>OY992879.1:139638086-140238086 GCA_963921405.1 Cepaea hortensis | reverse complement strand
AACCCTGCCGTTAGACTGCCACAATTGATGACCGCTGGGCCCTGCTTCAGGCTGCGTTAGCATTCATGGCTTGATCGAATTTATTACAACCCACGTTGTACTTTTGGCGCAAAAGGTTCACCTCTTCCCTTGCAAACAACGATGTTGTCCAAGCGCCCTTCTCAACTTCCTGGCACGAATCCTGTATAAACCATCTTCCGGATGTTTTTCACGTCATATTCCGCGGCCTTTCATCCATAGGTCTGCGCGGTGTTAATAAATGTACATCTAAACGCGTTTATTCACTTTTCCAGTAAGTTTGTTCATGGTATTAAGGCATAATGCCATGAACCAACTCACTGGATAAGTGAAGAAACGGGTTTAGATGTATATGTATTAGTTGCATGTCCTTTACAGGACTTCACAATAAACCCTAGCTATTCTGGCTGTTTGTGAGTGGCAACTTTACATTCAGTAGTTTGCCATTGCTTTCTCAACAATCGATGCTCATACCATTGAATAAAAATCAACACAAGGCGGCCTGCTTTCAGATCACCTGCAGCTGATTTATAATGCACTATCTGGGATTGCACATCGCATCTGCTGCCTCTTCACCACGAACTCCGGCCAGTAACTGTCAAACCACTGTTGCATGCAATGAGTTATGTTTCAATAAATACAGTTTCTAAAGCAAGGTAGTTAAAGCTCATACAAATCTGGGAAATGGCAAACAGATGCCTGTCTCACTGCCCACAACAAAGCTCATACAAATCTGGGTAATGGCAAACAGATGCCTGTCTCACTGCCCACAACAAAGCTCAAACAAATCTGGGAAATGGCAAACGGATGCCTGTCCACAACAAAGCTTATGCAAATCTGGGAAATGGCAAACATATGCCTGTCTCATTGCCCACAACAAAGCTCATACAAATCTGGGAAATGACAAACAGATGCCTGTCCACAACATAGCTTATACAAATCTGGGAAATGGCAAACAGATGCCTGTCCACAGCAAACCTTATACAAATCTGAGAAATGGCAAACAGATGCCTGTCCCACTGCCTGCCCACAACAAAGCTCATACAAATCTAGGAAATGGCAAACAGATGCCTGCCCACAACAAAGCTCATATAAAGATGAAAAATGTACTGACGAATAAAAAGATGTTGCAACCAGAAAAAGTGTGTTCACGTGCTACACTTAACCTGTACTTTTATATTGATGTAAAGTGTGGACAATGAGCAGACAAGCTTAACATTTGATGGCTGTGGAAATGTGATTTCTGAGTAGAATGCAAAGAATACAATGGACAGACAGAAAAACCAATTACCAAGTTCTACAAGAAACAAATGAAAACCGTAAACTGATTAGAGAAATTAGACGTAGACTGTCACAATATTTGGACACGTTATGAGAAGAAATACATTGGTGAATGTTATGACAACTGGCAAAATTGTGGGGAAGAGAACATGGGAATGACAGAAATAAATACCCGGATGGCTTGACTACATGGTATGGTCGAGACAAGAACACAGGGCTCATCTACGACTCTGGTGATCATGTGAGATTGCGAAACATGGCCGCCTACTTTTTCTGCATGGCACATGATAGTGATGATGATGCATTCAGCAGGCCACTCTGTTCAAATAAATAATAAATCACCATAACATGAGAAGTAGATGGTCATCTTTTCTAGAATACGATCACAAGTAACAATATGAATATTAAGGCCAAAGTTTGTTACTTAGTCGACAGATCATCCTCATTGCACATCGAAACATTCAGTCCATAATTGCTCAGATCCCTTCCTCAGTAAATCCCGCAGCGTGGTGTGGCTCACAACACCAGTTCTGTGTTAGTTTATTAATCTTCTTTACCTTCCTGTATAGTGTTCTTGTTTGGCCAAACATTTTAAAACTTATTTTTTCCTCGCAGTCTGACCATGGTTGTAGACTCACAGTCATCACTTGGTTCTCGCAAAAGTCTTACTTCTCTTAGAGCATTCAGTATATCAGCCTGGTCCATGGCTCGTCCGCCCTCCATAGTTGCCTTACCCGCAAGCCTGCTTATTTCCCTGTACACCCGCATGCCCTGGCATGAAAATGAAACTAATCTTTGCCAGCCTATGGCTAAAAGACTTCGTCAACACATACACAACAAAATCACCAAACAATGAAAAGTAAACGGCCAGCCTTACAGACCACGATCACAGGTAACAAAGTGGACGTTGCGGCCAATGGCCAATGCCTTCATCAGCACACAATCAACAGAAAGACGCCGATACAATTACAGGAACAACTCTATATGAAAATATATATATATATATATATATATATATATATATATATATATATATATATATATAAATATATATGCACTTCAATGAAAGAAGAGTCATATAGGATAGTACCTGGTGAAATGAAGTCGTTCGTCTTGCCTTTAATGCCCTTTTTGTTCCCCCAGTCATTGAAAAGCTCTCTCAACGTACACCAGTAATGTACTGAAACTAGGGTTTGTAATTATTTTTAATTTAGATGTCTTTGATCTTATTTTAGAGGTAATACCCCAGGCACGAAGGGCACAACCTTTGTTGTATATGAGGATATTTTTGATGCCAAGAATGCCTGCGATAACTTGTCTTCAGCGTCTGCAACTGCTATCTGGTTGTCTTATACTACCAGATTGTCAGGGTGAGTGTTATGTTGTCAATGTCCTCTTGTTTGTTCCTCTCAGCTTCAACATCGTGTTCTTTCTCCATGCCGAAGACTTGAGATGACATTGCCATTACTCTGATCATTTAGTTGAATGTCTTCTTCCTCTTCTTTTACTAATCCTAATCTTCATCTTGTTATCCTTCCACATGTTATTTTTACCGAAAAAAAATTCTAGCAAGAAATATGGCCTACTAACAGTTGAATGGTAAACTCACCTAAACAAGAACCTCACACTGCAGAACAAGTTCTGCCACACTGAGCCAAACACAACTCAAACAGAAACATCTGCACGGTATCCGGAGGAAATTACCCTAGAGGCTAAACTCTAGGGAGATGTGCAGGAAACAATTGTTGAAATCGACAGGACTGTCTGTCACTGTCACTATCATTTACTGCCAATATAGTACTTGCGTTGTATGGCAGAGGGGTCTATGAGCCTGAGGGATTAAGGCCGCCTGGCTAGTGCAGTCGCCGCGAACTGTGCAGGTTAGGATTTTCTTTTTGCCCCCGACAGAAAAAAATCCCACACCTTACCGAGGGATTGAACCCGAATGAGAGTCCGGCGTTCTAGCCACTCGGCCAGCCGCTCCTCGACATGACTTCAAGCAGATGAAAAGAAGAGAAGAAACTTATTAGGATATTTTCCATGACACTATCAGTGTTTACATAGATGGATCTGTCCTCAATACTACCACCAGTAACGGATGTTGTGCATCATTCAAATATTCCAACCAATACCCGAGTTAGTATCCGTACGAGCCAATTTGCCCCAATAACGTGGCTGGGATAACAGCATTAGACAAGGCGGAATTAGCTTCCATCTGGAATTGGCACCACTCCACATTGTCTTTATTCCCCCTACGTTTCTTCTTGTTATTTGATGCTCTAGTGTCGTTCACTTCCATATTCACTTCTTGTCATTCGATGTTCTAGTCATGCTGTCTTCATCCAACACATCTTGTCGTTAAATGTTCTAGCGATTTCTTCATCCCACACTTCTTGTCATTTAGCGTTCTTGAGACGTTTTCGTCTTCTTACACTTCTTGCTATTTAATGTTTTAATATTTTTTCTTGCTTGCTTGTGTTCGCTGGCTATGAACTGCAGCGTGAAGTCCAGTATGTCGGATGAAGACATTCTGTTGTCCAACATCAATGTGATGTCATACCGGACTGAGGTTTGCGTGAGTATCCATTGTCCCATGTTTGGCTTATTGGTGTGCAGACTGGTGGTTCCTCGCCGTGCAGGCAGACACTCTCCAACTCTTTTTCTTCTTACGCTTCTTGTCCCTCAACGCTCTAGTGTTTACATTAGAACTCTGCTTCTATGTAAAAATATATATTACTTTAAATAAGTGCTAGCTGAGACTCCCAAGTAGCTTTGTGTGAATGGTTCTAAAAGCCAACGCATTGTCTGCAATTCATAAAGCGCGGGGCAGGCATTCTTGTAAAATCAGATGACTATATACCATGTTTTGTAAAGTCTCAATATACTTTGCATGTAGAACAAATATGAACAATGAAGTACATGATGTCATTAAAAAATGTGCTAAAAATTCATTAAATTAGTTACAATAGTCACTGCTATGGTCGACCGCTGTTTTTGGGAAGCTGGAAAGTACCAATGAAGTATTCTTTATAACAGGTGTTGGAAATGTCCACCACAAACTTCAAGACATGACTGTACACGTCTCTTCATATTGTCAAACACCTTCTGCAACGTGTCTGTTATTTCTTCCATTGATGACATCATTCGGTTTGAAGTGCAAAGAATTACTCCAGCAGACGACAGCCATTCGCTGCACTATGGACTGTGGAGCACATTTTTGATGACATCATGTACTTTATTTTTCAAATTTGTTCTACATACAAAGTGTAGTGAGACTTTACAAGCACTCTGTATATCCAGTAGTCATTGTTACAGATCACTAGGGTCTCTCCATCGCAAACTGGCCAAGCTGACTTCCTCGCGCTCAAAAGGGTGTGTTAATTTTTCATTATTCACTTCACTAACTGCATTTATCCGGGAAGAGACTAGGCCATATGGGATATAAAACCCGATGGAATAATTTCATATCTCCTGCCTTTAACCTGTTTAACTAATGCGCTTTGTTCTGCAGACCTGTGCATATAGGCTTAGGGTAGGTTTGTATGTGGAGCTTGTCTGTTGTGACTTGCTGTGGGATAGGATTGTGTTTTGCTCACTCAAGATGGTGACGATAGTTGTGACAGAGGGAGAGGAAATAACTACTGGAACTTTACCGAGTTGATAGATGATAGTTTTTTTTTTTTTTACACGTGCTTAAAATAATAATGATAAAAACAACCAGACCATGGATGGAATTATACCTCCATAGCACAAAGCCTGGATTGAAATGTAGAGACCATGTGTTGCCCATGCAGCATGATACCTCTCTCGGCCTGTCTAGTTTACTCCAGAGGAAATAACTACACAATTGTAGTCATTCTGGTCTAGAACTTGAGGCAGCAGTGATTACTTTTAAGTTGCCTAAAACAAAATTATTAAAATTGGTGTTTTACCTTGGTGTTCAGTCTGCTACTAAGGTCATGATGGCAGCCCCTGTTGATCTCCCAGTTTGTGTTAAATTCAGACCAAGGTAGATATTTTTAATGTATCATGTCGACCCAGCCTAAAATTGGTACAAGGAAGTGTCCATGGGAGTAAAGGCAGCAATAGAATGCCGATTGGTGTATACAATTTTGGGGCTATAACCATATACCCATATGTGTCCCATCGTGCTCCAGGTTCTTGTATTTTACTGACATGATGATAGTGTTGTAGCAGTGGTAATGGCTTGCCGAAAATAGCAGCCAGGGCAAATGCTCAAGGTGTTAACGAATGTTCCCTCTCTACTCGAGCCTCTGATCTAGTTTTGTAACGTAGGTCATTCATTCTGTAGCATGTCCCTTGCAGAACCTCGCTCCCAACCTTCTGGAAAACTTCTCGGTCATCAGCAATATGTCCCGCGTCCGATACACCCATCTGGAGATCATCTGCCACATCCGGCACCCACATTCTCGTTGGCCTTCATCTTCCTCTCTTCCCAGGCATATACCCCTCCATTATTGTTCTCTCCAGACATATTTCAATTTTCTTTGTTTTATCGTCTTTAATAGCCCTATTGTCTTCTCAGTGTTCTCAATGTTCTCTTGTTTTTTTTTTTTTTCAGTGAACATCCTATTCTGTTTTCTCAGTGGACATTGCCATGATTCAAAACTAGCCTAAACAGAGTTAATGCAAGTAGTTTTTAGCGACAGTGATTAAATAGATCAACACAACCAAAGAGGGTTAAAAACATCAGTGACAGTAAACAGTAATCAAATACAACTCACAACAGGCGTAACACAAAGGTTCAGGCGAACAATGGTCAGTGAACACAGACTTGTCACGTGACAGGACGAAAAGGTTAGACCGTGGCTAGACTTTTAAATCATTCGGGCAAGGGGTCCACTAACATCGAGTTGTTTTTTTTTTATTTTTTTTCTTTTTGCATATCCTTTACAGGACATCGCTGTCAACACCAGCATCTTTCAGCTGTATGTTGACTTCTTGGCAAGATTACTCTCAGTAGTTTGCCATTGCTTTCTGAGCGGCTGGCTCACATAACCCGTAAGTTACCGATGCGATTTCAACCACTTCTGATTCTCACCGTATACGAGATTACGGAGAAAAGTCGCTAACCTCTAAGCCAGGAAGCCGGCAACATCGAGTTACGTCAACGAAATAAGATCTACTACTCGACATCAGTGACTGACTGAAACTTCAAACTGTAATTTACTAAGTTCAAACGAAAGAATACACCATATCTGACAGCCGTGCAGAATCTCCACCGAAGTACTAATGTGCATGCAAAGTATCTTGTAGACGATGATAGGCCATATTCTTGAAGGCCAGCGTAGTGTATTCAGTGTTAGAAATTCTTACAGGAAGAGACAGTAAGTTGGTCCTCTTTCCTATTTTGTAAACAAGTATTCACTAAAAAAAAAAGTCTTAAAAGCCGACTTCATTGCACCGGGTTTTTATCCCATATGGCTCAGTCTCTTTCTGCAGTGCCGAAAGCTCCGCACAAAGCATGAACTCCGTAGCTCCAGCAACGACCTTCAGGAGTCTCAGAAAAAATGCACCCGTGAACCAAAGGATGCGGCCCGGAATCTAACCCACAACCTTCGGAGCCCGAGGCAGACAGCTTGACCACTTCGCCACAGACTCCCTGTATTTTCAAGTATTCATTGTAACAGATGACTAAGACCATGACACCTACTGCGACACGGAAGTACAGACTCCGGTGACAGATTGCCTACATGTACGATGTCTAGCAGTGTCACGTATTAAACGGGAGCCAGTCTTGGTCGACGTGGGAGATGATACACCGTGAGATACAAATAAACATTTTGAGTGCTCTGAGATGAGTGTGTGTAGCGTCATTTGTCAACTGTGATTTGCTTGACTAAAAGTGTGCCTAGTGTTGGAATTACGACAGTGAGCTACTATTAAACCTCTCAACTTGTCATTAAAATATGGCAGGAATGGAGTGACAAGCTTAGAATACTGCACGCCACTTTAAGAAACTCAGAGAGGAAACAAACAGATTTGTAAAACAAAGTGTAGCATCTTAGTTCGAGCAATATTTCTGAAGTCCTAGTGCTGATACTTGCAGCTGGGCAGATTTGTTGAATACATGTTAGTTTCTAAACAAATTAAGCTAATAATGTCTTTACCTAACCATCCCCCCCCCCTCCCCAGAATGTGGGCTGGTGTATAAATATTATTTGGAGAGGCATCCTGCAAGTTAATAAATCTATCACGGAAGCCACAGCAAGAGCAAAGTTTGAAATGTGCTCAATAAAAAGAAATGAGAAAAGCTGCTATGATCCTATTATTGTACTGAATCTAAATACTGTATTCTATAAACATTCTCTCTTATAGATTTAATACTAGCCATTATCCCAGCGTGTATATACTGAAATCCACACATTCTATAAACATTCAGTCCCTTGTAGGTTTACCAGTGGTCAAGATCTTAACGTATGTTTACCAGAATCTACACATTATGTCTCTTGTAGGTTTAACACTGACCAGGGTCAAACTGTGTACAACAGAATCTACACATTCTATAAACATTCCCTCTCTTGTAGGTTTAGCACTGACCAGGGTCAAACTGTGTACAACAGAATCTACACATTCTATAAACATTCCCTCTCTTGTAGGTTTAGCACTGACCAGGGTCAAATTGTGTGTACAACAGAATCTACACATTCTATAAACATTCCCTCTCTTATAGGTTTAGCACTGACCTGGGTCAAATTGTGTGTACAACAGAATCTACACATTCTATAAACATTCCATCTCTTATAGGTTTAGCACTGACCAGAGTCAAATTGTGTGTACAACAGAATCTACACATTCTATAAACATTCCCTCTCTTATAGGTTTAGCACTGACCAGGGTCAAATTGTGTGCAACCGTAAATTGATTAGAGAAATTAAACATAGACAGTGAACATTGTCAGTTGGGGTATCTTCATTGCACTCGGGACAGGTCCATAGATGTTCAGATCCTCTCCCCAGCATACGCATCAACGTCCGGTGGCTAATAGTGCCTGTTCTGTGTTGGTTGACGAGGCACCTCGTGTTCCCGATGCACCTCTCGCGTCTGGCCGTGCCGATTCTTACTCCCAAGTCTTTCACCCTGGATAGCGATACCTTATATGAAGAAATACAGTAGAGAACATGGTGACAACTGGCAGGATTGATAAGAAAAGAACAAGAGAAAGGTAGAGAAGTAAATATCTGTATGGCTTGTCCACGTGGCATGGTCGAGATATTAACACTGAGCTGTTCCACGACTCTAGTTGATGTGTGAGATGGTGAAACATAACCGCCCACGCCTACCAGCTGTCGTGTATTTCCTTTAAAGTGTCGTCTCTGGAGTGAGGGGAATCAACACCCACAATATATTTAACACCATATCATTATTCTGGAGAATCCACCAGATTCCGTCCACAACACTCCCTTAGTCAATGGACACCTCTTTCTCTCTCACTCACCACTGGATCATGCCCCCTCTCACACTTCCCTAAAATAACATACTCAACAACTCTAGCTTCTAAAAAAATTAATACAAAATTAATTTAATAAAGAAAAGTGTATGTATGTGAGAAGTGTATGTGTAGAATGTGTGTCGTATGCTCTAGTGTATCTGTAAAATCAGACCGAACAGCTCAGGAGCCACATCCGATCATCATGGTAAGGATTACACAACATCATTAGCGTCAGCACAAAAAACCTCACCAAACGATGTGTCACTCCTGCCAGATGTAGACTATCTCCGGTAACTTGTGATACTCCCGATACTAGGACATCAATCACAGATATAGTCCGATACTGATCCTAACTTGATCATAAACACTATCCCTAAATGTTCTTAGAGTTTGAGACTTCACAATTCCTGAATAGTGAAAACGCAGAACATTGTCCCCTGAAATTAACATTATTCCTTTCCAAGAGATGTCCTAAAGTTCTCACCCTCTCTCAAGTATTATACATAGTCTCACAGGAATCTAATAATTTTCTTGACACTTCCTATTGTTATTTTCCCATAGGATGTGGAACAAACATCACTCGCCAATGTTCAGGTCTCGTGTGGCGTGTAACACAAACATTATTGTTCTAAGAAATCATCCTGTTGGATGCTTGTATCCATCGGCTCACCAGATCCATGTCCTTCAGACTTTTTCTATCATAAGCCCAGTACAATGGCTGATGTATGAACCTTCCTGCACTACTTTCTTCAGGATTTTAATTTTCCATGTTGCAGTGGTTTTCATCCTAACCTGAATGAACCTGTAAAAGAGAGAACAACACAGCCGGTGAGAGCAACTTGTCACTGACCCCTATTAGATGAGTGTAGGCCGATGGCCTCACTCAGATACATGACAGTGAACCAACTCTGTCATGGGCAGAGGAGCTCATCACCTCGGTATGAGGTGAGTAAGACAAGGACAGAGCAAAATGTAAAGTGTAGAACCCCAGTAGATCCCACTGGAAGATCCTACCATTGGACATTCTCCCTATTCCCCCCCCCCCATCCTCAATCTCTCTAAACATCATCCCATTTCACTATTCCCAACCAGCTGAGCTACTTGACTTCTCACACTAGTTAATTTTAACAATGCGATTGCCTACTGTCGCCGATACTCCTTGACTACCTAACCATAACGCAACAACACTATGATAGAGTTGTAAACTCTATCTATCACTAAGCTAATCCACATTATTTACAGCTAGATGCTATTCCGCAAATACCTTATGCAATGGTCGCTCAATCCGGAATCGAATTCACAATTAGCCATAAAAGACACATGTTAATTGATACATAACACATGCGATTCTATTCCTAAACTAAAACAGAGCGAGTCGAAACACTTCTGTCTAGTTCAATTCGCTTCTTCACACTGGCGGCAAAAGAATTTATGTTTTCTGCAACAGGTGTTCCCAGGGGCGGACAATCCGTCCCTAACTTCACAAGAATTTTCGTTTCCCCTTTCTACAACTAAAGCAACCGTCTGTCCCTTCATCATAACAACAAGCCGACATTTCCCGTTTTCCCCGGGACTTCTCAAAGACCCGCGGCTTCCTTTGATCCGCCGTGTGTGTTTCGTTATTTGTAACAAACAATTGCAGCTGTGAAAACAGGCTGTCTCTGTTAGTTTAATCATCTTATCGCTAACCACAGTGATTCCGTGACACCAGCATGGCACATGATTGCTAATGAAATTAACGAACAAATTATAATAGAATAAAGCCAACCTGGGCGAAGTATCTGAGACGAATGTTGCGAATATCATGGACCGTCAGAGTAACTAACAACGATTGCCCGAAAGAGAAATAAGGTATTGGAAAACATCATGACCATTGAAATGACCAGCAGTAGAAGAGTGCGATGCAGACGGAGAGAAATGACATTGGACGGTCTGAGACTGTGATATGTCAAGATTATCACCAGTAGAACTGATCTAAATTAACAAAACTCGAGATCTACTGAGAGACTTGAACACCTACGCCATTCAATAAGGCTATGCCGATGATTGTTTAGGAAAAGCGAATTAAGCAAATGTGACAAATTCGTATCTGAAACACTTCTTTACGGGATAAAATGTTGTTAAATTATGTAAGTTCTATATAAGTGCTGTTTGTTGTAAATCATCACCACCATCTAGTGTTATGTTTGCCTTAAAAGTTGACGATAGTGGATCTCTAGCAGTTTGCGCCCTAAGATTTTGTTGTACAATGCGCCAGGTTGTATCATGGCCATACTTTGATGATGTCGGTTCACTTGGATTTTTGACGTCTTCTGGTTATTTTCTCTCACCGTTTTCCTCCAGTATCGTTTTCAGTAGATTGTAATGTCGTTTTATGCAACGAAGAACATTGTCTATCTTATTATGATATCCCCCAACATAGTTTTTATATAATTTGTTCTAGAACAATCTGATTTATCTCTTTTTGTACATGTTTGGAACATGGTTAGAATTAAATTGTAAAAAGACACAGATTATGGTCGTCACTAGGAAGAAAGAAATACCACAATGTAATATACATGTAAATGGGAATCAGTTATCAGTTATCAGTTGGGGTATCTTCATTGCACTCCGGACATGACCATAGGTGCTCAGATCCTCCCCCAGCATATGCATCAGCGTCCGGTGGCTAATAATGCCAGTTCTGTGTTGGTTGACGAGGCGCCTTGTTTTCCCGATGTACCTCTCGCTTTCGGCCTTGCCGATTCTTACTCCCAAGTCTTTCATCCTGGACAGCGATGTGGATTCACTGACGTCAAAGTCCTCTGTTCTCGCCATATCTTTGAGGACGTTAATAACATCGGCACGGTCCATGGGCTGGCCATCTATAGGGGGTGCAGAGCCAGCCAGTTTATCAGCTCGTTCATTTCCCTCGACTCCCGCATGCCCCGGGACGAAGATGAAGGTAACTTTACGGACAGCAGACTTCCGCGGCGACTCATTCCACTGTCTACGTACAGATCCAGCTTCTACCTTCTGAATCATGCTCATTGAATCACATAGTACACACACGTTGGTATAATGCTGTGATTCCAGCCATATGAAAGCCTGTGTAACTGCCATCACCTCCATCGTCATCTGGAATCAAATGGGAATATTCTTCAACAAGTGAATCGGTACACGTATCTCAGAACAGTCATAACATCTGAAGGGAGATGCCTTGAAGAGATTAGAACAAGAATCGCTATGGCAAACGCAGCCTTTAGCAAGATGTAAAACATACTGACCAATAAAAAGATGCCAATTGAAACGAGAAAAAGAGTGTTGAGGTGCTACATAGAGCCGGTACTTTTATATGGATGTGAAACTTGGACAATGAGCAGTCAAGCTGAAAAACATCTGATGCTGGTTCCCGAGGAGATTGCAAAGAATACCATGGACAGACAGAAAAACCAATGATCAAGAACTACAGGAAACAAATGAAAATCGTAAACTGATTAGAGAAATTAGACGTAGGCAGTCAAAATTTGTTGGACATATTATAAGACGAAATGAATCGGAGAACTGGTGACAACTAGCAAGATCGAAGGGAAGAGACCAAGGAGAGGACCGAAAAGTAAATACCTGGATGGCTTCGCCACATGGCATGGTCGAGACAGGAACACAGAGCTTATTCACGACTCTGGTGATCGAGAGAAATGGCGAGTCATGACCGCCCACGCTTTCCAGCATGGCACATAATGGATGGATGGATGTACATGTTTGTCTTGTTTTGTTTCATCCACGAACTCTTCTTAGTCTTAACAACACTCACACAAACTTTGAGCAGTATTATGCTCAATCTGTTTAGTCAAGGTTCGAGTTTCTTTTACTGGCTGTGGTTTTGAATACACTGTCAGAAGAGTGGGTATATATGTGTGTCCAGCCTACTTCATTGTCCAACTGTTTGTAGTGACCAGCTTTTCTTGGTGCTCAGAAATGGAAATCGTAAGACAAATATTTTCATTTTTATTTTCACAATATAACATTTAAAATAAAAATCTTAAATCTTCTTCTTCTTCAGCATTCCAAGCCATTGAGGTTCTTTGCTGCAGATACAAGCCGTCTCCATTCGTCTCTCAGGTTGACCTTCTCTTGCCAGTCGCTGATTCCAAGTGCTTGTAGGTCTGTATGTATATTATCTCTCCGCCGTCTTCTTGGTCTACCTCAGGGTCTACGGTCATTTATGTCCTGGGTGTAAGTGAGTTTTGTTTCCCTATTATCTTCCATTCTTTCTATATGCCCCAGCCATTGCAGTCTATTAGCCTTCATGATACCAGTGATTAGCGGGGACTTAAACAGATCATAAATGTCTTTGTTCTTCTTTTTCACTCTCCACGTTGAGTATCCCTAATGGGCCCAAAGATGCGTCTAAAGACTTTGTTCTCAAAGGTTTGTAACAAGGTTTCGTCTCCTTTAGTTGTACTCCAGGTTTCAGAGCCATACAGCACAACTGGTCTGATCAGTGTTGTGTATATTGTGATAAAAATCTTAAATAAAGAAAATAATTTCAAAGTTGCTTACCCGCATTTCACTCATTAACTAGCTGATGCCATTGCTAAAAACATAACACTCCATACAAACAGAAAGCATTGAAAACAAAAAAACAAAAAAAAAAAACCACTGCAACGAACTCAAAATCACTCAAATTTGTTAAAATCACAAATAGACCACTCTTACTTTCAAACTGATGTGATAGCATAGACTTTGTCTTTAATACTGAGATGCTCATTTTACAATGTTACGTAGTAGTGGCTATTGCCATATTCCGAAAAGAGTAAACAGAAAAGATGACGGTGATGAGAGAAACACAGAAGTTCAGATAGAAAGTAATGAATAATCGTCACTGAGAAATACAAACTTTAGTAGAATGTATAATGAACTGATATAAAAATTGATCAGTTCACAACGCAGCGGGGCAAGGTTGGTCAGGTGACTTAGTCAACCTTGTGACCAATACGACGAATAAGAATTATTTGTCCGAGAAGACTACTAGCGAGAACAATTCCGCTAGAAAAGTAAGTTTATGTAAAGATATTTGTGAACTAAATATCATGTAGAGACTACCTACAGTGTGAAAGAGAAGAACAAGTTATGTCTCTACCTAAAGTGTAGGAGTTTCCTCGACTAATTAACAGTCATATAATGATGTCATTCAACCACCAATCGATTGCAGGTACAGTAGAACAGCAAAATGTCAGGAGTTTGCGTGTCAAGCCAGTTGTAAGTAGACTACTTTAACCTAACAGCGACAGAGGAAAATCCTAACCTGCACAGTTCGCGGCGACTGCACTAGCCAGGCGGCCTTTATTCCTCAAGCTCAAATACCTCTCTGCCACACATCGCAAAGTACTATATTGGCAGTGTAGGGACAGGAAGATTGACATGTTTGCACTCTGGACGATAATGCGTTCATGATCTATTGACTTTGTTTAGTTGGCGCGCAAGTGGCTATGTATGTACGCGCTAACAATTTTCTTGGCATCCAGTGAGTGAGAATGGCGTGAGGTTGGCGGTGCATCAGAACTTGTTGGTGTCAACTTTGTCTATAATAAAAGATATAGAGCTTAGAACGCCGGTGTTGGCCAGTTATTTCTCGTTGTCGTTACTAATCCTGCCAAAGACTCATAACGAGCTAAAGTAAGTCATTGACAGACATGGAGTATTCGTCACGGTGACTAGAACAATTATGTCTTGATCCAGAAGAACATTCAGAAATAACCCGATGACAAAGATGGCATTCTCGTTGTGACACATGAATAAGTAAAGCTACACCAGAAAGCAATCGTCCAAATAACATTGATTGACACTTATTGGAGAATTCAAAATTGTAGATGAATTTGTGAGTGATGTTCAGAGATAAGAAATTTATGACTTGAATGAAAGTTTTTCAATCATGAAACAATGATTCAAGTTACAGGTTACAACTCTCTTGTACATCTAGACAAGACAAAGAAGACTGTAGTGAAATAGTGAAAAGTCATCAAGGAAATTACACCATCTGCTCGGCCTTGATTACGTTTGTGACGTCATGGATGTTGTCTCCAAAACAGTGTGAAATATAATATGAAATGGCAGTCATCTGCCTTAACATTTAAACTGTTCTGACCTGTATTTGTGTTATAGTGCGTTCACATTTGTTCGCCTCCATATTAAAATCCATATGTCAGTAACCAACTGAGGGAAAACTATGAGATTTAGCATATAACCTTATCATCATGTCCACCCAACAACAAAAATTTTGTTCTGGAGATTGTACAGCACATTTCAATGTTTGTTTATATGCGGTATATAATTTACGAGTCAGAGATTAAGTTCATAATTTTAAATGTATTACCCCGTCAGTCAGACAATCAAGGTTCAACGTTGAATATTTTGCGTGATTGTACTTTTGCCAAGAACCCCGTGCAGTTTAAATTGGCAGTCTTCAGATGTGTCGTCGAAATGTGGGTTATTTTTATGAAACCTGATTATTTTTTTTCCCCTTAAATCTAACCACTTATCGCTAACATTGAAATGTGTGAATATTTTTCAGTGGGATTGAATGCAAAATTGTGTACACTTCAAAGTATGAAGGTGTACACATATTTTTGTCAAGAAGCTGATCGCAGGAAACTGTTTTATACTATTACAAATTCCGAAAAAGAACAGTGCATGCATTGGGTTTGAGTAAGCGGTCATTTCGTCGATGGGTGCAAGAATCTGGAATTAAACCACCAAGCAATAACCAAACGGTAGTTAGAAAGGTTATTGTAGACAGCTTTGACAAGGATTTCATAAGGCGAGCTATTATAAACATGCTTTAAAAAGTCGCTTAAAAGTCGACATGGTCGACTTCATTGCACCGGGTTCTATCCCATATGGCACGGTCTCTTTCCGCAGCGCGGAAAGCATCGCACAAAGCACGAACTCCGCAGCTCTAGAGTCGACCCACAGGAGTCTCCGAAAATTTAACTCGTGAACCGAAGGATGCGGCCAGGAATCGAACCCACAACTTTTGGAGCGCGAGTCAAAAGGCTTGACCACTTCGCCACGGAGATTCCTAAAATTATAAAACTTTTTTGGATTTTATAAAAATGCTGGATGCCAAAGAAACAGTGACTGTAAGAAAACTTAGGGTTTGGTTGAGAAAGAACAATAACATAGAGCTATCCAAAACAACTTTGTGGAAAATTATAAGGACATTATCTTCACTTTTAGAAAGTACAAGGGAGGTAGAAATATTCTTTGCGAGCAGCCGCATTTAGGAGCCATGAGAAGCAGATACCTATGTGAAATAAGGGAAATGCGCAAAGAAAATTATGGCATAGTGAATTTGGATTAAATGTGGATCAATGCCCACCACATAAGTGATAAGGAATGGCAATCAGTGGATGGACAGATAAAGCGATATGTGCCCAGTAGTATAGGACAGCTTTTGGTTCATGGCCCATGCTGGTAATATGCATATTGGCTTAAAACAGAATGCTGGGCTCGTGTTCGTATCAAAGCATACAGACAATAGGGATTATCATAATAAGATGAATGGTAATGTATTTAGAGATTGGCTCGAGAATACTGTGCATCCATCCCTAGATAGACCGTTGTGTCCAATTATGGACAATGCATGATATCAATGTTGTTGCCCAAGAAGAAAAAATGGCAACAGTTTGTATTCCACAGTGAGGAATTTTCAATTCCGCAAGCCCTCAGTGGTGTCAAACAACTGTATTGAAAAAAAAAGAAGAAAACACACACACACACACACACACACACACACACACACACACACACACACACTAAACGCATTGAATACCAACAGAAGAGTAATATTGCGGTGGAAACTGACATATTGTGGCATAACAAGAAACGTGAGAGCAAACACGTTGTCAAATTATGGGACAACACACGTGCATACGAATCAATCTATAAACTTCAATGAAAAGAGGACCAACATCTTGGTCGTTAAGAAGAAAGCCCACTACAGAGACACTGACAACTATTTTCATAGTGCAAAACAGGTAATCATGTTCCGTCTCTGAACGCTAAACAGCAGAGTAGACAATCTTTCACGAAGACTCAAAGCGGGTCTGTCACCCATGTGTTCGTGTGAACAAACTAATCAGACACCTGAACAGATCCTTAAAAATGGACACATGATGACTAAATTGCCGTATCATTTCTGGTCACTCCATACGCACATTAACGCACAGATATTTGGAAGCTTTTACGAACTCAATATAAAAAGCTAACATGAATACTTGTGTACACATTATTAACCAGCAGGTGAAGAAACAAGAAGGAAATGAAAAATAAGGTAAGAAATATATTCCTTCTACTTTCCTGTTAATTTACACATTATTTACTCCATGCCTCTGTAAATTCTCTGTCTTTACTAATATTACACATTGCACCGCTCTTGGGATTCTCCGTGGCGAAGTGGTCAAGCCGTCTGACTCGGGCTTCGAAGGTTGTATGTTCGATTCCGGGCCGCGTCCTTCATTTCACGAGTGCATTTTTTCGGAGACTCCCGAGGGTCGTCGCTGGAGCTACGGAGTTCGTGCTTTGTGCGGCGCTTTCCACGCTGCGGAAAGAGACTGAGCCATATGGGATAAAAACCCGGTGCAATGCAGTTGACCCTGTCGACTTTTAAGTTACTTCTTTTACTGCACCCACTCCCATGAGAATCCGGATACGCCCTGTGTCGTCATCTGAATTGGGGGGGGGGGGGGGCATTCATTACTGTAAAAACAAGTTTGTTAGCGAGAAATCACTAGTTTTTCACCAAAACATCAAAGAAATGTCGCCGCTTTCGATGATTTAAGTTTCTTTTGGACCTATCAAAGGCATATTCCTTGGGTGGGGGTAAATATAAGACGGCAGGAAAAATTTCATAAGGATGCAACAGACAGTCTCCAAAATAATTGATCGTGAATGACGGCATTCATTTCTGGACATACTATAGGAACACACTCTAGAGTCTACAACAGTTATTTTCAATAATACTTCTCAAAGTTCTGAAAGGCAGATGTTTACCGATCAAGTGCAGTAATAAGTCCTGAGGAACCTGATCCGAAGGAAGAAAAAGACACCTCAACCAGAAGCAGCCTTGGTACAGCCTATAGAAGTGCAGCCGATCAACTGGAAGAAGTGAAAAACAACCCAAGGACCGGGCACATCTAATTTAAGTTATTTGTCTGTGATATGTGTATGCATTTTGTTCGGTGGTCCGGAGTTGTTGATATTCAAGCGCACTATCTACCACTCTATCTGTTTTTTGTCAATACCGTTAGCGGGCGATTGGTTTGACTACATTTGTGTTTGTGTAACATTTAAACACATAGGTACATTCTGTTCTGTTGGCAGCCGAATCATCTTTGTACATTGTAACTTTTCGACTGCTAATTAGAACATTGTGATGTCTTGTAAAGTTGTTAATCTATACGTCGTGCTATCACATCTTTAGTATCACTAATTATAATAATATCCACATTTGTCTGTATCACAATTTAGCTTGATTTTCTGATAGGTGTTGTCGTTTGTTTTGTAGTGTGAATATTTATTGACAGCGTGACAATACAGGTGACGCACCGCCGTCTTCTCTGCCGACCTGACCAGAAAATAACTGCAACTGAGAACAAAGAGCACCTCCTGCCTAAGAAGATACCAACCAACAAGAAGAAAGATTCTATTGTCCCTGCAGTGATTGGAGTTTGGCATATTGATAATAGTATATTCATCTTGTTAATATTAAGGCTAATTTATACATCAGTATTTGTTGAAAACTGGTCTCCCTGGCGCAGGTGTTAACGCCTTTCTCCGTAACCCAACGGACAATAAACTGATCCCAGAGACACAGACAAAAGGCAACACACTAACTAATTATTTTCAAGATGTTAACATTCCATCAAAGAAAGCAAACAGAAGTAAAAAACAATTTACAACATAAATCAGGTAAAACATGTTGCTAACAAACAGACAATAGAACAGTGATACAGGAACAACCAATAGTCACACCTAAGTCACGATGCTCAATAATAAAAAGAAATACAATCAAGAAACAGACTAAGATTCCAGGAATCAATAAATCAAATGACATCCCCGGGTAGGTTAACCCGGTCAAAAAATGCCCGCAGAAGTCGGATGTATCGGCCTAACGGCGCAAGAACGCAGCTCTACTGTAAACAGGCACAACGCAATCACGTCCGAAAAAAACTCCGGTTGAACGCAGAAGAAGATGAAGAAGAAGAAATAACATCCCAATAATTCAAATTAATTCAAAACAACCATATAACAATAGAACAAAATTAAAATTAATACCACGAAATGGTAAAGCCAATAATTTTGATGAAATAAAAAGAAAAACAGTATGGCATCTTACTTACAGGGTTATAGATTTAATCATTGCTCAGTTTGTAATACTTATCAGCTTAATAATTACCATTTGTATTCAAACTCTTTAATGTTCAAATGCAAGTAAAAATTAGATAATGCATCATATGTTGAGTACAGCAATGACAACTATAAATCATTCAGATAAATTAAAGTCTCATTCTGGAAGACATACAGAACTGTAGTACCTTACTGTTTATGCTATACCACCACACAGGCCATCTCAAATACTTATTACATTGTATGACAGTAGACGGTACTGCCTGCTTCCGTTAGCGGGAATGTTGGGCGACGCTTACCAAACCCGACATCCCACATTGTGCCAACGGCTTCGGGCGGAGGAGCGCAACTGGGAGGGTACAAGCCTTATCCTAGTGCGAGGAAATGCATCCTAAAGACTAAATGTCATGGCAGGACAGGCCAGGCCCTAAGCCTTGGTTGGCAACCGGTCATGATTGAAGCTCCGACAGGCGGACAATTAGAGCATTGCTTTGCTAATCCGGCAGCTTCTGCAGCTTAAATTGTTCCAGACAAATTGGTTTACCTTTCCTCTGGAGTACACTAGACAGTCCGAAAGGGGGATCATGCTGCATAGGCAACAGATGGTTTCTAAATTCAGCCCAGGCTTTGTGTTACGGAGAGGTATAACTCCATTTTACAAACTATCGTCTGTCAAGAGGGCAAGGTGCCAGTCAGTCACTTACTTTATTCCTCACACATTGGCCAAATCAATAAAGTCAAACAATAACTGCAAGTTTTAAATATATCAGTAGAACAGTTAAATAACAATAAACAAGGGACCAAAATAATAATCCAAACTATCTGTTACAACAAGACAATAATCTAACAGACGTACTTGGCACACTGTAATTTGGTACGAGAAATACAGTGACAAAAGACATAGAAGATAACAACAAACTGTCAGAATATCTGTAAATCATAAACATAAAGTGTTCCTAGAAATCTATTAAAACTCTGAATTACTGACCAAAATGTTTGCAAATCAGAAGCAAATCACTTGACGCTATAATTTAATTATTAATATTTATAATTATGTTTGTATACTTTGTGGATACATACATCCTATGTTTATTATGAACTGCCAGATTGAAAGAGCATTAAATTGTCAAGATGAGAGAAGAATGCCTGAATATACTCGTAATTAGAAGATTAACAAACCAACACGATACAAAGGATAGTATTAAAGAAAAAATTGAGAAAAGAAGAATAAAGAAATTGTTTAAAAGGAAGTAAATGATCCATTGGAGGTATGAAATGCCACAATATTGTACAACCCATGATGTAATATTTCAAGGTTATATTTGATGAAATTATCATCGACTATTAATGCATGTGTTAAAGAGGGTACAAACTTTCTCTTTTTAATTGTAAACATTATTTTATTTTCATTCTTTTTCTTTCTTCAAAGATTGATATAGTCTGTTCGACTATAAATATGTTGAGTTAAATAATTGGAAAACATAGGGAAATATAGTAGAACATAATTCATAAATAAAGGAAACACTTTATAAATTAAGACATAATGTAAACGGAATAACATTAATAATAAAAGACTGACTTATAAACTATAACTTACAGGACAAAAGTCACAATATTCTAAAATAACTTAATTAAGAAAGAATAACTAAGGAAAAGCAAACATAAAACAACTAAATAAACATAATGGAATTCAATATAATTAGGTATAGATTAACAATAGTTGATAAATATGCATAGATACATGAGATTTCAGAAAACATATCATACTAGATAGCTTCACATTAAACATGGAGCACAAAAGAGATTACAAACATATCTTCAGAAGACTGAAACACATAAATGTGGGCTACAAACTATAGACAAGAGGTAAAATTGAATATCAACCAAGTAGAACAAAAAATTTTAAATAAACACAATAGTCAATAACAATAATAGGTATAAAATAATTTTTAAAAAAAAACTAAGTATTTTAATATTAACACAAATGAAAAGACTAAGATACACATAACTATACCAAACACATAAGGCAGTGGCTACAAAACATAAATACTTCTTTTTTGGAAAGACTTAAACGTACTGATCTAACTTGTAGTCCTGTAACATTGCCGGGTCTATATCCATTTAGGTCAATCTGATTATATTTCTTAGTTTTTCTATGAGCAGTATGAAAAGGCAGCAAGTCAAATAGTTTGGCCATGTAACTAGGTTACAAACTAACAGTATACCACAACAAGCAATGATGTACAGACCAAACAGAAGCAGAAAAAGAGGCCGACCACGTAAACGATGGACAATGGGAATAGCACAGTCAATTTGAATCTCGATACATGAAGCCCATAATCGGACACTCTCTCGCTGTTTATACTTCACCTCGACACCGCAAGGTACAAGAGGAACAACTAATAAATAAAAACTAAGTATTTTAATATTAACACAAGTGAAAATACTAAGGTACACATAACTATACCAAACAGCCGTTAGAATTTAGACATATAAACCCAACAGACATAGAGCTAGATCAAAAATGAAACAGTTATACTATGGCAACCAACAAATAGTTCACCAAGGCCATTAAAATGCTTTGCTAAGTGTTCTCAATGGGCGAGTCTGGTGACAAGATTTTTGTAACAGACATTATTTATATACAGCAAAAACCGACAAAGACAGACAAAATACATGGGTTAGTGAATGGAAATTGATTATTCTGATCTCTTCGACCTTAGACTAGTTGTCCTGCCATGACAGTTAGTCTTTAGCATACATTTCCTCACACTAGGATATGACTTGTACCGTCCCAATTGCCCTCCTCCACTTGAAGCCATTGATACAATGTGGGATGTCGGGTTTGGTGAGCTCCTCCTGACATTCGGTACTAACAGAAAGCAGGTAGTACCGTATACTGTTATAGCTCAGCCATATCTAACCAAGGCCTGACTCACATCTTCCCATAAATGTCAGGAAAACTTAATAAGATATTGAAGATGAATCACACCTCAAACATGTGTGAGGAACTTATGCCATAAAGGCACGGCCAATTCCTCAAATCATCATATTGAAGATGAATCAAACCTCAAACACGTGCGCGGGGCTTATGCAATAAAGGCACGGACTATTCGTCTAACCTTTCTTCTGCACACTGGGCAATATTTCAGTCGAACGGCACAATCTCTACATGAAACAAAGTGTCCACAAGGACGGAAAACCACTGCTAATTCCTTGTCCATGCAAATTTTGCACATTGTCCGCTTGCGAAGCTGGTTGTTCTGTTCTTTCAGCTGTTGCACGACTTCTAGAGAATGAGAAAATATATTAGACAGTTAAAAAACATAGTGGCTACAAATAAACTGTTGCTAACTTTTAAAATAGTCGTGTCTCTAAATAATGTGTAATTGTAAATTACCAGGACTGTACGACGAGTAAAGTAAACCAGCTTCAGAAGAAACAACACTTTTGTGTGGATGATTGTAAAGCAGGCAAAGTTACATTCTAATGTTTCTCCACAGATGTGAAGTTCCAATACTGGTCTTGCACACCCCGCTAGCTTCTGAGCATGAGAAGAGGGTGACAGCTCTGCAGTGGAGATGGCACTTCAGCACCGGATCAAGAGAAGCACCTGCAACAGCCTTACCCCAATAGACGCAAGCCCTTTCCAGGGCTAAAATTACATGAACACCATTGCATCGGATTGAAGAGTTAAAACTCATTGTTTCAGAGGATTAGAATCAACTGATAAAGTTGACTAGTTACATATGATGTTTTATCATTAATATTCCTGTATGCGAATGTGGCCAGTTAACTGAACCAACCACAGAAGAAACAGCACTAGTTATGTGATGTGACTCCAATATAAAACAGTTCATGACAGAATAATACTTTTTTTTTGTACATAGAGAGATTATAAGATAAGCAATGTTAGCCAGTCTGAAGAAATATTCTTTAATGTTAAAAAGGACATTAGCCCCAAGGCAAATAGCTTGGTCAAACACAGCTCTCTTGAACTAAGTATGGGAGGGGTAAAGACAAAAATAAACGCAGCAAGTGCATCTTGTATGGCTCTGGCTGAGAACAATTCCATAGGCTAACTTTGATCCAATTTTTAAAAAAACTACAAAAATGTAAGTTGGGTGCTTCTTGAACGAAAGTGTACCCATGCAGCACAGCAATTATTAGTTATAAGTTTATAAAAAACATGTTCAAAACAATCCAAGCCAAACAAACCATTCTATCATGATGTGTATCTCCAAGTGTGCCTATGTGTGTAACTGCGTATGGGTGGAGAATCTGTATTTGTATGGGTTTGCGTATGTTCACTGTGTGCATGTCATTGCGTGTTTATCTGGGTGTGCCCGCATGTCAGTTTTTGTTTGTCTGCGTGTGTGCGAATGCACGCAGGTATGTATGTCAGGTAACATGGTATTCCACATATATTAGCGCACGTATCAGTATGTTTACTGCTCCATGAATTTAACACGCATAATGTACAACATGTAACTGAATGTGCCCAGTTTGTAACGCTTTAAAAATAAATGTCAATCGTTCATCATAACAAATCATTCTATCTTACCAGTTATCCACTTGCACTACACCAATGACACACACAGACAGCTGCGTTATAAAACCACAGCTTTAGACACAAGAGTAAATTAATGCTAACAAGTATATATTTGAATGTTAGCTTAAGCCTGCACTTTCTGCACAAATAAATCGTGAAAACAATTTCTTACTTATATTTTGGGACAACCTAAGCCTCTTCTTATGTTTGGTGCCAGCATTACGAACTTCAGCAACATCGTTGGATACCGATGACATATTGTAGTCCTCACATACTTCCTCAATCTTTCTCTTGATGCCTTCACCCCCAGATTGACCTACAAACATTCACGCAAGCAGATAAGATAGAACTGATTAACTTACAAAGATTATGAAATATTAATTTGTTAGAAGAAAATGCTCACAAAAACTAAACCTACAGAACATAATCTGAAATAACAATCAATCAATCAGGTTCCATCTCCACAATGAAGGTTGGCTGCAATGGATCTCTAACACTGTCTGTCTCTTTCCCTGACTGTACATTATGTCAGATTGATGTTCGTCTATCTCTTGATGTTATCTTCCCAATTGTATCGTTGTCTACCTCTTGCTCGCTTGCCCTCAACTTTGCCCTCCAGTATGGTTTTTATAAGAGTATTATATCTTAACATGGCTGAAATATTTCAATTGCCTCTTTTTTATTTCTTTCATCAACCCTCTTTTCATTCCCAGTTTTTCCAGAACCTCTGTATTTGATTGTTTTTGTTTCTATGAGATACAACATATTGGCCTATATATCCACATCTCCAGGGTTTCTATTCAACCTTCTAGTGGCATGTTCAATGTCGAGGCTTCCGCGCCATACGGTAGCGTTGAATATACGTAGCATTTGACAATTCTCATTGTTAATGCCTTGTTAATCTCTCTAGATGTTACTACTGATTTTATGCTGCTGAAAACATATTTGGCCATTCCTATTCTCTTTTATTTGTATTTCACTTTTGCAATCAGAAATAACAAGCACCAACTGTAATATGAAAAGTCAAAATAAAATTGCACATATCTGGTCAATTAGAAGTTATTAAAAGTAAACATTTAGCGTTAAAAATAATCAGAAACATTCATTACAATCAAGTACACATTTCAAAATGAGCCACAGCAGCAGTGCTTAGCTCGCTAGTCAAGCCATCCAGGTATTTCATTCTCGGTCTTCCTCTTGGTCTGTTCCCTTCGATCTTGCCAGTTGTCACCAAGTTCTCCAATCCATTTCTTCTCATAACATGCCCACAAAATTTTGACTCTCTACGTTTAATTTCTCTAATCAATTTACGATTGTCATTTGTCTCCTGTAGTACTTGGTCATTGGTTTTTCTATCTGTCCATGGTATTCTTTGCATTTTCCTCAGAAACCACATTTCTGCAGCCATCAGATGTTTTTCAGCCTGACTGAACATTGTCCAAGTTTCACATCCATACAAAAGATTGTATTGTCAGGTCTTAGTCATATATGACTGAGCTACCGTATGACAGTAGACGGTACTACCTGCTTTCTGTCAGCGCCGAATGTTGGGCGGCGCTTACCAAACCCGACACCCCACATTGTGCCAACGGCTTCAGGCTGAAGAGCGCAATTGGGAGGGTACTAGCCTTATCCTGGTGCGAGGAAATGCAACCCAAAGACAAAATAAGTCATGGCAGGGCAGACCAGCCCTAAGCCTTGGTTGGCAGCTGGTCTAGGATCGAAGCTCCGACAGGCGGACAGTTAGAGCATTGCTTTGCTGATCCGGCAGCTTCTGCAGCTTGCCTTGTTCCAGATTATAGGTGTCAACTTTCCTCTGGAGTGAGCTAGGCAGGCAGAGAGAGGGATCATGCTGTATGGGCAACTCATGGTTTCTTTATTTTAGCCCAGGCTTTGTGCTATGGAGAGGCAATAACTCCATCCCTGGTCTTAACCGGTCTCGGAATCAAAGCGAGAGGCAACTGTTACGGGTTATAAGTCCTTGTCAGTTGGCGTAGACATGGGGCGCCACGCGTTGCCTCTGACGGTGGGAGACACCTACAGGTTTCACTGATCAGCTACCGCCCGCCTCAAGCTGGGCATCCCCCAGCCAATTGGGTGCAGATCCGCCACAGCCTGCCTGCTTTAATGGGTGCTTGGGGCTAGGACAAAATCTGAATCGCAGGCTGTAAAACCAATGCACCACGTACTAATAAAAAGAATAGAAACCTCAAGCTACGGCTTGCAACCTGGAACGTGAGAACCATGTGTCCAGGATTTTCCACTGACTTGACAAATAGTGACGATGTGAGAAAAACGGCTGTGATTGATGCCGAACTCAATCGTCTTAACATTTATATTGTTGGCCTGCAGGAGACTCGCCTCGCTGAGGAAGGGTCACTCAGGGAAAACAATTACACCTTTTTTTGGAAGGGATGAGGGCAGGCAGAAAAAAAGGCAACATGGTATGGGCTTTGCGGTGAAGAATTCGCTACTGGGAATGATTGATATCCCAGCTGGAGGTAATGAAAGATTATTATCACTGCGCTTGGCAACCTCTTGTGGATTTGCCACCATTCTCACTGCATATGCACCGACACTCGCTTCCTCTGATGATGTGAAGGATACGTTCTATGAGCAGCTAGACTCTGCGATCAAGGCAGTTCCAAAATCCGACTACATTTATATGCTCGGTGATTTCAATGCTCGTGTGGGCAAGGACTCGAATTCATGGCCAGTGTGCCTTGGAAAATACAACATCGGCCGCATGAATGATAATGGGCAAAGGCTGCTGGAGCATTGCACTAGAAATGACCTATGTATTACAAAGTCATTTTTTAAAACAAAAGAGATGCATAAGGTCACATGGAAACATCCAAGATCCAGCAATTGGCATCAGCTGGACGTCATTATCACACGGAGACAACATCTGAACCATACATCATTAACTCGAAGTTACCACAGTGCTGACTGTGATACAGATCATTCTTTGGTTGTTGCAAGGGTTAGACTGAGACCACAGAGAATCTACACAGCTAAACACAAGTCTAGCCCCAGGATTAATATTACTAACACTTACGATCCTGGAAAGTGCTTTGAATTTCAACAGCAACTTGAAGACGCTTTCAATGATACATCAGAAAATTGTATAGTAAATGATAAATGGAGTAAACTTAAGGAAACGATTTATAAAACAGCGGTAGGGGTTTACGGCACTGTGGATCATAAGAGGCAGGACTGGTTTGCGGCAAACAGCCAGATACTGCAGCCCTTGATTGATAAAAAGAAGATAGCTCTCTTAAGAAACAAGGAAAGACCAACGCGTAACACTCTGAGTGAGCTGAAGCAAGCGAGGAAGGATGTACAAAAGGCTGCCAGGCAGTGTGCGAATGACTATTGGATCAAGTTATGTGAGTCCATTCAAATAGCAAGTGATAAGGGAAACATCAGAAGCATGTATGAAGGGATAAAGAAAGCCTGTGGTCCAATGATCAAAAGAAGTGCACCGCTGAAAACCTTGACTGGAGAAATCATCACTGATAAGAAACAGCAGATGGATAGATGGGTCGAGCACTATTTAGAGCTTTACTCAAGTGAGACAAAGAAAGCGGATGATGCCCTCAACGCCATAGAGGCCCTGCCAACTCTTTACCACCTGGACACACTTCCCACTATAACAGAAGTTAAGTGTGCTATAAATGAGCTTGCATCTGGCAAGGCTCCAGGTAAGGATGGGATTCCAATAGAGGTAATCAGGAGTGGGCAAGACACACTCGCTCTACAGATCCACCAGCTAATAGAGCTATGCTGGCGAGAAGGACAAGTCCCACAGGATTTCAAAGATTCAAACATCATAACGCTGTACAAGAACATGGGAGATCGGAGCGACTGTAACAACTATAGGGGTATCACACTTCTGTGTATTGTTGGGAAAGTATTTGCCAGAATTGTCCTGCACAGACTTCAAGTCCTGAGAGATCAAGTCTACCCCGAATCACAGTGCGGCTTCCGTCAGAACCGGTCTACCATTTATATGATATTCTCATTGCGACAGATGCAAGAAAAATGCCGGGAACAAAATCAGCCACTGTTTATTGCCTTCATCGACCTCACAAAGGCATTCGATTTGGTCAGTCGTGAGGGTCTGTTCAAAGCACTAAAGAAGATTGGCTGCCCACCAACTCTTCTGTCCATTGTGGCATCGTTCCACACAGGCATGAAGGGTATAATCAAGTTTGATGGCTCAACTTCAGAAGAGTTTGAAATCAAGAGTGGAGTTAAGCAAGGTTGTGTACTAGCCCCCACCCATTTTGGAATACACTTTTCACTTCTACTGAAATATGCCTTTCGTGATCATGATGACGGTATTTACATTCACTCACGCTCAGATGGTGGCCTCTATAATGCTCAGAGATTGAAGGCCAAGACCAAAATTAGCAGGGTATTAATCAGAGAGTTGCTTTTTGCGGATGATGCTGCGATTACGACCCACTCTGAGGAAGAATTACAACATCTACTATCTGCATTCTCCAATGCTTGTTCTGAATTTGGTTTAACAATTAACAAAAAGAAGACACAGATTATGTCACAAGGTGCACATGGTGTACCATCAATTTTTATTGACGACGCCGAACTGGAGATAGTAGACCATTTTACATATCTAGGATCAGAGGTAAATAGCAAATTATCCCTCGATCAGGAAATCAACATCAGGATTGGCAAGGCAGCAACAACAATGAACATGTTAGCACAAAGAGTCTGGGAGAACAGGAAGCTTACTGCCAAAACAAAAGTCCTCGTCTACCAAGATTGTGTCCTTAGTACTCTTCTTTATGGCAGTGAAACCTGGACAACTGACTCACGCCAAGAGAGACGTTTAAACAGCTTTCATATGCGGTGTCTGCGAAGAATACTTGGTATTAAGTGGCAAGACAAAATCACAAATACTGAAGTATTGGAAAGATCAGGTTGTGTGACGGTGTATTCCATACTGTCTTCGTAGACTTAGATGGATAGGACACGTTAGGAGGATGGATGATGGTAGAATACCAAAGGACATCTTTTTGGTGAATTACAGACGGGTAGGAGATCTCAGGGTCGGCCTCTACTACGATACAAAGATGTGTGTAAGCGGGACATGATTGATACAGGCATTGATAATGCACATTGGGAGCACGTCGCCGCTGAACGTGTTGCATGAAGGGCAACTATCAGAAATGGAATAAAGACAAAGGAGAAAATGATTGCAGATAAAGCAACACAGAGCGTGAGAGACGTAAGATGGTGCACAATGGTGGAAGTGACCATGTTTTCATATGCACCTACTGTGGGCAAACATTTGCAGCAAGAATTGGCCTTACCAGCCACACTCGCCACCGCCATGGATCGTATATATTAAGCCTTTTTGAAGCACAATGTACCAAACTATCGTTGTCAAGACGGAAAGGTGCCAATGTAAAAAGATTGATTGATTGATTGATTGATTTAGCAATCGACATCACAGCATTCGGGGCATTCCCATAAGTGCTCCGTCCCCATCCTCAGCAGCCAGCGAAGAGTTCCAACACTAATAGTACCAGTAGCAATCTGATTATAAGTCCGTCTCGCCTTTCCTCTGAGCGTTGATCGTCGGCCAGATCCCTTCGTCACTCCTCGTTGTCTCATTCTTGCCAGACCATGGTAATCCATTTGCTCCTCCGAGGTGTGCACGTGCTCCCACAAGGCCGCAACCACGTCTGCCTTGTCATGTATCAATACTCCACCAAGTTCTGCAGAGCCAGCCAATCTGTCCGCCTGTTCATTTCCCAGCACACCGGCATGCCCCGGAGAAAAGATCCAGGCGATGCTTGTCACCCGTGACCTCCGAAGCGAAGCAAGCCACTCTACGAAGTCTGCCCGTAAGCATGCTTTCTGAGTCAGTTACAATCACGATGTGTGTGTGTGCCGTATTCTCCATCCAGCGGAGAGCCGCAGTGACTGCCTCCACTTCCATTCTTTAGCTGGATGTTGTGGTATCATATGTCAGGCTCTCCTGCCCCAAACATCGACCATTAGCTTTGGCCATGAACCCCCAGCCACTTCTCTCACCTCTTGACACTGAACCATCTGTGTCGATAATCACATCACTCGAGTGAGCATTGTCCTGAATTAGTTGCTGGATTACCACTTCCGTGGCCCCTGCTGGCCACTCCCTGCACTCCCGGCTTAATGGGAGTATAACTCTGCACAAGTCTGACTGCTCCGCTGGCACTCTGACCCACTCCTCTCCACGCCTAATGTTCTCCAAGGGGCACACCTGTTTGATCGTATCCTCCGCCTGAGCCATCCATGATTTCCGCTTAACTGCGTCCAGCGCCTCATGCAGTGGGTGGTCTGTGTCTGCAGCTACTCTGAGGTATGCCTTCGCCTGCATCACCTTGAGCCTACCAGCAACAGTCGGCAGACCAAGGGTGTAACGCATACACACTACTGGGGTGTCTCTAGTGCATCCCAGAATGACCCGCATAGCTTCGTTCTGTATGCGCTCTAACTTCACCAGCTGACTCTCTGAGACAGTGAGCAGACCTAATCCATAATTAATTAATTAATTTAATTATAACCCCAGTTGCTCACTGTGTACATAACCGCGTCTACCAATTGTTGCAGATCCTGCGCATTGTCTGCAATCAAGACTGTATCATCTGCATATCTAATGTTATTGATGTTTTGTCCTCCAATGCTGATTCAAATTTTATCTTCTATATTTCTGAAAATATTTTCACTGTACAGGGAAAAAAGATCTGGAGACATTACACATCCCTGCCTAATACCTCGCTTAATAGGCTGATATTGTCCCACTTCATTATCAATCTTTATGGCAGCTTGGTGTTTCCAATATATGTTTTTTTATAAGTCTTTCCCATCAATTTGTAGATCTGTAAGCATATCCATCATGTTGACATGTCTAACTCTATCAAAAACCTTTTTGTAGTTAACAAAGCAAAGATGTATATCCTTGTTTACTTCTATAGCACGTTCAATAATTGTTCGCAGCATATACACAGCATTTACTGTACCCTTTCCTTCCACAAACCCACATTGTTCTTCACCTATTTCAGGTTGTAATTTCTTCCTCAGTCTTTGCATGATAATTCGTAGCAAAATCTTTGTGATATGACTTGTTATACTAATTGTTCTATGTTGATCACGTTCTAAGGCTCCTGATTTCTTTGGGATTGCAATAAATACAGAGTTACATAATTCAGAAGTTATATCTCCAGTATCATATAATGTTTTCAGCAGTCTGGTGACTTGATCTAATCCATATTCTTCTAAAGCTTTAATCATTTCTGTTGTGATGTTATCTGCACCTGGGGCCTTGCCAGCTTTCGCATGCTTAAGAACATTTCTACCCCATGCCTCTTCCCCCACTTCGACAAACAGCCACACTAAAGTGGTATGCACCTGACCTACCACTGTCTCCTGAAGAACGTGCTGTTTTAGGTAAATGTCTCAGTTGTGTCCCTCTACGCCCCCGTATGGACAGCTATGTTATCCTGGAAGACGTTTCCAACTTCCACAGACGACTCCGCTTTAAACATCACCATAGGGATTGTCAGAATCTCCAATAAGGGTTTAGAGAGTTTATAAGAGTTAAGACAAGTCTAGTAGGGAGACACCAGACAGGAGAGACACCAGCGCTATAAATAGCTTCACCAGGGGACACATTTGTGTCAAACAAGGGAGCAATGAGGACAGTTGAGCGAGGGCTTCCCCAAGCCATTGGGAAGCTTGGCCTTACGAGTAACCGTGGAGTACCCGGTTACTCAAGTTCACGAGCCAGCGTGCTTGGGACTCCATGCACGCAAGACTCGCTAATGCACGGAGGGTACAGCGTCCGTGCTTGACCACGCAATGTGTAGCGTGTGGACAGACCCGACTGGAGACGATTAGAGAGTAGACGTGTTCTTGACAAATGCTATAAGTTTCTAGGCAATAGTTAAATATTAGGCTTTAGATTTAGATTGTGATTACTAGCATCATTTCTCACCACTTCATTACATTCATGTTGTTTAATGTCAATGAAGCATACCGCTCGAAGAGCTTATAAATTGCCAGCTCTAAATAAATTGCATTCCTTTTGCAAATGACACGAGTTGTTATTTCGTGCGGTGCAAAAGTAGGGGAGTCCTAAAAGACCTGTCGCAAGCAAGTTGCTGACAGGCAGGACCCCAATTGGTGTCAGAAGCCACTGAACCAACGTCAACAGGCAATTGGTATCAGAAAGTTTTGAACCAGCGTCAACAAGCACGATTCAACATCATTGCTGTGTTAAAATATTTGAAAGTAATGTAAATTTGTTTGCATATATGGCAGAAATAATTTTCTCTTGTGAAATATTACGATCATACGATTTGTGGAGTTTGAACCACAAGGAAGCAAAATTAAATTACAAATTATGAGATTCTACGAAAATTAAGTAGGACAGTGTGGTATTCTACGGAAATTAATGAAAATGTATACAATCATCAGTGTATGTTGTCAAGCAAAACATCGTGTACATTTCATTTTGTGTGATACAGCCATCAATGTCACCATTCTTCATATTAAGTAAATAGATTAGCTACTGAACTGAAGCCTAGAACGAAGTTATAACAAACTAGTCAGAAAGTGAAGACAAGACGACATCGACTGTCATACGACGAATCATCTTACGAATCATGACAATCATTCAGACTATCATATCATTCATTCATTAATACCATTTATCATTATCTACCACATTTTTTCATTCATCAGCCGCAGGAAAGATAAATTTGTATTTACAACATATGCGTGTGTCAAATTTTTGATGCTCTACTAAACAGAAGCATCCATTGTGTTATCAAGTCAATCATTTTGTGAGTGTGGAAGACAGCGGTGGAACATCCCAAGAACCGTATTTTCCAAAGAATTAGATGAGTATATTTTCAGAATATTTTGGTATGCTCTAAATTAATCATGCATCTTCTTTTTCAGTAAAGATGTATATTTACTAACACATAATTACAAACCATTGTGTGAATATTACTGTGATATCATTTTGAACTAACATTAAGCCACAAAATGGCGTCACTAAGTGATTGTATCCAGGCAGGCAAGGAAATGGGCCATACTGGTGAAAAATTAGAGAAATGGGTAGACCAAAAATACAAAGAAGAATTAGCTCGACAGAAAGAGGAAACTGCTCGACAGAGGGAAGAAACAGAGAGAAAAGCTGCTCTAGAGAGAGACGAAAGAGCATTAGAAAGGCAGCATCAAAAAGAAATGAAAGAAGTCGAGGAAGCTACCAAACAGAAACAGTTAGAATTAGATCATGCCAACAAACAAGCAGAGGAAGCCACCAAACAAAAGCAGATACAAGTAGAGTCAGAAACTAAATTAAAGATGAAGGAAATGGATGTAGATCTAGCAAACAAAAGAGCCAAGAAGAACAGAACAAGTTTAGTAAGTATAAAGGCCTTATCAAACAATATAGCGTAGGGGATTCAATTAGCGCATGGACTGAGAATATAGAATTCCAACTAAAGACTCGGAAAATACCTTTGGATGACTGGGCAATGATCTACATGAGAAACCTCAGTGGGGAGCCGTTAAAAGTAATATAATCCATACCTACAGAGCTAAGAAACAATTATCAGTACATTCACGATAGGATCATGCAACACTTTCTTTTAGACGCCACTGGGTACCAAATTCAGTTCTCACAAATTAAGCCAAAAGCAACTGAAACCTTCTTAGACTACATCTCTAACGTGCAGAGCACATTTAAAAAGTGGACTAGAGCGGCGAGAGTGGGCAACAACTATGAAGAATTAGAAGATCTTAAGGTAATGGACAAGGTGATATCTACCGTTCCTACCCCTTTTGCGAAGTTTCTCCAACAGTCAGATATTGAATCCATTCAGCAATTAGAAAAACGGGGGTCAGCATATTTTTCATCTAATCGGGACATATTTAAATCTACAACACATGATACAGAAATCACTGCTTTTGCAAACAAGGTACCTGATAGGTCTTACAATCAGAAAGATTACCGTAAGAAGGACAAACCATATCAGAAGCCACCTCGATGTGGATATTGTAGTCTTTTTCATCCTAGCTACTCTATGTGTGATAAAAAAAAACCGCATATCCGTCACACTTAGAAGCAGTGTTAAAGAAGCAAGAAAGCAGAAGAACGTCATTTAAACGTGCTGTTAAATGTTACTTTTGTTCCAGCTATGGCCACTATAGTAATAAATGTCTTGGTAGACAACGAATGAAGGCAAATAATGCAGCACTCATCGATACGTCAACAGACGATGAGAGTGACATTGATTCGGAACTTGTGAATGTGTTACCAACAAGTGAATGTGAGAGTGTAGCAGTAGTAACAGACATATTAGACTTTAGGAAATGTGACATATGCCACCAGTTTCATGCGGATGGTAAATTGAAATGTGGGCACGTAATACCATGTTCAAATACAGATGCTAACGCAGCTAGTGCCTCCAGAGGTAAACTTAAGTTCTACGATGCACTGGTCAATGATCAACCATGCCAATGTTTAATTGATAGCGGAAGCACTCTACTCGGTTTAAGGAAAGAACTTGCTAGACCAGAAGATTACACGGGTGAATTTGTCAAATGCCGTACTTTCTCTGGAACCATTGAGAAATACCCACTGGCAAAAGCGCATATCAATACCCCGTTCCTTACCGGCACATTTACTTGCGCAATCCTGCAAGATCCATGCACGGATCTCATTTTAGGATGCCTAGATTCATTGAAACAATGTACAGACGACGACATAAGAGCCTGGAAACATACACACACGGCTAACGCTGTAACAAGGTCAGATACGCAAACAAACTATACTGACTTACAAAATGAAATGCTACAGCTATTAACACCAAGTGGTGCAGATACCAACATTACTCGTCAGAAATTTATCGAGGCACAAAGCACCGACCAAACTATCGCACCTTATTTTAAATTGCTAGGTGAGCGAGCGAAAGTGACTAAAAATGCATCGTGGTACTTTAGAAAACATAACGGAATTCTCATGCATTATTACACAAATAATAACCATGAAATTCAGCAGATGGTGTTACCTGTAACATACCGACAAAATGTGCTAAAGATCGCACATGAGTCACCGTTTGCTGGACATTTGGCCTATGATAAAACGCGAGCCAGAGTTTTGTCACACTTTTATTGGCCTAAATTCAGTTCTGACATAAAATGTTTCTGTCGTTCGTGTACTATTTGTCAACATCTTGTACGAAAGGGAAAGCATGTGACGGCCGAAGTTCAACGGTCATTATTAGCATCTAGACCATTTGAGTGTGTAGCGGTCGATATTTTTGGACCCCTAAATCAGGTGTCAAGCAAAGAAAACCGATTTATACTTACTCTCGTGGATCTATGCACCAGGTGGATCGAAGCTATTCCCTTGAAATACATCACCTCCAAATATGTGGCAAATGTATTTTTGCACCTATTTTCTCGCTTTGGCTTCCCACGATCTATCTTATCAGATCGGGGAACGCAGTTTATTTCGGCTGCTACGCAAGCCTTAACAAAATTGTTAGGAATAGAGCAGCATTTCTGTACCCCGTACCACCCAATGAGCAACGGGATCATAGAAAAAATTAACGGGGATCTCAAACACATGCTGGCTAAAGTAACAGCAGAGAACCCATCTGATTGGGACACACTATTGCCAGCAGTGCTATTTGCCCATAGAGAAATTCCGCACTCGAGTACGGGTTTCTCACCTTTTGAGTTAGTTTATGGGGCGAACCCTCGAGGACCCTAACCATTTACCATCAGCTAATTACTAGCTTACCAGACAATCCAACAGCAGTAACACCGTATGAGATGGTAACGGAGACACGCGATAGAATAATGAAAGCGTGTGTAATAGCCAAGGCATCTTTGGAGAGCAAAGGACAGATGTACCGCGACTATGCAAATAAGGGTGCTAAAACGATACACCTTGAACCAAATTAGAAGGTTTTGCTTCTACTACCTGATAAACGTACTTTGTTACTAACATCTTGGCAAGGGCCATTTAACGTTGAACGTAAAATATCAGATGTGGATTATGAAATATCGATAAAAGGAAAATTAAAGATATTTCATATCAACATGCTGAAACCATACTTCTCACGACAAGAACAGACAGACGAACAAAATGCACCAACACCAAGTAATCGGACGACAGACGTACACAACACAACTTCACTAGGTAGGGCGACACACGACAGCGACAACGCAAACACACTTAGCCAGGTAACAGCACACGCAGCTAGTACCACAACAGTATTGAACGAGACAGACGAAGACGAGATGGAATTACCAGTCCCTACTGTAGACACGACTGCGACCATTGACAGCATAAAGATAGAAACCAAACTTACAGACGACCAACGACGACAAATAATAGAATTAGTGACGGAATACAGAGACATTTTCTCCGACATCCCAGGAAAGACAGACAGAATAGAACATTATATTATTCTGACTGACTGTAACAGTAAGGGAGGAGTACTGGGGTATTATTAGAATCTAGTGGGAAACAGATACAGCACGATTGAGCATCGAGAGTGAAAGGGTGAGAGATGCTCAATTGTGACGTATTGTGTTGGCAAGGGCAGTTAAGATCCGGCCTTTGATCTGAGTGCAAGCTAACATCAACCCTTGGTCATCAAGAATAAATAAACTTTATATTGTCAACTAAAACCTGACTTGCGTGTTCATATACACTGGTATAGGACACGAAATGGTCCCGTCTAACCACGATACTGGATTTGGCCGTCCCGGACACCACGCGAAGTACTAGGAAACCTTCAAAGGATCCAGACCAGACTGCCTAAACAGGGTATTTAGAACAGACGTTTTTTCGAATCGGTTTTGTCAAGGTCGGGAGACGCTTGTTATTGTTCCATGCTCCGGTCAAATAACTCCTAGAAACAGCTTCGGCACGTGGTAGAACAACCAGTGAAGTGATGCCCAGTAAAACTCAGTAATCTGCAAATACAGAGGCCGAAAGCCCGCCCAGGGGTGGTCCTCTGTAAAGCTGTTACAGAGACTTGAGATAACAAATTTTCAACTCAAGAGGCTTGGTAGAGCCGTCGCTTTGCATAGTACAACTCAAGGGGCTTGCCATAGCCGTTGTCTGAACTTTAGCATTATCAAGGGGCTTGCCATAGTCGTTGTCTGAACTTTAGCATTATCAAGGGGCTTGCCATAGCCGTTGTCTGAACTTTAGCATTATCAAGGGGCTTGCCATAGCCGTTGTCTGAACTTTAGCATTATCAAGGGGCTTGCCATAGCCGTTGTCTGAACTTTAGCATTATCAAGGGGCTTGCCATAGCCGTTGTCTGAACTTTAGCATTATCAAGGGGCTTGCCATAGCCGTTGTCTGAACTTTAGCATTATCAAGGGGCTTGCCATAGCCGTTGTCTGACTTTAGCGTTTCCAAGGGGCTTACCATAGCCTGAGTTTTGCTAATTTCAAATCGCCGCTTACATTGTCGCTATCTCAAGACATCGATGATGTGCCCCACCCGGGGTGAAAACAAAGGCTAGATATCTCAGATGGGACCCGACCAGGGGTTGAAGATTATCCCGGCATCCCTAGAGAAGTGACGAAATTACTTGGGAGAAGAGACAGTCTACCGGAACCCCGCGACCGATTTTTCAACTGAAACAGGCTCCTGGTGATCGAACGAGTCGAGGAAAGTACGTGCTTGAGTCCGGAAACAAAAAGAAGGTGAAATTGTGTGGTTCTCAAACCCAGAAACTAACTATAATTTTCCAAAACAAGTGAGTGTATTCCTTAAATTAAGAAGTTGAAATTGTGTGGTTCTCAAACCCAGGAACTAACTATAATTTTCCAAAACAAGTGAGTGTATTCCTTAAATTAAGAAGTTGAAATTGTGTGGTTCTTTGCTTGCTTGGTTTCAGTATATTTCAGCATGGCGGAACAGGACACCTTGGCACAGGTTTTGACAGGCGTGGGAACAGCAGTAGGCCGGCTTAATATGGTGATTAAACAACAAGGGATGGCAACAGAAATTGTGAAGTTTAGTGGACAGGCCAGAGACTTTAAGAAATGGGTCACTTCCATAGAAAAATATGCCTATTTAATCTCAGCAACAGATGAAGAGAAAATGAGACTGGCTTATCAGACGGCAACGGAACCGGTCTCGGATCATATAAGAAGAAAGTTAGAAGCTAGAGTAGATGAGACGTGGGAACAATTCAAAGAAGACCTAGCAAGGAAATATGCAGAAATAACGGATCCACAACATGCATTTTCGGTGTTGAGGCAGGCTAAACAAAATAACGGAGAGACGGTACAATTGTTTAGCGATAGATTGATTAACCTGGCTGAAGAAGCATTCTTAGGACAGAATGTACGAGGAGAGGAGGTGGAAAGGATGTTAGTAGGGATTTTTGTGGATGGCATAAAGTCTGATGGTTTGAAACTTAAGTTGATGAGGGAAAACCCTGAGAGGTTATCACAAGCGGTGGATATCGCGGTACAAGAAGAAAATTTGAGACGTAGGTTTAGATTAAGAACAGGACGAGAAGTGGGAAGTAATCGAGATGACAGAGTTGAGGAACCTATGGAAATAGGACAAACAAGATTCGGATGGAATAGGAGAGGAGGTATACAGACGTTACAAGGTAGAAATAGACATGATAATGAGGAAAGAAGAAATATGAGATACCCTACAAGAGAAACAGTAGTCAACACAAATAGTACAAATATTGTCTGTTGGATTTGTGGTCAACGGGGACATGTTTCTCGGTTTTGTAGTAACAGGCGTGTCCAGTCGAATACACAGGGTAGACATGACAATAATAGGGTGAGTAGGAATGTTGTAGATGGATACAGGAATTTTACAGGTACAAGAACACAGGAAAATCGGCGCCCTACCTATTAAACAGGACCTATGATAGGAGGGTAAATAATAAGGTCCCAAGGGTTAGAGAATATGTTAATAACAGGTATAATAGGTCGAACAGAGAATATTTTCAACTAGATGAAATCAAGAAATTTATAGAAGATAAAACAGATTATAGCTCTTGTATATTAGAAATAGGAAAGTATAGAGTTCGTACGTTAATTGATTCGGGAGCTCAGGTTAGTGTAGTAAAAGAAAGTTTTCTATACAAAATAGTAAGAAATTGTAGAGTATTTAAGAGTCATAATAATTTACACTCTGTTACGGGACAGAATTTACAAGTAGTTGGACAAACAATGATAAATTTTAAGTTAGGAGGGATCAACATAAGACACCTTTTTCATGTAGTGAAGGGTTTAAATAGAAACATGTTAATAGGAAGAGATTTTTTAATAAAAAATGGAGTAAGACTTTTCTATGATTTACACAAATTAAAATTCAGGGACGTCTATATAGATATGCAAGAAGACATGCATATATCAGCACTAGTTAGAGTTAAAATGACAACGACGTTAAAACCACAGTCGGTTAATTTGATACAAGTGAAGCTGAAGAAAAACCCATATTATGTGGAAGGAAACACAGTCAGAATCACTGAATTACAAGAGGAAATAATTGATGAGCCTGGTTTGGAAGTTCCGGATGGAATAATAGCGTTAGATAAACACTTAACCTTTCCAGTTATGGTGATTAACAACACAGGTAGAGAAATTAAATTATACAGAGGGTGTGTAGTAGCAAAACTAGAACGTAACGTTAGTGAAATATTGGCAACGGATAGAGCAGAAGTGTCGGGAACAAGTTATTCAGAAACTTCTAGTGAAAGGGGAAATGACAGACGCGGACACAGAAGAAGAGGGAATGTCAGAATGGATGAATTGATCCATCCATCCAGAAAAAAAAAGCCCAAATACATTCACTAGACAAAATAACAAGGGAACAAGAGTTGTTGTCACAGTTAAAAGCTCCGCCAGAAAATAAGGAAGTGTTAGAACAACTTATAAAGCAGAATCAGGATGTGTTTGCAATTAGTGATTTAGAGTTGGGTAAGACAAAAACGGTAACAATGGAGATAGATACGGGAGACCATCCGCCGATTAGCTTAAAACCATATAGAACTCCCTTAAGAAATAGAGAAATTGTAGAAAAGGCAATAGAAGAAATGTTGAAAGCAGGGATAATCACAAGATCAAAATCAGAGTGGTCATCTCCGGTGGTAATTGTGGCCAAACCTGATGGTTCGAGTCGATTCTGTTGCGACTATCGGGCGTTGAACAAAATTACTAAAAATGTAGCATATCCACTGCCAGTGATAGATGATATTTTGGGGTTGCTAAATGGCGCTACATTTTTCACGACGTTAGACGCAAGAGCAGGATTTTGGTGTATCCCGATGTCAGCAGACGCGCAAAGGAAAAGTGCTTTCTGTACTCATATGGGTTCTTATGAATTTTTACGTATGCCTTTTGGAGTTAAAACTGCGCCATCTCACTATATGCTCTTAATTAATGAAGTTTTAGAAGGTATGCAAAGGTTCGCTCTAGCCTATATAGACGATATATTGATTTATACAAAAGGAAATGTGGAGGATCATTTGAAACATATTAGACTAGTATTTGACAGGTTAAGAAAGCATGATGTGAAGTTAAAGCTTAGTAAATGCCAATTTTTAAAGACAGAAACAAAATATTTGGGGTATATTATAAATAGAGAAGGTATAAAACCAGACCAGGACAAGATAAAGGTTATTAAAGAGTTACCTGCTCCAACTAACGTTAAGGAGGTACGCGCTTTTATAGGAACATGTGCGTATTATAGGCGGTTTGTCCCAGCGTTTTCAAAAATAGCTGAACCTATTACAAACTTAACAGGCAAGTACGCTAGGTTTAAGTGGGATGATGAGTGTCAAAAAGCGTTCGAGTATTTAAAAAACAGCTTAACACTGGTACCACTGTTGACGCATCCAGACTTAAACAAACAGTTGATACTGTACACAGATGCTTCAGACAATGCAGTAGGAGCATGTTTGGTTCAACCATATGAAGGAAAAGAGTCTGGAATACCAGGGGTTAAAAATGAAAGACCAATTTACTTCTTATCTCATAAACTTAGCAAATCTCAACGCAAATGGACGACTATTGAAAAAGAAGCGTACGCCATTCATTATGCCCTTCAGAAATTAAATTACTACTTACATAACGCAAATTTTGTTATTAGAACTGATCATATGCCTTTAAAGTCTTTTTTAGAAGCTCCAGTGCAGAACAGGAAAATACAAACGTGGGCATTGAATTTACAGGGATACAATACGAAAATTGAGTACATTCCAGGTAGGATTAACACATGCGCTGATTTATTGTCTAGGATTCCCTATCCACAGTCGTCAGGTGACACAGAAGATGAAGGAGAACCAGAGATTGACGATCGAAATTGGCAAGTAAATATTTTAGATTCTGCTATAATAAATAGGGAAGAATTTGATAGTCTACCATCGGATCAAGAGTCTGAACATAGAGAAGAAGACCTACAAGTAGCACAGTTTAATATGAAAGAAGAACAAGAGTTGGACCCAAAAGTCATACAAATAAAAGAAAAATTACGAGAAACAGATGATAACAAATATAAAAGGAATTATTTGGTTTTACAAGAGGATGGACAGTTATACTATATGTGTGAAAGGAACGAACAGCTAAGGAAATATATTCCAAAACATTTAGAAAATGAACTTTTAAAAGCATATCACGATGAAAATGGACATCTCGGTAGAGATAAATTGCTGAAAACACTTACAAGTAAATATTATTGGCCAAACTTGTTTAAATCTACATGCAAATATATTATATTATTCTGACTGACAACACTCCAATAAAGTGTCGACCTTATTCCATCCCTCTAAACTATAGGTCGAACCTCGACAAAGAACTATTATCTCTTGAGTCGAGCGGAATTATTCAGAAATCTCAGTCAGAGTATTCTTTCCCTATCGTCCTTGTCGCCAAAAAGGACTCAACTATTCGACTCTGCGTCGATTATCGCCGTTTAAACAAAATAACCAAAATTGATGCTGAACCAATCCCAGCATGCGAGGATTTGATCTTGGACATGTCTACATCTCGCATATTTAGTAAGCTTGACCTCACGAAAGGTTATTGGCAGGTCCCGATGCAAATAAATTCGATTCCTTTAACAGCTTTCTCCACTCCTTTAGATCTATATGAGTGGCGCTTTCTCCATTTTGGCCTTCGTAACGCTCCAGCAACTTTCGTCCGTCTAACTAGGGATCTTCTCCATGGGATGACCAATATTTCTACATATATAGATGACATATGTATTCATACGGAAGACTGGACATCACACCTACTGAAACTACGACAAATCTTCGACAGGTTGCGAGTATTCGGGCTTACAGTTAAGATAAGAGTTGGGCATGGAACAAAATTGACTTCCTAGGTCATACCATCTGTAGGGGCCAATTAAGAACAGATGACAGCATCGTCACCAAGATTCTGAATTTGACAATGCCAACGACCAAGAAACAGGTCCGAAGTTTACTGGGTCTGGTAAACTACTATAGTAAATTTATTCCAAATCTGGCGGAAATCACCAGTGTTTTTTCTAACATCTTAAAAGCTTCGGCTAAATTATCTGTACAAGATGCAGGATTAATTAGCGCGTTATCAAAACTGAAATACCTATTTAGCGTTCCACCTTGCCTGCGTTTGCCTAATCCAAAACTTACCTATTTTTTTACGTACAGATGCGAGTGCCATCTCCATATCTGGGATACTAGGACAGTTCTACGAAGGGAAGTTCCACCCAGTAATGTACGTAAGTCGGAAGATTAGCCCTGCTGAATCTAGATACTCAGCATCAGAGTTGGAGGGCCTCAGCTTAATCTATTGTGTTAAGAAATTTGATAGATTTTTGGCAGGAGCACAGTTTGTGATCGAAACCGACAATTCTCCGTTGTCTGTGATGCAGTCTGGCATTCCCCAAAATAACAGAGTCTACCGGTGGGCTTTGATTCTGCAGAACTACACATTTACTATTCAGCACTTAAACGGATGATTGAACACTTTGGCAGACACTTTGAGTCGACCGTCAACCATTGAAATACCTGATTTGCAGGAAGGGATCGACCAGAGATCACCAGAAACAGTGACACTGTATATGTTAAGTAAATCAGTGCCGTATGTGGTGATTAAGATACACTGTAAGTGCGTTATCATCGCCAAACATGTAAACTGTGTGAAAGTAACAGTACCATGAAGAGTTAAACGAACAGACGCAGAAGTAACATGCGCTGACACACATATAAGCTATATTAACGGTGAAGTGTTAACTGTGAACCTACATAAATTAGTAGGGAACTATATGTATACACTATCCATGAAGGAGAGCATAAAAGACTTTGCCGAAATGAACAATGTTATAAGAATAGTCTACAAAGAACATTGCTCCATCTTCACACCGGAAAGGAGGACTTCAGTTAGTGTAATTAGATATAGAAATGTAACTGTGATATATATATATTATTATTTTATTAACAGTACACATAACTTCATTTTCTATGAATAATTGAATTGCAAAATGTTCAAATGCATATATAACTTTATTTATGTCATGTGGTAATTAGAAATCACCATCATTTAGTTAATAACCCATTTAATGTAACACCAATGATAGAAATACAATTGTTAGATATGACAATAGTTTATCACCGCAGAATCATAATCATTTAGAAATTCATTTATCTAAAATACCATTTCTAAACTAACCCAACCATTTAGGAATTAACATCATTTCATTTACAAATAACACTTTAAGGTAGTTAACTCAATTCTCTTTAATGAAATTAATTAGTTAGATTATTTCCCTTGGGATAATTTAGGACATCGCACCAAATCATATTAATTACTATTACAGGATCGGTGACAAACCATCCTCACAACCGTGTATATTTTGTATAGGCATGACACGTGCAAACAAACCGCACAGTCATGTGGCGTGAATACTGTTATAATTCAGCCAATCATTTATTGTAAATATGTAATGTTCATTTATGTGATGCTATGAACCATATTTTAATGACGAGTGAATGTTTTAGGAAAGCGAGAGTATGAAAGCGAATGAAAGATGTATGAAAGAGGTATAAATGAGAAGAGAGAATGTGAAAATTAGTAAACATGAAAAGAAAGTGAGAGAGAAAGGTAGCGGCAGATTTTTTTCACCGCTGGAAACGTCTTATTTTGACTTGTCTGTGTCATCTGTGTAACCAATGTGTTGTCAAGTTTTTATGTGTGTTACTGCTATACTTTAATAGATTAGATAGGGAACATACTTTGAGCTTCTTGAAGCGGAGTTGTGGTCATAAATAAGAATAACAAACATTTGTAACCACAATAAACCGATTTACGGCGTTCGAAGGAATACACACATTTAATACACTAAAGCATACACAGGTTAGCAAGTTAGGTACACTGTAGTTTATTAGGAAACACGCAAACAAACAGAAAAACAAACACATAAAAGTTGCACACACTATTTGTTTCAAAGAACAACAACTTAAATTCAGGGGACACAATGACTTCTTAAAAACCTTAAGGTAACATTGAAAATAGCTTTTCACGAGCGGAAGCGAGAACGTGAAGAGGAGAACTGTATGTATATGAGTTGGAGGGGATATTAATGGGAACATGAACATTTTATGCTCATGTGTTGCACTCATAACAGAGTCAACTTGTATTTGGGTTGTCATTTTCGGGCAGTATGAGGACAGGTCAAGACAGAAGTCAACGGGTGAAAGTCAAAAGAATTAAGGGTCAAACGACGGAAGCCAGGACATAAGTCATAAGACAACGGATCCGGTTCAAACCAATTCCCAAAGATATCTAGAGAACCAACTGTACTGATACAAGGGCTACTCAATTAGCCGAGTGAAAAGATAGAACAGTGTGAGTAAAGGAAGAAGAGAGTTGTTCTATCCCCAAACGAGAGATTTACAACTTATTGGATATCTGACAAAATTGGACATCCAATTTTTCTTTGTGACCATACGTGTTACAAACATGAGTTAAAGGGGTGTAACACTTCACAGAGAGGAGGGGAGCCTGTCAGAATCTCCAATAAGGGTTTAGAGAGTTTATAAGAGTTAAGACAAGTCTAGTAGGGAGACACCAGACAGGAGAGACACCAGCGCTATAAATAGCTTCACCAGGGGACACATTTGTGTCAAACAAGGGAGCAATGAGGACAGTTGAGCGAGGGCTTCCCCAAGCCATTGGGAAGCTTGGCCTTACGAGTAACCGTGGAGTACCCGGTTACTCAAGTTCACGAGCCAGCGTGCTTGGGACTCCATGCACGCAAGACTCGCTAATGCACGGAGGGTACAGCGTCCGTGCTTGACCACGCAATGTGTAGCGTGTTGCCAGACCCGACTGGAGACGATTAGAGAGTAGACGTGTTCTTGACAAATGCTATAAGTTTCTAGGCAATAGTTAAATATTAGGCTTTAGATTTAGATTGTGATTACTAGCATCATTTCTCACCACTTCATTACATTCATGTTGTTTAATGTCAATGAAGCATACCGCTCGCAGAGCTTATAAATTGCCAGCTCTAAATAAATTGCATTCCTTTTGCAAATGACACGAGTTGTTATTTCGTGCGGTGCAAAAGTAGGGGAGTCCTAAAAGACCTGTCGCAAGCAAGTTGCCACAGTCCCACCACACAACTCCCTAACATTTTCCAATCTTTAATCAAATCCCGTTCCACATGGACCCCACCTTCCGGAGTCTCCAAAGCGCTTGACCTCTACATAGCCAACACACTCCATGACATTAAGCAACTTTCTTTCCCTCGCCTGAAACGCTCCAACTTATCCTCTCCAGAATGGCGTGCCTTATCCCAACTACAGCGAGACAGGACATAGTCATCAAACCGGCGGATAAGGGAGGTGCTGTAGTTGTTTGGCGCAAAGATCTATATGTCGAGGAAGGCATGTCCCAACTTAATAATCCTAATAATTATTCCCCCTGTGCCGAAGACCCCACTCTCTCTTATAACTGGAAGATTCGTGACGCCATCAAACAGTTCATACCTGAGAAAACCCTACCACCCAGTGCCTCTTCACTACATATCCATGATTCTAACCAGGGCAAACCCACCCTCTACATGCTGCCCAAAATACATAAACAAAACAATCCTGGACGTCCGATAGTTTCCGCCTGCTCATGCCCGACTGAACTGATATCAGGGTTTCTTGAAGGATGTTCCAACCTCAAGTTGCGGATCTCCCGTCATATGTCTAAGATACAACACACGCGTTACTCTCATTTAACTCACTCCAACTGACTCCTGGGAACACATACCGACTATTCTTAATGGATGTATGCTTTCTCTATACCTCCGTTCCTCACGCTGATGGCCTCACGGCGCTACAATTCTTTCTTGATCAGCACATAGATCAAACCATCCCTACTCGTACACTTGTGAGACTCGCTGAATTGGTCATCACAAATAATTCCTTTTAGTTCAATGGCCATTACTTTGAACAAATCAGTGGTGTCGCAATGGGTACGAAAATGGAACCCAGCTACGCGTGCTTGTTCATAGGACATTTGGAACACCAGATTGAACTTAGTTATGATGGCTTTTTCCCTTCTTTTTACCGACGCTATATTGATGACGGCATCGGCCTCACTGACATGACAGAGGCGGAACTAAACCGCTTCATCAATTATGTCTAGGCTTTCCATACGTCGATAAAATTTACTACAGACATTTCTACCACTTTAGTCAATTTCCTTGACACCACAATTAAAATAACTCCTACTGATCTGATAACCTCTGCGTATTACAAACGTACGGACTCTCACGGTTTCCTCCTATACAGTTCATCCCACCCCAAAAGCTGCAAAGATTCTATCGCATATTCCCAGCTACTCCGTCTTCGTCGTATCTGTCAGGATGATGACTTTCTAGAGAAAGCCCATGAAATGCTGGACTTTTTCCGCAGACGGACCTACCCAGAGCACATTCTGACCACAGCTTTCTGTCGTATAACACAGGTCTCGCGTGAAATGTCTCTTGTCAAGAAAATGCGACCTCCTAACAATGATCCTAAACTTATCCTCACCTTTCATCCACATGCCCATGCCATCAAGTATATTTTTCTCCGACACTGGTCTATCCTGGTATCTGACCCAACCACTCGTGCGGTGTTCTCTAACGGCCCTAGGATAATATTCCGCCGGAACAAGAGTCTCAGGGACCACCTTGTTCATAGTCGCCTCCCCACAGATACTTCATCAGTGGGTACATTTAAATGACACCGTAAGAATTGTCTGACATGCCCATACGTTTTTCAGACAACGACAATTACATTCCCCCGAGACACCTTCTCCTTGAAAGATTCTTTCACTTGCACATCTCGCAATCTTATATATGTTATCATTTGCAAACAATGTGACATGAAATATATAGGTTAAATTGGCAGACGCCTTGTCGACGGCTCTAGGGAACACCTTAGAGACATTAATCAAGGCGCTGACAAACCTGTCCCTAACCACTTTAATTCTTCTAACCACAATGGAGTCGATGATATATGGGTCACTGCATTAAAACCTTGCTTCTGTAACAACTCCATTAGACTTAAAAGTGAAAGCCAATTAATAAACTCTCTGGGTTGCATTCACCCAGCAGGAATCTATATGGTTGTTGATGCCACGGTATAACTCTGCTATTTTCCCTGTATTTTATTCATATCCGACTGTTTGCACACCATTTTGCAACACAAACTTTTGTAGCCCAAGAGCGCCTTTCTGAACCGGTTCAAACCACCATTGTTGTTTCTTTCCTGCCAACTAGAAGCAGTGTTGTATTTTTATTTTTATTTTTTTAATGTTTTATTTAGCTTTTTATCTGTTTGTGTTGTCCTGTCCTTGATAAAGGTTTGTATAACCGAAACGTCGACCGTGCTTTGTTGTCCTGTAACACTTATTGTTTTATTTTAATACTTCGGTATTATATATTTATTGATTGTTTTTGTTTATGGTTTTTTGGATAAGTTTCACCTAAGATGGAGTTTTTTGTAAGGTCTTTTATGTCTCTTCTTTTCGCGGGAGCTCTAAATATACCTAATTGTTTTGAATTCAAAATTGGCGGTCCTTCATTATTAAATCTAATAACATACTGTTCCTCTCTGTTATCATCATACAGGTTTTTCACAAAATCTGTCCATACATACTCCATCCCTGGTATTAACCGGTCTCGGAATCCAAGCGAGAGGCAACTGTTACGGGTTATAAGTCCCTGGCAATTGGCGTAGACATGGGGCGCCACGCGTTGCCTCAAACAGTGAGAGACATCCACAGGTGTCACTGATCAGCTACCGCCCGCGTCAAGCTGGGCATCGCAGGCTGTAAAACCAGTGGACCAGGTACTAATAAAAAGAAAAATAGAAACCTCAAGCTACGGATTGCAACCTGGGACGTGAGAACCATGTGTCCAGGATTTTCGACTGACTTGAACAATATTGACGATGTGAGAAAAACGGCTGCGATTGATGCCGAACTCAATCGTCTTAAAATTGATATTGCTGACCTGCTGGCGACTCAAATCGCTGAGGAAGGGTCGGTCACTCAGGGAAAACAATTACACCTTTCTTTTGGAATGGTAGAGGGCAGGCAGAAAAAAGGCAATACGGTGTGAGCTTTGCAGTGAATAATTCGCTACTGGGAATGATTGAGATTCCAGCAGGAGGAAATGAACGACTATTATCCCTGCGCTTGGCAACCTCTTGTGGTTTTGACACCATTATCACCGCATAGGCACCAACACTCGCTTCCTCTGATGATGTGAAGGATTCGTTCTATGAGAAGTTAGACTCCGTAATCAAGTCACTTCCTAAATCTGACTACATGTATATGCTCGGTGATTTCAATGCTCGTGTGGGCAAGGACTCGAGTTCATGGCCAGTGTGCCTTGGAAAATACATCGGTCGCATGAATGAAAATTGGCAAAGGCTGCTGGAGCACTGCACCAGAAATGACCTATGTATACAAACTGCTTTTCTAAAACAAAAGAGATCTATAAGGTCACATGGAAACATCCAAGATCTGGCCATTGGCACCAGCTGGACTTCATTATTACACGGAGACAACATCTGAACCATATATCATTGACTCGAAGTTACCACAGTGCTGACTGTGATACGGATCATTCTTTGGTTGTTGCAAGGGTTAGACTGAGACCAACGAGAATCTACACAGCTAAACACAAATCTAGCCCCAGGATTAATATTATTAACACTCACGATCCTGAAAAGTGCTTTCAGTTTCAACAGCAACTTGAAGACGCTTTCACCGACACACCAGAAAATTGTACAATAAGTGAAAAGTGGGGGCTTAAGGAAGCTCTTTATAAAACTGCCGTAAGTGTTTACGGCACTGTGGATCATACGAGGCAGGACTGGTTTGCGGCAAACAGCCAGACTCTGCAGCCCTTGATTGATAAGAAGAAGATAGCACTCTTAAGAAACAAGGAAAGACCAACGCGTAACACTCTGAATGAGCTAAAGCAAGCTAGAAAGGATGGGCAAAAGGCTGCCAGTCAGTGTGCAAATGATTATTGGATAAAGTTATGTGAGTCCATTCAAATCGCAAGTGATAAGGGAAACATCAGAAGCATGTATGAAGAAATAAAGAAAGCCTGTGGTCCAATGATCAAAAGAAGTGCGCCATTGAAAACCTTGTCTGGAGAAATCATAACTGATAAGAAACAGCAGATGGACAGATGGGTAGAGCACAATGTGAAGCTTTACCCAAGTGAGACCAAACTAGCGGATGATGCCCTCAACGCCATAGAGGCTCTACCAACTCTTGACCACCTGGACACACTTCCCACCATAACAGAAGTAAAGTGTGCTATAAATGAACTTGTATCTGGCAAGGCTCCAGGTAAGGATGGGATTCCAATAGAGGTTAACAGGAGTGGGCAAGACACACTCACTCTACAGATCCACCAGCTAATAGAGCTATGCTGGCGAGAAGGACAAGTCCCACGGGATTTCAAAGATTCATGCATCATAACACTGTACAAGAACAAGGGCGATCGGAGCGACTGCAACAACTATAGGGGTATCTCACTTCTGTGTATTGTTGGGAAAGTATTTGCTAGAATTGTTCTGTGCAGACTTCAAGTCCTAGGTGATCAAGTCTACCCTGAATCACAGTGTGGCTTTCGACAAAACCGGTCTTCCATTGATATGATACTCTCATTGCGACAAATGCAAGAAAAATGCCGTGAACAGAATCAACCACTGTTTATTGCCTTCATCGACCTGACAAAGGCATTTTATTTGGCAGTCGTGGGGATCTGTTCAAGGCACTAAAGATGATTGGCTGCCCACCAACTCTTCTGTCCATTGTGGAATCGTTCCACACAGGCATGAAGGGTACAGTCAAGTTTGATGGTGCAACTTCTAAAGAGTTTGAAATCAAGAGTGGAGTTAAGCAATGTTGTGTAATACCGCCCACCTTCTGTGGAATATACTTTTCACTTCTACTTTAATATGCCTTTCGTGATCAAAATGGTGGTATATACATTCACTCACGCTCAGGTGGCGGCCTTTACAATGCTCAGAGATTGAAGGCCAAGACCAAATTTAGGAGGATACTGATAAGAGAGTTGCTTTTTGCAGATGATGCTTCAGTTACGACCCATTCTGAGGAAGAATTACAATGTCTACTATCTGCAATTTCAATGCTTGTTCTGAACTTGATTTAACAATTAGCAAAACGAAGACACAGATTATGTCACAAGGTGCACATGGGGTACCATCAATCTTTATTGACTATCTTTATTGATAGTAGACCATTTTACATATCTAGGATCAGTGGTAAATAGCAGGTTATCCCTAGATCAGGAAATCAACATCCGGATTGGTAAGGCAGCAACAACAATGAACAGGTTAAGAAAAAGAGTCTGGGAGAACAGGAAGCTTACTGCAAAAACAAAAGTCCTTGTCTATCAAGCCTGTGTCCTTAGTACTCTTCTTTATGGCAGTGAAACCTGGACAATTTACTCACACCAAGAGAAACGTTTAAACAGCTTTCATATGCAGTGTCTGCGAAGAATTCTTAGTATTAAGTGGCAAGACAAAATTACAAATTTTGAAGTATTGGAAAGATCAGATTGTGTGACGGTTTATTCCACGTTCAGTCTTCGTTGGCTTAGATGGATATGTCATCTTTGGAGGATGGATGATGGTAGAATATCAAAGGACATCTTTTTTGGTGAATTACAGATGGGTAAGAGATCTCAGGGTCGGCCTCTACTACGATACAAAGATGTGTGTAAGCGGGACATGATTGATACAGGCATTGATAATGCACATTGGGAGCAATCGCCGCTGAACGTGTTGCATGGAGGGCAAACATCAGAAATGGAATAAAGACAAAGGAGAAAATGATTGCAGATAAGTCACATACTGAGCGTGTGAGACGTAAGATGGTGCATGATGGTGGAAATAACCACGTGTTCACATGCACCCACTGTGAACGCACATTTACAGCGCGAATTGGCCTTACCAGTCACATTCGCTACCAACATGGGTAAAAGTTATTATGCCTTTTTGAAGCACAAACTATCGTCTGTCAAGATGGCAAGGTGCCAATGTATGTCCATACAGGTATAATCTGATCTTTTTCTATTATGATTTTGCCATCTTTAGTTTTTAGACAGCCTGTTAATGTACTTGTTCTTTTATTAGTAAGTTCTTGAATTATTTTGTGCCCTAATTTGGTACTTTGACTGTTGTGTTGTTTTTCAATTTCTAAGCACTGTTCCTCAAGCCATGCTTCTTTTTCCTCCTTACATAATATTCTGTCTGTGAATTTCTTCATATTTGGCAGGATTATTTTTGTGACAAAGAATAATTTAATTGATTTATGCTTCATTCAGTGGTTTTGGAATCAAAGATAAGTTATCAAGATTATAACAGGGATGAATTAGCCACACTAATTAACATCAGTAACACCCTGACAATAATATTCTGAAGTGTGTTACTCTCTAGGAGAGAAATAAGACGAGGTACTGGTTTGCTTCATAGGAAAATGCTTACTAACAGAACTAAACCCTCACCAGTGAATCTGAATCCTCCCGACCTAGCACCAAATCCCGTCCCGGATGCGTGTGCATTGGCACCAAATGCTATACAAGTGATAAGATCAGCATAATTATATACATGAAACAAACTGTGAATTGAACCATTAACAATTACAAAAATTATGTTTTGTTCCTAGTTGAGATAACCATACTTCATCTTCATCCCATTAGATTATATGTCTTAAATCACTACTCGTCAAGCCATCATATCCATTGCAATGAAGGCTTACACTTTATACTAAGTGGTGGGGCAGATTAGGTAATGGTGCCAGTCTCTGGCTCAAGCAGGCCAGGTTCATTTCACTGTGCTGACTGGATTTGCACAAAATGAGAAAAAAGGATTGTATACCACTGTCATGGACAGAAATGGGTTAACAAAGGAAAATGTCAGTAGAGTGGTAATCACTCATGACAACCTGTAAGACAGGTACAGTAAGGGTTAACACTAAGGTGTGACTAGAACAAAGACAGAGGTAGCAACATAAAAACAACTCACCGATTCACAAGGAATATAGACACACAGTAGCGACCTGGGCGACATGGCTAGCTAGACTTGTCATTCTGGCACAGACTAGTCTACAGAACGGATACACACACACTTAAAAGTCCAACCAAGAATTATATACAAGCCATCTACACTGATAGCCACGGAACAGACTGTCAGTGGTGAAACAGTCGACTTGCATCAGCCCACAAAGTATATCACATGCATGACTGGTTGCTGAGGGCCGATGTGGTGGATATTGTAAATAAACGTTTGTGGAAGCTGTAGCTGTGCGCCCTGTTAAGTTAAGTCTGTTATGAGCGTCAGCAAGCACATCAGGGTGCATAGCCAAGTGGATACATTTGCCACATTATATAATATCTACGAGCCTCAGAAACACATCCCAAACAGCAACATGCCAACCACCACCATCCCCTCAAATCCTGAAGTAGTGGATCGAATGTCTAGGCTTCTCAGGCAAAAAAATCAGACTATCTGTGTGAGCACGGTACATGTAACAAATCCCTTGGCATTTGGAGATCAAAAATAGTATCCAGAATAGACTGCAGTCCAAGAAAAAGTAGAAAAGCAACCCACACACATTTCACAGAATATCCAATCCTGCTATACACCGTTTGGGATAAATGCCAGTGCTACGGATTGTGAATGAGTGAGTTGATCCTACAATACGTGGTATAACAATCAACTCTACTGGCCCTATTTCATATGGAACAGTATGAGTGAAGCCTTGTATTTTTAGACCTTCTAATTCCGCATATCCCATGTGGCATATCACAAACACTATACCAAACCCGCCAACCCATCCCTTCTCTCCTGTCTCATATATACCACATGCATATGTATGTATAAGGTTGTATGAATGTTTGTTGATGTGTGTAGATGCACGTATGTGCGCTCACACATATAAGTCCACACAGACTATAGGATTCTCTTGGTACACACATAAAGGGGCACAGACAATGCGTTTTGTTATTACCACCATCATACTTAGGTGCACACATCATTGCACCTTAATATGCGTCCATTATGGCCAACCCATTCACTGGCATCCACTCATGTATTGTACGGACACCTACTGGGGCACTCCTTAGTTTTCACTCTCGGGCCACCGTCATATCTCCATTGCTTCCAGTTTCCCGCCTTACCTTCCTCCTCCTTTTTTCATGTACGATTTCCACTCATTTACCTGGGATCTTCACTAAACCGTTACCATCCACTACCCCGGTCCCCATGATCCACAGACACCCAGTGTTGTCCATGTAAGAGTATCAAGGTGAAATTCGTGTTAGTATCACAGTCTGGGACTCTGAGATAAGTAGCAATTTGTTTTTAAAATTTTCATTTTCTCTTCATTATTCTTATATTTTTTATCTTTTTTATTCTTCCCATCCCGTTCTTATGCCTAAATGTAGTCACTGGAGGGCTTTCTACATGATAATATGTTGAGTTTTGAGTATGTATTTGTGTGCTGATGAAGGCTAATCGCTGCAACGTCTGCCATGTACCAAAAGCGGGTATACAGTACCAGCGCTAAGTAAGAATGGAGGGTATACAGTACAAGGAACAATCGACAAGATTAAGCGAGAGTAGAGTTAATAAGAGTATATCGAAGATCACTAAGAAAAACGTGTTGAGTCAGACATATGAAGAATAGTGATGATGAATCACGAGAGAAGGGGAAACCACTCAAGATTACGTGACGAAAAGGAACTGACGTCACGGGGACGAAGGTTCTAGTCAGTCAGGCCAGCGGTGTGAACTTGGAAGGACGCGAAAGTGTTTTCTGTCATATAAAACAGCGAAGAAGCTTCAGAAAGTATGCCCAGAAGTTAAAACAGCTATTATGCATCGAGCTAAAGCTATCGATTGAAGATTCAAGATGCATATGAAGCAAATCGAGCAAAGTTACTTGGCGGCCCAGTCGGCTCAAAATTCCTAGTCATCCACATCAGGGATGTATAAGAATTAAGATGAACTTTTTGTGTGTGACATTCGAGAAATGTACACCCCCTGAAACGATTGACGTCTTCACTTGGGACTAAATTGCTATTAAAGTCGACAATCACAGTAATTAACAGGACGCTCTCTGCCATCCTAAAGACTGGAACAGAGACGTCCGTCATTCATCACATATGTCAGTCAATCCATCAATCATGATCATATCACCATATCATGAAGACATATACGTAATTCACAAACATTAATCATTATTCATATCATCAATGAGATGATCATACCATCCAATCATACAACATAAATTTCAAGAACTTATCATTCATTTACCATTATATTATCATAGTACTATGATATTGAAATATAATAATGTAATGAGAAGTATTGACAATGTCACAAAAAGTTAACATTTTTCTTCATGCTGTTGAAAAATTTAATTTTCTATTTTGGACGTTGAAAACAAAACACTAATAATGCAATTAATGTGTGTGTATTTCAACACAATAGACACACTCAACATAACATTTTACAGAACAACTGAAATACAAAACACAAGAATAACAGCAATAACAGTTACTAGGTCACAAGAGACTGAACGAGTGAGAGAATGGAACAACTGATTCTATATTTCTGATGTATACACAGCATCGTATTGAAAACATTGATCCTGTAACTAATTTGTGTTGTTGTTTTCATTTGATGAACGTTATTCATTCAACATAAATGCTACATTCACTTTGAATTTTTTTTTTGGTAGTTTGTTTCTATAACATGTGTTTAACATCACCTCATTTGTAAAGGTGTATGAATGACACAAGTGAAACCGACTATACCTTGGATATAAGCACTACAACTGACATACACACAACATACAATGTCCAGAAGACTAAGACATCAAGGAATACAGAGGTCAACAAAAGAACATACCCATCACTGGAAAAGAAGATGGACATAGAAGAGAAAGAACAGACAGTCTGAACAAAACATAGAAGCGAAAGTTTATCTGCGGTATAAATAAGTGAAAAGAATGATGAACTCTTCAAACGATCAAAAGAGAAAATACACAAGGTTAAAACCAACAACAGAACTATGTGACAGTGGATGTAAGACAAAAACTATTTGAGAGAAAGAATATATATATATATATATTCAACATGGATGTATAGACATAATCACAGGGATGTACACATGCACATGTGTGAACATAATGTACACCGATGCATAAGTAGAACTGATTACGTTCAGTACGTTGTAAAAGAATGAGAGAATCTCATGTCACAAGGTTAGAGAATGCAGGAATAGAAACGCTATAAACATCTTACAAGACGACAAGAAAGAGTGATACCAGAGCAGTAGACCCAGACTATCAAATAAATTGATCAGATAACTGTCAAACAGTAACCTATATTGACAAGTCAGCAAATACAATAGAGAGAGAAATGTCACAGTGATCACAGATTAATTACAGGCAGATTGAGGCTAAAGTTAAAGAAAGTCAAGTATATAACCAGAAACGCTAAATATGATTTGTGCAAATTGAAAACTTACAAGATATATTTTAACATAGGTAATTTTAGATAGATTGTAGATAATACAAGATAATTTTAACATAGAAGTAAAAACCAAATTTGATGCATTGTCTGATCTAGAGATCCTATTTCAAGATGTGGATGATCAATGGGAAATGTTGAAGAATTAAATCAGTCTAGCTGCAGAAAAAAACTATTCCAAAATTAAAGAAAGTGGGTCGTCATACATGGATGACTGAAGAAATTTTACAGCTAGTGGAAACAAGAAGACAGAACAAAAATAATCCTGCCAAATATAATGAAATTCACAGAAAAGTCAGAACATTATGTAAGGAGGCAAAAGAAGCATGGCTCGAGAAAAATTGTATTGAAATTGAAACACAACGCAACAGTAAAAATACCAAACTAATGCACAAATGAATTCAGGAGCTTACTAATCAAAGAATACGTACATCAGCAGGCTGCCTAAAGACAACCGATGGAAAAACCATAATAGAAAAAGATCAGATGTTACATGTATGGTCAGATTATGTGAAATACCTTTATGATGATAACAGAGAAGAATAGAATGATATTCAAAATAATAATGAAGGACCATCAATTTTGAAAATGGAGGTTCAGAATGCTCTTAACCATATGAAATCTGGAAAGACCTCCGGTTCAGACAACATCACAACAGAAACGATCAATGCTTTAGAAGAATACGGAATAGATAAAAGTTACCAGCCTCCTGAATACCATATATGATACTGGAGATATACCTCATGAATTATATAATTCTGTATTTATTGCAATCCCAAATAAATCAGGAGTCTTGGAATGTGATCAACATCGAACAATTAGTATGAGTCACATCACGAAGACTTTGCTAAGAATTAACATGCAAAGAGTTAGGAAGAAAATACAAGTTGAAATAGGAGAGGAACAATGTGGCTTTGTAGAAGGCAAGGGTACAGTAAATGCTGTGCACATACTGAGAACAGTAATTGAATGTTCTATAGAAGTAAACAAAGATCTACACCTCTGCTTTATTGACTACACAAAGGTTTTCGATAAAGTGAGACATGTGGACATGTTAAGGATGCTTGAAGATCTACAAATTGATGGAAAAGACTTTAGACTTGTAAAAAACATATATTGGAAACAACAAGCTGCCTTTAGAATTGAAAATGAAGTAGGTCAATATCAGCCTATTAAGAGAGGTGTGAGACAGGGATGTGTAATATCTCCAGATCTTTTTTCCCTGTACAGTGAACATATTTTCAGAAATATAGAAGATATGGAAGGAATCAACATTGGGTGACAATACATCAATAACAATAGATACGCAGATGATACAGTCTTGATTGCAGACAATGAAGAGTACCTGCAAAATTTAGTAGATGCGGTTGTTGCACACTGTGAACAACTAGGGTTAGAATTGAACTGTAAGAAGACACAGATTATGGTCGGCACTAGGAAAGAAGAAATAACACAATGCAATATATAAGTAAATGAGAATATTCTTCAACAAGTGAATCGGTGCAACTATCTCGGAACAGTCATAACATCTGATGGGAGATGCCTTGAAGAGATTAGAACAAGAATTGCCATTGCGAAGGTAGCCTTTTACAAGATGAAAAACATACTGACCAATAAAAAGATATAAATTGAAACGATAAAAAAAAAAACGAATGAACGAAGGAACGAACGAAAATCTTTATTTTCAAAGGGTTAAGAATTTTGCACGCAGGCCCGTCTGACATTCTGCCCTTCTTCACTATTTCCTCTCATACATTCTTTCATTCAACATCTCTTATGAAGCAATTCTTTGACAAAAAAAAGGGAACAATAAGCATTAAAACGCATGAAAAATAATCAATAATACACGAATCGTTGAGGCAATGTTTAACATAGGCATCATAGATACCCAAGGTTTTTTTTTTCCTGGCTAGTTGTCGTTCGAGATAATTTACCATTATTATTGTCTGTGTTGCTGTTTTTTTAAGGGGGCATGTAGTCTGTGTTCAAACAGGTTGCGACTGTATGTATAATTATTGGTGGTGTCTTTGATTTCTTGTGGAAGATTATTCGACAACTGAGTGGCAGAGTATGCTAAGCTCGTTTCATATAAGTCTATCCTAGGTTTAGGGACATGAAGTATATTTAGTCGTTCGCTATGTCTTGCATTATATTTAAACAATGGCCAAAAGTAGCTTGGGGTATTTTGAAATAGGATTTTGTGAGTTAGTTTAGCCTTATTAAAAATTAGGCTTTTGTGGAGTGGCAGTAACTGAAGACGTTCATGTAGGTTAGAATTGTCTGTAAACTTATCACCATTAATTAGACGCACTGCCTTTTTCTGGAGTGAATACAGGCGTTTTGTTATTGATTTGGAGCATCCATCCCAGATTGTGGAGCAATAATCAATATGTGTTTGTATGTGGGAAGTTTAGAATATCTTTCTTGTGTTTTCGTCAAGGAAGTTTTTAATTTTGTTAAGGTGGTATACTTTTTTGGCTATTTGTTTAACTAGAGCATGAACATGGAAATTAAAGGATAGGCCTACACTTTATATAGGTGTGCTACCAATGTGCAGCTGAAGAGTTCTCTGCGAGTTTAGAGTGTGAAGTCTTTGCCTTGTTCCTATTAACATAGATTTTGTTTTAGAATTGTTAATTTGCATGCGGTTTGCATGACTCCAGTTAACTACACTATTTATTTCCTGTTGCACGGATAATTCTATCACATTACGATCAATATCGTTTGCATAAACTGTGCAGTCGTCTGCAAATAGATCGCAGGACGATGACAGATATAAGGGAAGATCATTTATATAAATGGCAAATAACAGAGGGCCAAGTATAGACCCCTGAGGTACTCCAGTATTAATGGTAATGGCTTGGGATAAAGATTTATTGTGTGATACTACTTGTTTTCTGTCTAATAAAAATGAGTTTATTAATGTCACTATATTAAAGCTTACTTTCATTGTTTCTAGTTTTTTAATTAGGACAGTATGATCTATCATATCGAATGCTTTTTTAAGTCTATAAACATCGTTCAACATAGAGTATTGTTGTTAATATTTTGATGCCAATTTTCTATCATGTTTGTTAGGGCCGTATGGCAGGAATATTTTGGGCGAAATCCTGACTGACTGTCAGCTATTAGTTTGTGGCGAACTAAGTGATCTAGTGTTGTTTTGTGGATGTGCTTTTCTAGCGGTTTGGATAAAGAGGATAATATAGAAACTGGCTTATAATTACCCATGATACAATCGTCTAATGAACCAGCTTTTAAATGAGGATACACTTTAGCGAATTTAAAGGCTGATGGGAAGTGACCTTTGGTGAGACATTGATTGTATATGAAAGTTAGTGACTCTCAGATCGCCGGTGCAGCAAAGCGAAGGATCCGATTACTGATTCCATCTAGTCATGTTGAGTTATTGTTTTTTAGGTTACTGAGATGAGAAAATACTTCAGTGGTCGTCATTAGCGGTATGTTCGTGGGAATGTCTCCATAGCATTTGCTCTCACAGAATGAGGATAATAAAGATATGTCATGAGGCACATCTTGTATTGCAGCCTTCAGCTGGTTTATGTCAGACTGAAAGAAACTACTGAATTGATCACACGTAATCTGATTTGATGGTAACGATTGTGATGATTTGTGTTTGTTTTTCAAGGTATTAATTGCTTTCCATATATCTTTAGTGTTGGTTTTATCTATTATCAAGTTCTTAAAATAGTTTTTCTTTTCCTTTCGAATAACATATTGAACTTTGTTTCTCAGACTACGGTACATAGTTAGATCTCTATTTTTATGTGCCCTGTCCCGGTCTCTCGTAAGTTCTACTACCTCCTGTGTGATCCACGGGGGCTTAGTGTGATGTTTAACACGAACTTCCTTAAATGGAACATGCTTATCAAATACGCTTAGAAAGGTCTTCAGCCAGTGGTCCAGAGCATCATCTGGGTCAGGAAGCTGGTAAACATAGTCCAGAGATGAGTTGAGCAAGTCTTGTAAAAAGGCATCTTGATTGAAGTTATTATAATTTCTATATTTTATACTTATATGTTTGTGTTTCGGAGTTTTGGTACCTCTTTTCGACCACTACTGGGTAGTGATCACTCATTGCATTAATAGGTACAGTACATTCTGTAATGTTGTCAGCACACATAGTATAGATATGATATATGTGTTGCAGATGATTTTGTTATTCTAGTGGCTTGTTTGACTAACTGTTGGAAGTTATATGACTCTATTATGTTTTCCCATGTTTTGTTTGATTTGTTAGTGTCTATGTTGAAGTCGCCTAGCAGTATTATTTCTCTAGCATTACTAAAGACTACATCCATCATAGTGTTGAATTTTTTATACCAGATATTTCCTGCACTGGGGTTTCGATAAAGGTAGCCAGCTACTAGGGGTATGCGATTTTGAAGCTTAACGTCAAGCCATTGTGTGTGTGTTTGTCCATCAAGAATGATGATGACCATTCATTTCATCCAGTGGGGATGAAAGTGTAGAGCCGTGAGTTCTAAGATGGCTGATAAGGCCTATTTTGGCTCCAAATGTTCTTTGGCAATGTGGACAAAGAATGCTTGACGTTTCTGGAGGAGGATTTTCTGCAGTGTTTTTTCTGTTCTGTCTTTTCTTCACAGCTCTTGCAGTCCTGGTTGCCTCACAAGTGACTGCACCCTTGCGTAATGATGCACGCCACGAATTTCGGTCTCTGGCTGCAGTCTCCCAAGTGTCATGATGAATTCCAAAAGCATTCAGTGAGATTTTCAGAGTGTCTTTAAAGCGTTTCCTCTGGCCGCCATGGGAGCGTTTAACACAACGCAACTCGCCGTAAAAAATTCGTTTAGGGAGCCTGTGATCTGGCATGCGAGTCAAGTGACAAGCCCAGCGAATCTGATTCTTCATTAGTAGAGTGTGGATACTGGGCATGGACGATCTTTCTAGGACTTCAGTGTCTGGGATCTTGTCTTGCCATTTAATCTTCAGTAACTTCCTTAGGCAGACTGTGTGGAAGTGGTTTAATTTCCTAGCGTGTCGCTGATAAACAGTCCAGGTTTCACAAACATATAGCAGTGTGGATAATACAACTGCTTTGTAGACTTTCAGCTTTGTTTGCAGGCTTATTCCATTTCTGTCCCATACATTCTCTTTCAGTCTGCCAAAGGCCACGCTGGCCTTGGAGATTCTTGCATTCACTTCATCATAAATTGTGGTAGCTTGTGACACAGTGCTGCCAAGATAGGTGAATTTGTTCACAACACTTAGACTATGACCATTCACTTTGATATTCGGCACAGTGTGATTATTCCCTGGAGCTGGCTGGTACATAACTACAGTCTTCTCCAAATTGATATTGAGCCCAGCCATTGGCACAGGCATGAGAGAAAGCTGAAACATTATGTTGCATGTCCGCCTCTGAGTTGGCGTATAGAACGCAATCATCAGCAAACAGGAGCTCTCTGACGGTGTCTCTGTCAATTTTGGTTTTAGCTTTCAGCCTTCTGAGATTGAATAACTTTCCATCCATGCGGTAGTTGATGTCTATTCCAATGTCGTAGTTCTCGAAGGCATTCATCAACATGGCTGAAAACATGAGGCTGAACAGTGTTGGCGCCAGGACACATCCTTGTTTCACTCCATTGGTGACAGGAAAGGGCTCAGACAGTTCACCATTTTCCTGTACTCTTGCCCGTATGCCATCATGAAATAGCCGCACTATTTGGACAAACTTTCGTGGACAGCCATATTTTGCCATAATCTTCCACAGTCCTTTTCTGCTGACTGTATCAAAAGCCTTGGTAAGGTCAATGAAAGTGGAGAACATTTCGCAGTTCTGTTCCTGACATTTCTCTTGTTGCTGTCTTGCAGCGAAATTCATGTCAACAGTTCCACTATCTTTTCTGAAGCCACACTGGCTCTCGGGAAGAAGACCTTGATCGAGATGGGCCGTGAGGCGATTGAGAAGAATTCTGGCGAGTATCTTCCCTGCAATTGAAAGCAAGGAGATGCCTCGGTGGTTGTCACAGAATTGGTGGTTTCCTTTTCGTTTGTAAACGTGGACTATTGACGCGTCCTTGAAATCTTGTGGCATGGCCTCGTTCACCCATATGTTTGTAAAGACTTGGTGAAGCTGTTCTGTTAGGACCGGCCCACCGGATGGAGTCCGGACCAGGTGCCTTGCCGCTGGAGAGTTGCTGGATGGCTTTGTTTACTTCCACTATGGTTGGCAGGTCATCAAGTGTATTATTGATGGGAACTTGAGGAAGGCAGTTGACGGTTTCATCATCGAAGAAGGAAGTTGCATTTAAGATGTTGCTGAAATGTTCTGTCGAGCGCTGAAGGATGTCTTTCTTATCGGTGACCAATGTTCCCCCATCTGCACTGAGGAGGGGAGCAGTGCCTGGGTATGTAGGACCATAGACTGCTTTCAGTGAGTCATAGAAGTTTTACATATCATGTCTGTCAGCAAAGCCTTGAATTTCATCAGCTTTGCTGCTCAGCCAGGAGTCCCGCATGTGCCGAAGTTTCTGCTGCACTACTCTCTGAATGTTCTTGAAGGCATCTTTTTTTTATGTTGACTTCGGGTCATTCAAATGTGCCTTGAGGAGAAGATGTTTCTCGGCCAGCAATTGGTTGATGTCTTCGGAATTTTCATCAAACCAGTCTTTATGCTTTCTGGGGGTTGGACCGAGGATTTCCATAGCAGTGTTGTAAATTATGTCCTTTAGGGCTCTCCACTCTGTTTCTGTATCCTGTTTAGTTGCAGCATTGGGCTTGAGGCGGTCTTCCAGCATATTTTCAAACGACAGCTGCATTTTCTTGCTGTTTAGTCGGGTGACATTTAGTTATTTCTGCATTTTCACCTCTTGAGGACGCAGTGGTGGCCTGATGTGAATGTTTATTTTCGAGGTAATGAGACGATGGTCTGTCCAACATTCGGCACCACACATGGATTTTGTCACCCGAACGTCTTGTCTGTCACTCCTCCTGACAATGACATAGTCAATGAGGTGCCAGTGTTTCGATCGAGGATGCATCCACGATGTCCTGTTTCTAATGGGGAGACGGAAAAGCCATACACACTAAATCTCGAATGTTTCAAAATCTAGCCTACGGTGGGCGTTAAGCGAGTTAGAAATATAAACTGCAATACCCGTCTCTTGTTTCTGATAGGGATCTCTTCTAATGGTTTTAAAGCCTCTGATAGCTATGTCATCATCTGAGATGTTGCTATTTAATCGACTCTTGTTAACGCCGAACATGTGAACATTTTGATTAACTATACGTGATAGTTCAGGCAGCTTCCCTATTAGATGGCAGATATTTAAATGTCCGATTCTGAGCCCATTATTGCTGAGCCAGTATTCGTACTTATTAGAGATTTTAACAATGCGTAATCATGAATTTTTTTAAATACAAAATGAATACAACTTTTGTCCTTTATAACAATACACACTCTAAAGTACAGAGAAACAGCAATATCTCTATCAATATACACGCACAGACACAAAATACGTATAAAGATATGTAAGGATGATCAGTGAAGACCCCCTCACTCACAGTATAAACGCGATAAAAAGTATTATAAAAGATATCCAACTAAGTGTCAATCTCTGTGACTTCAATACGAGTCAGTGTTTATAGTCACCTACAATCTCATACGTTGCTATATAAAACAATACCCACGTATGCACATAAACTTTCTAGGAGAGGCTCTTTCTTGTACCGAGATCCGGTGTTGCTTTGTGCTGAATTGCTAGTAAATACCAGGCTTTGTTGGTCCTTGGTATAGCGACATCATAAGTGTCTGATGAAGTGAAGCTGGGCTAAAACGTGTGAGGTATAACAACTCTGGGTTACAATGGAATGGATACCGTTGATTTTTCACGGGTGTGTAACGACTTCCAACTACAGGCTCTGATTCGTGGCTAACAAGAGGCTAACAGGAGACGTTGTTGTTACTGCTGGATTGATCCTTGCTGTGGAGAAGAGGGAACGTATCTTCATATTTATCAGCGTCATTGTGTGAAAGAGGGCGTATTGTACGGATTTGGCGTGATAGAAATGTTCCGTCTGGCTTGGATATCAGGTGCCGTGGTTATGAGTGGTCTGCTCTCTTCTGGCCTATTGGTACTTGATGTGAAGGGAGTATGTCGTCTGGCTTGAGTTTGAGGTGGTGTAGCTAAAAGTGTCCTACGCGATCCAGTATTGGATGAAGGTTGTGTCCGTTCTGGGTATTTGATATTTTTGGCGAGCAAGCTGGTGCCCAATGTAGACAAATGTACTAGATCCTTATAAAGTCGCTTTTTAGGTGCTCCAGACTGTGAAGTAAACACCGGTGTGTTGTTGATGAACTGTATGTTGTTGTGAGAACAAAACTTCTGCAATATGTTGTTGTTTATGTCAGCTAGACGACTCTGGAATCCATAACTCGGTGATATGATGGAGGAGAAGAAAATGGACGAGTTAGGAAAAGTGTGACGTAATCCGTTCAAGAGCACCAGCAGTTGAGATGCTGTAATTTGCTGGTTGTACATGTTGTCATTAATACCAATTTGAACGCTTGCCCTTTTAACGTTAGGATTTACAGCCAACCTCCTAATCTTGTCTGTTAGCCGGTCAACACCAGCCCCAGGCAATGGGATTATGGAAACAATGTCTTTGTCTGAAGTGGCCATTCGGTCGCTGTATAGACCTTTCATTAGAGAGTCTCCTATTATAATGTGTGTACAGTCGGGTCGTGCTGTCTGCAAATGTTGGTTGTCAGTACGCCTTGCCCGTTGTTTCTCCCATTTAACAGCAGTCTGTACGTCTCCATGTGACTCTCCCTGTGTTTCCTGGAGGCGTGTGTTGTCTATTGGCAGTGCACTATAGCACTGTACGTTTTCTGACGAATTTTCTTGAAGCACTTCGAATCTGTTGCTTATTTTTACACCAATGGGATAGACTGCTAGTAACGTTTTATCTTCCTCTGCACGATGTGGTTTTTTCGCGTCTTGTTTAGTTACTTGTTTTTGGTGCTTCTAGATACTTCGATATAGTGCTTCCATATTGACGTGGATAGGCCTTAGATTCATACCAGAATACGATCAGCACTGCGTCAATGTTGCTGTAAGGCTCTTGTTCTAAGCAACAAGATCTGTAAATGTCTAACGAACAAAGTCTATACATGCCTGAACAACAAGGTCTATAAATGCTTGGTGTTCAGAACAAGCTAGCATACACTAATGTACTTTCTCTGAGTATAAACAATAGATGAACACAAAATGTAGGGCTACTTTACAAAATACATTTATAGAAAATAGAGGATGAAGCTTGTCACAGCAACATCTTCTTTTCCGTAATTGTATTTAGTAAAGCTGCCTTTCACTTTGTGTTTGTCTACTGTTGACATTTTCACAGCTTTATCACAGGTTTAAACATTTCTCTGTACACAGTATGGACACACCAGCAGCAATCATTCACTGTAATTTTGTAAATTCAAGTGACAGTTATCACTATCATAGCCATACATCATAGCCCCACCATCTGGGATAAAGAAATATTTGCTTACAAAATCCACTAGAGTTCTCTGTTTTCCCAAACCCCGTGCCACCAAATGTAAAACTGGGTGTCTGATTAGTCCCAGACTGATCACCACAAATTTTGCCATTGCCATCGTTAGTGTCTGTAAACATGTTTTAAATGATTACTATAACAATCAGGCATTAGTTAAGAATTAACTAATATCATATATTAAAACTTAAAGGTCAAGAGACCAGTATGTGAAGGAGGTTTTCCCATGTGTTCGTGATGAGATGACTTCTAGTGAGTGTTTTCGTTTCGTTTTGTCCCAATTATATATTTTAAATTCCCGTTAAATACCACTTTTAGTATTGTTCTGTAAATTGCTGGAATAATTAATACTTAACTGATTATGTTGCGTGGGATGATAAATCATCTTATTCGAACTTCCTGTAACTGCCAAAGGCTTATATATTGTCGGAATATTGAGATTGCGTTAATAGTCACCTCCCCTCCCCATATCTTCCGCAATGTTAATGCCCAGTAAAGGGAAATTTACACCGGAGGAACTTCTTTCTTTCCAATTTATCGGAAACGAATAGTCACATCAGTCAAAACTGAGAAGAAATGTATGTTAAATAGAGGCTAATATTCTTATTTCAGAACTGGCAACACCCACTAGTTCTCAGCCTCGTCGATTTACTGCAGATTATCATTTGAAACAATATTTAAATGTTAGTGATTCTCATTTAAAGGGGTTTGTGAAAGATTCTGTTACTTGCAGAACTCCAGTAATGTTTTTCAGTTAAATTATTTAGCAAGTGGTGATAGTGAAAACAAAATTAACAGTGAAAGCTCATGATTAAATGATGGCACATGTCAAATTAAGTTTTCTTTAATGGGCCACACTTGTTACCCCCAATTTACTTTGCCGATCACAAATAAACTAAGCAGTAAGCAAATAATTATAACTAAATAGAAAACAGCGTATATATTGGTTCTTGTTAGCCGCTACACGCTGCGGGATTTGCTAAGGAGGTGATACGAGCACTTATGGACTGAATGGTTCGATGTGCACAAGGATGATCTGTCGACTAACTAACTTGAGCTACAGCCTACGATGGGTGACGTTGTAATATTCTGTTGTGATAATTTGGCCGTGTCCAGCGTGTGCCGCGTGGTCTAGTGTTTACACACCCGCTTCACACGCCGGTGATCCGGGGTTTGTTTCCGGATCCGGTCAAGGATATGCACTACTGACGAGCTCAAACGAGAGCGAAACTCGAGTCTAGTGCTTCCGCATTGACGTGGATAGGCCTTAGGTTCATACCAGAATACGATCAGCGTTGCCAGTAGTGGGTTGTGCTCAATATTTAACTAACTAACTAACTATCTTATTCTAATGAGTAAAAATCTGTCCATCTGTTTTCCTGACTTTTTCAATTTTATGTGAAAATGATGTGCTTCAAAATATGTTATAATTATATTCTGATAGTACTGAGTAGCATGTTTTATAATATTTGTGAAGAAAACTAAAGTAGTGTATTTATCATTATTCACTGAATTTAATTGGATTATCTTCACACAATGAAGGAAATTAAACACAGAAGCATTAAACAATACGCTGCATGATTTATTGCCTGGCGTATTTCGCTGCATCTTGTCAGGTGCATACTACAGATTTATTCCATCTGAAGTAAATAAATGAATAATACTTAAGCTGAAAGAATTAAAACACATAGTCACGGGTATTGTTCGATTGTAGAACATCTGTTATCCTCATGGTAATTTCAAATTTGTCTTTTTGCATAAAACCGGCTGGAATAGCCAACGCCTCACTATACAGAGGTACCTCGAGTTACGAACTTAATTCTTTCCAGAACTCTGTTCGTAACCCGAAAAGTTCGTAACTCGAAACATTGAAATTAGTTAAACAAAGACAGCCAGTTTCAAGATGAAAATATCGTTCTTTTTTGTTTTTATTAACATCCGGTCGTTTACCTGACAAAACGCAAAGAATACGTATACTTCACGTATTAAATAAAAAGAAAGAAAACAGCCAAATTAATTAAATGTAAAATAAAAAGATATTTAGTCTATCTTTATTACCAAGAAAACGATCATGGGAAATTTGTCACTTTCTTTGTTATTCTGAATCATTAGTTTCCGGAGTTTCTTATCGCTGTTTCTTGGCAGCCGACTGGGAATCTTTCTGCACCAAGAAACTATCAAGGGAAATTTGTCGCTTCCTTTGCTGGAGAATCTTTCTGAAGTGGGCCATCGTGTTATCATTGTGGGATGTGGATTTTAATTCCTAAGAATATTTCGTTAAAATGTCTAGGGGGTATTATTGATTCTCTGGTCACTGGTTAGAATGCAGGGTGATCAGGGATATTTACCACAAATCCCAGGAGAAAAGAGTTCAATCCTTGAAACAATGGCATCTGTGTGTAGGTTTCCCTTCCCACTTCATCACCCTTTAAATTTACTATAGTGCTAGAAGGATATTGATTGTTCACAACATATAAACAACCACTAGTTGGACACCACATTTACTTGATGTACACAACACTTTTGGACAAATAGTTCAGGTATTAACTCAAGATCTGCAGTTACATATATATGTGTAATAAACACTATGCATTTTCAGACTGGCATGGGATTCATTGCATTATTACAATATAGTACCCAGTGACCCCCCCCCCCCCCCCAAAAAAAAAAAAAAAACAACAACAAAAAAACAGTGTTATTACAAACAACACAACAACCATAAATTGGGTCTACTTTCATTTACCCTCATAATTAAGGCAAATAAAGATTAAATAGAACCCAACATATAAACATTGGTTTCTGACACCTTTTACCATTCTCTCATTTTAAAATTAATGAGTTGGTGTCAAAATACTATACCATCTATACCATTGGAAAAAAAACAACTACTGACCTGTTACCTTCAGAAAAAAACCAACATATAAACAGCATTTTATACTAGTAATTAAACTAATTAATAGAGTCATTTTTCTCCTGGTGTGCGGTTAAGAGTTTATCTTTGCTGTAGATTAGATCCTTTTCCCATTATCTGGGTACCGAATTATTGCACTCAGTTATGTTCCTAATATTTATCCACTGGTAATTGGCTGGTGACTCCAGAATCCAGGAATTGAAAAATCACACACCATATATCCCTTCCGTTTGGGGCTAGAATCACAAATATTCTGTTGCCTTAGGCTCGGTGCCCTTTTTGTGAAATTTGGTGCCTCCGGTTGGTCATACTTCAGGATTTCCACTTAAGCTTTGCAGAAGGTAATTCCCGTTATCATCAGGTCTGATGAAAAGTTGACGTCCATTCAGCTTCTCGGCTTCTAATATCCGACTACCAAATTGGCTTACACAAAGGTTTCACCCACCTAGTCGCGAGTCTATAACCCATGGCATTTAGGCTGACATTGGACCGGCAATGAATTAGTCGTTGTTATCTAGTCCAGTGTAGAACTTTAATTGACTGAGAGGCATTTCATGGTAGTATCTGTGACTAGGGCCACACATGATCTATACCTACATATATCCACAGATGAATTAATCCAGCACAGTAACAGGTTTGCAAACAATTGGATGATTCCTCTTGTTGCTGATGTAGAGGCATTTAGTTGCTTTCATATGATCTTTTATCTGATGGTGTTCAGGGTTTGGAACCTTGAGGTAATCTGGTTTCGTAGTTATGTTTCAGATGATATTAAGTTTGTACCTTGGTTGTATTGGCTTATGTGGTTCAGTGTCTTCTCCATTTTGAGTTGGTGTTCATAGCTAGAACTTGGGGTTGCATGGCTGGAACCTTATGTTTGACTGTTGCAGCTGTGAGATGTTCTTTCGAAGACTTATCCATTGTGGATATTAACTTCGTAATCCAACCAACAGTTGAAGGTTACTCACTGTTGTTAGTTTTAGTAACTTGCTAGAAGGATTGTCCCAGTTTCACTGACTTGGTTGAATGATGAGGCCATAGGTGATACTTCTCAGAAGTAACGCAGACGATACACTGTTGTCAGTACTCTGATGATCTTCATCTTGGAAGATTATTAGATCTTGAAGTCCATCCTGGATATTCCTACTAAAATAGGACTTCCTCAATCACACAGTTGTCTTCGAATGTATCTCTTTTGCTTACCTTTGCAGCTTATGAGTGCAGCAGTAAACGATGTATTTATAGATCCAGAACATGGTTAAGCCATTTAGTCCTGACTCACCTTCACCAGGCTTTTATCCCAGGATCCTGATGATAGTTATGGAATGCAGTTCCACAAAAACCACCACTCGCTTCTCTTCTATAGAAAAGGGATGACAAAGAATACAACACGAGCATTAACCTACTGTGATGTGTTAACTTTCACAAGACAATTACAAACAAAAATACAAAACAACAAGAGGAGAAGAGGAAAGGAGTGGGTGTCCATGTTCCACTGTCCCTCATTGCTGAGTAGAGCCATTCTGACTCTTAATAGTGAGTAAGGTATTTTCTCACTTATATTTTGTTCTGTTGTTACTGGGACTATTAGATGAGTGAAGTCATTCTGTCCATCCAACATGTTGATATTGTCTCTCTCATTACTTGAAGAGAATAGCCTATACAGAATCTCTGTGGTTTCTAATGCCGCGTCTTCCTTTCGGCACTATAATCATCATTAGGGCAAGACTATTCAACATTGGCTTCTTAAGTACTGACGTACACATGGATTCTTCTATCAACATCCTCATGTCCCCCAAGGGTAACATTAAAAGGTATATTCCCACAGAAAAAAGTAACAATCAGAACAGAGAAAATTCTCATACCAGAAAAAACATACATGTACATTTCTCTGATATTAAGTACATGATAATCATACATAATAATCATAATGATGATGCAGGGAGCCTAGGTTTTGAATTGTCTTCATTTGTTTGTCCACAAACTAGATTATTCTTTTTTCCCTTTATTTTATGAAATGATTATATGTCCCTCCTCATATGGAGTGGTTACTAATCTGTTAACAAAAGGATGGTACTAAAATTTAGCACTATAGTTCCAAGTTACAGATTATGATGTAGCAAAATATTTTATCCCCTGACTAAGTAAGAGTCAGGAATATGCGTAATCATTTGTATGTCCCCGCATGGATAAAACAAGTTCAGAGACATCCTTACCAGTGAATTTACACTACATAGGATATTTGAAAGTGCCAGACACCAGTTCTCTGCTTGTGAAGTATGAAATCAAGAGTCTGCTACTACATTGAGAAAATGTTTCTTTAAAGTCCAATCTCTACAGTACATAGATTATTTGCAGATTTCTAAGCATCGATAGGGATATATAGTTCCATTGCATAGAAGTTATTTTTCATAGGACTATGAAATTGGCAGAAACGAGTTTTCTTCTTTGAAGTATGAATCAGGAGTCTTTCCAAAATTGAAAAGAGTTTCTGACATGAGAGTTGATACTCTACAGTACACATATTTATAGGTTATAAGCACTATTAGTTAGACATACGTTCATAATGCCTATAAAAGATTTTAACATAAGAATTTGAAATGGTAAGACCTAGGACAATTTACAGCGTGGTAGAACATGTGCTTCATTGGTAAAAATAAAATCAGATTCTAGCTTACAAGAACTGTTGAATTATCATTCTAATTAATTCTTAATTAACACACTGGTATATGTACTTTATAAAAATACACGAATACATCTTAATAATGTAGATATAACATATCAATAGTTGCAGAGAGTGATATATTTTTAAGGCAAAGTGCCTTCTCCCCGAAGGGAAAACTTTTACATGTCTGTTCTTTGTGTCGTACTGACCAAAAATGGCTACACTGGGCCTTTGTTTTTCTATCAGTCCCGGTCTTGCCAGGTACGTGAAAAAAATAAAGCCAAATAAATTTAGCTGTGCCACGGTCAGTCTATCGCTGTTTTATTTTCTATTCCTACCTAAGCAAGTTACTTAAACAGTAATTGTAAGGGTTTGTTTATTTTTAAGGGAGTCAATGCTTAGGAAAGGGTAGGGACGTTTTTATTATATTACAATCATTCATCGGGTTTACTGCCCTATTAGCAACAAGTTTGTTTGGATGATGGTTCACAATGAAGTCTTCGACGTCTGCCCACTTGCTGCAAATTTCTTTAATCCTGACAGTTGAAACGATCACTGACTCATCATCATCGGACGACTGCTCCTCCTTTAATGTCTTTAGCTGTTCATTCTGAAGATCAACAAGCTCATCTTTAGTACTGTTTGTACTGTACGCGATCGTTTGTCTCCAACATTACACCTTGCTCTCTCTCTCTCTCTCTCTCTCTCTCTCTCTCTCTCTCTCTCTCTCTCTCTCTCTCTCTCTCTCTCTCTCTCTCTCTCGCCTTCGTTTGTAACCCGATGCACTGTTCGTTACCCGAGACATAATATTTTCGAAGTTGTTGTTCGTAACCTGAATTGTTGTGACCTGAGGGGTTCGTAACCCGAGGTACCACTGTATTTGAGAAATCGTTTATTGTTCATCGAATAAAGTATACGTAAGGCGTTTTCTTTGTTTACACTATGACCGTATACACTAATATGATATATAATTTGACAGTATGCACCTGACGAGATGCAGCGAAATATGCCAGGCAATAAAACCTGCAACATATTCTTTGTGGCTTCTGTGTTTACATTCACTAACGGAATATATTGTTTTAAACTTACAAGAGCTCCTGTTAATAAAAAAAAAATATATATATATGATGGGATTGGGAAGATAGTGTATTATTTTGGGTTCTCCTTGAACTTATGGGGTCTGAAGTGTAAGATTCATTACTTTCATTGTAAACCCATTTTTGTTCATACGTATTGAATATTCTACTTAAATACAAAGGAACTTAAACAGAGGAACAGCTGTGCTGTACAAGAACATGGTTGCAAACAAAGACAAAGCGTTACCACCTCTTCCAATGTTCTCCTGTGCCTCCTAATGTCAGGATATGAAGAGAGTTATGACATGAGCTCTGGTTTGTCCATGTTGCCTCTATTGTCTTGTTAATTTATTTTTGTTGTTGTAGGAACATGACCACCCAGTTGCCAGGCTAACATGTTAGCTCCTGCCCCACCCACCCCACTGAAAGAACACAGCACAAAGAAATTATACAGAAAAATTAAACCTACTTCCAAAGCCTGTTGTGCTTGTATGAAGCCCCGAACCCAGACCTCTTCCAAACACAAAACCTGTATTTGCCTGAGTACTCGGATCCTGCCCAAATAAACTCACTGTGCTGATCGAGTCTGCCTGTTTTGATTTCCGGTTTGCATAATAATCTTCCATACGAAGCTCCTGCATAAAATTATAATGAATTATGTTAGTTAGTTAGTTAGTTAGTCGCAGTTCCAACTTCACAGCAACGGGTCGTTCCCATTATGCTCCATTCCTGTGCCAGTGAATATCACACAAAACGCTCCCCACTTCCCAATGTGAAAAGTGGAAAAGACAGAATTATGTAAAACACTGCAATGATATACAGTAAGCCGTAAATAAGAATATTCAAATATCACAGGCAAATGTTCCTTCTAGCATTCGCTCTCTCCTTCTCTGTGGCGAAGTGGTCAAGCCGTTTGACTCGTGCTCCGAAGGTTGTGGGTTCGATTCCGGGCTGCGTCCTTCGGTTTACGAGTTAAATGTTTCGGAGACTCCTGTGGGTCGTCGCTAAAAGCTACGGAGTTTGTGCTTTGTGCGACTCTTTCCGTGCTGCGGAAAGAGACCGAGCCATATGGGATAAAACCCGGTGCAATGAAGTCGACCTCGTCGCTCTCATTACATGCTGAAAAGATTCTCGATCCTGTGCCAGTTCCCCTGCTTGATGTATTTTCATGCTCAAGGTGTCTTCAATGTCTTGTGTCCATCTCCGTGCTGGTGTACTCCCGCCTCTTCTACCAGGACCCATGTTTGCCATCAATGATCCTTCCATTATGATATTGATATTACCAACATATTTCAGTTTCTGAGATGCGATGAAGTTTATGAATCAGTTGTCTTCGATGTTAATATCTGTCTCGTTATTTATAAACACAAACGTAAGCATATATTTATACACACACCATCATCAAGTGCCTTTCCAACTGGCGATGGAGTTCACAGATCTCCACAGATCTTGGTCTTTGGTGTTCTAGATCAACTCTGCTGACGATATTCCTCCATGCCACCGTCTCAATCCATCCAGCATCTTTTCTCTTGGTCGGCCTCTCTTCCCCTTGATCTTTCCAGTTGTCATGACCTTCTTCCATGCCTCTCGTCTCATCACATGATGAAAGAAAGCGGTTTGTCTCTTTCTTATTGTTGTATATAATGTTCTAGTTTCATTAGCCTCTTTCAGGAAATCGTTGTTAGTTACTCTGGCAGTCCAAGGAATTCTCAGTAAGCGTCTCAGGAACCACATCTCTGTTGCTTCCAAGTTCTTAATTTGCTTATTTACATTGCAAGATTCACTGCCATGCAGCAAAACAGGCACTATATAGCATTTCCGCACTCTCTTTCTTACATTCAATGATAGCGACTTATTGCATCAGATACTCTTCATTTTCTTGTATGCAGCCTTTGCTTGCCCTATTCTGCTCTTAATCTCTATTGCGCATCTTCCATATGATGTTATAAATGCCCCTAGGTATTTAAAATTATCCACTTGGTTAAGAATTTGTCCTTCTATTTCCATTTTACATTTTGGTGTCATGTTTTCCTTTGACATCACCATTTTTACTGTTTTCTTGCTATTCAAGTTGAGTCCTTTCTGCGAACTCTCTGTTACTACAATGTTCAACAATTGTAGATCTTTTGCATTATCCGCCACCAATACTGTATCATCTGCGCAGCGTGTATGTTTATATTATATCCCCCGATGAGCATTCCTGACTTCTATTTGATCTCTCTCATTATTGCATCGCTATAGAGGGAGAAGAGATCCAGTGACAAAATACATCCCTGTCGGATGCCTAGCTTTATTTATTCATAACTTCCCTCATTATTTCCCATTTAATTGCTGCTACTTTACTTAGTCCCAGTAAATATTCTTGGTTATTCTGAGATCTTTCCCATCAATGTACACATACACATGTACATATTAAAATAAAACTGTCACCTACTTCTTGCAGCCTTTTCCTTCTTTATCATTCTGAGACTTTTTCCCATCAATAAAAACTGTCACCCATTCCTTGTAGCCTTTTCCTTCCCATGGAAGAGGAAGATGAAGGAGGAAAATAAAAACAAATAGAAGATGACAAAGCTTTAGTATCAGAAGTAAACTCACCTCTAAACTTCTATTTCCATACTCCTTCATCGCCGTGATACACTGGTGTTTAGTGTTGATGATCGTGGTGACTCCTCTCTTCATCATGGTGTCTAGACCATATGGGGGGTAGAACGGAACTGTAGTTCCAACTGCCGCTATACTGGCACTGGCCCCACCAAATGCACCAGTGGCTGATGTTTGACTTGTTCCAAACAAGCTACTACCTGTCTGGCCAGCCGAGGTTCCGAAACCTGAATAAATTGTTACATTCTTCATGAACATGTGTAAACCGCAATTATGTAAACAAAAAGGCATGACAGTTTATTTCAAACCAATTTGGGAACACCAAAATAAGCAAATCATGATTAATTAGCAGACTAGTGAAAAATTATCTTGAAGATGTGAGTTTATAGAAGAATAATGAGAACACCTTAGACGGATAAAAAGATATCTCGAAAGAAGTTAACTCATATAAAGAACTGGTCGCGCGATTCAGAACAAGGCAGTCTTTGGGCATATCATGAGAAATGGAAAGCGTGAGTGCAATGACCCAAATTAATAGTCAATTAGGTAGTCATGGCATATTGAAGTATAGACACACCTGAAAGTGTGAAAGACGTGGATAGTTTATTTTATACGGCACTCCACCATAAACCTAGCTTTGTGAGTACTCTCAATCTTATTCTTGGAAAAGTTTCCCATTATCTTCCAAATCCACATAGCAGATTTCTTGACATTATATAGTAGGTAATTTTATTAATCGGTGGGCATTTTGTAGAGCAGCGAACAAGAATGGCACACGCGTTACATGAGTAAAAGTCGCATTGCTAAATTCCATCTGCATATGTGGTCTTGCTTTAAAGTAAATCTTAAAATAAACAAATTAGATGTTTTGTAAGCACCAGTTTTAGATTGTGCTTCAGGTATCGTCTGTATTGCATGCGATCAGAAAATAAAAGGACCCCATCATCATCATCATCATCATCATCATCATCATCATCATCATCATCATCATCATCATCATCATCATCATCATCATAATCATCATCATCATCATCACGATGTGCCATGCCGGTTAGAGTGGGCGGTCATGACTCGCCATCTCACTCGATCACCAGAGTCGTGGATCAGCTCAGTGTTCTTGCCTCCACCATGCTACGTGGTCAAGACATCCAAGTATATACTGCTTTGCCTTCCTATGCTTACAACATTCATTTGACAATGTTTTTTTTCCCTACGTGAATGCATTATGCACTGTTGAGCGAAAGATGAGTGATTGGAAGGGCCGAATGTAAGACGGGCCTACGTGCCTAATTTGTTACCGTTTGAAAATAAAGATCAATTCAATTCAATTCAATTGTTCTTTCCCCCTCATTCTTGCCAGTTGTCACAAAGTTCTATAATTTATTTCTTCTCATAACGTGACAAAAAAAAAAAAATTTTGACTGTCTACGTCTAATTTCTCCAATGAGTTTACGATTTTCATTTGTTTCTTGTAGGACTTGGTCATTTGATTTTCTCTTTGTCCATGGTATTCTTTGCATTTTCCTCAGAAACCACATGTCCACAGCCATCAGAAGTTTCTCAGCCTGTTTGCTTATTGTCAACCCTTTACATCCATACAAAAGCACAGATAGATGGTAGAAGCGTCAGCAGAGAGAACAAACTGATGTATCTGGGAATCACATTTGACAGGAGCCTGTCCTTCAAGGACCATGTGGAGACGGTTGTGACAAGATATCAAAAGGGACTCAATGCACATAAAACTATGGCTGCAATGGACACAGAGCAGACAATGCTTTTCACACTATACCAGCACTTGATCCTCTCAGTGATTAATTATGGTCTCAAAGAGTCAGTTGGTGAAATTAGAGCGCATATACAGAGCGAAGCTATGCGGGTCATTCTGGGATGCACCAGAGACACCCCAGTAGTGTGTATGTGTAGTGTATATGTTTAGTGTGTATCCTTGGTTTGCCGACTGTAGCTGGTAGGCTCAATGTGATGCAGGCGAAGGCATACCTTAGAGTAGTTGCTGACACAGATCACCCGTTGCATGAGGCGCTGGGCGCAGTTAAAGGTCAGAGACTGATAAGAGGGAAATCATGGATGGCTCAGGCGGTGGATACGATCAGACAGGCGTGCATCTTGGAGAACATTAGGCGAGGAGAGGAGTGGGTCAGAGTGCCAGCGGAGCAGTCAGACTTGTGCAGAGTTATAATCACATTGAGCCGGGAGTGCAGAAAGTGGCCAGCAGGGGCCACGGAAGTGGAAATACAGCAACTAATTCAGGATAATGCTCGCCCGGGTGATGTGATTATATACACAGGTAATTCGGTGTTGAGAGGCAGGATAAGTGCCTTGGGGTTCTTAGCAAAAGCTAATGGTCGACGTTTGGTGCGGGAGAGCCTGGCATATGATACCACAACATCTAGCTTAAGAATGGAGGTGGAGGCGGTCAGTGCAGCTTTCCGCTGGATGGTGAATACGAGACACACACACATCGTGATTGTAACTGATTCAGAAAGCATGCTGAGTAGGGTGAGGATAGGCAAGCTTTGTGCAGAGTGGCTTGCTTCGCTCCGGAAGTGACAAGCATCGTCTGGATCTTTTCTCCGGTGCATGCTGGTGTGCTGGGGGAATGAACAGGCGCACAGATTGGCTGGCTCTGCAAAACTTGGTAGAGTATTGATGCATGATAAGGCAGACGTGGTTGCGGCCTTGTGGGAGCACGTGTACACATCGGAGGAGCAAATGGATCACCATGGTCTGGCAAGAATGCGACAGCGAGGGATGACGATGGGATCTGGCCGACGATCGACGCTCAGAGGAAAGGCGAGATGGACATATAATCAGATTGCTACTGGTACTGTTAGTGTTGGAACTCTTCGCTGGCTGCTGAGGATGGGGACGGAGCGCTTATGGGAATGCCCTGAATGCTGTGATGTCGGTTCCTAAATCAATCAATCAATCAATCAACAAAAGCACAGGTTCTATGTAGCATCGCAACACTCTTTTTCTCGTTGCAAATGACATCTTTTTTTTTTATTGGTTAGTATGTTTTCCATCTTGTAAAAGGCACCTTCGCTATGGCGATTCTTGTTCTAATATCTTCAAGACATCTGCCATCATATGTTATGACTATTCCGAGATAATTGTACCGATTCCTTACTTAAGAATATCCCCATTTATTTGTATTATTTTATAGTATTTCGTTCTTCCACGTGACGACCATAATCTGTGTCTAGTTACAATTTAATTCTAACATTAGCTGTTCACTGTGTGCAACAGCCACATTTACTAAATGTCGCAGATCCTGCTCATTGTCTGCAATCAGTACTGTATCATCTGCATATCTAATGTTATTGATGTTTCTTCCTCCAATAATGTTTCTTTCATATCTTCTATTCCAATTCCAAATCCACTTTTCAAAACAAAAATTCCAAATTCGGCCTCGTTCAACTTGTATCTTCAGCTGTGGTTATTGTTAAGATCCGTGGTTTTTGTGGATTCATTCACCCTAATTCTTGTCTTGTGCTCTCTTACGAGTAAGTCCTATCTCGGACTGGCTATGTTGGTTTGTGTCTGCGACGTCAGCTGGGGGTTGGTCGGCGGCTATCCTTTGCTCTCGTCTCCTCTTGTAGTTTTCTTTGTTGGTGCAGGCTCCTGGCCTCTGACATCTTGAACATTGATTGATTCTTGGGATGAATCCTTCAGGCTGTTGAATTTTCTTGCTAATTGATACCCGGAGTGGTATCTCGCTCCCCTCAGTCGTCACCACCGCTAGCGTCGTAGGGATCTTTAAGTACGTCAGGATCCACCCCGCCTTCACGATTATGATGGTGAGACTCTCTTCTTGCAGCTGCTTGAGGATTTCTTCGTCTGACAGCTCCACTTGAATCCGCTTGACAACCCATCAGACTGTTTTTGAGTCGGTGTTTCCGACTCTGCTGTCTTTCTCATCCTTCTTCTCTGTTGTCTTGCATCTTGCCTGCGGTGGGCTGTCGATCTTCTCCCTCGTGGTAGCTTCAGTAGTAGCTGTAGTTTCAGGTTCTTTGTTGCAGCTAGCAGGTAGGCTCTCTACTTTCGTCTTCTTGACGGACATTTCGGCTCCCTCGCTGCACATCTTGGATGCCACGTGTCTTTTGGTGTTCTTGCAACGTGCCATCGTATCAGGCTTCTTGACTTGTTCAGGTGACTTGTCTTGATAGCGCTCGTAGTGCGAATGACATGACGCGATATCTTCTACATTTATGAAAATATTTACACTGTACAGGAAACAATATCTGGAGACATTACACACCCCTCTCTCACACATGTCTTAATAGGTTGATATTGACCTACTTCATTATCAATTCTTATGGCAGCTTGTTGTTTCCAATATATGTTTTAACAAGTCTAAGGTCTGTCCCATCAATTTGTAGACCAGCAAGCATCTCTATCATGTTGACTGACATGTCTTACTTTGTCGAAAGCCTTTGTATAGTCAATAAAGAAGAGGTGTAGGTCTTTGTTTACTTCTACGAAACGTTCAATTACTGTTCTCAGCATATACAGCATTTACTGTACTCTTGTCATTTACATACCCACATTGTTCTTCTCGTATTTCGGGTTGTAATTTCTTCCTAACTCTTTGCATGATAATTCTTAGCAAAATCTTCGTGATGTGGCTCATTATACTAATTGTTCGATGTCGATCACATTCCAAGGCCGCTGATTTCTTCGGGATTGCAATAAATATAGAATTACATAATTCAGGAGGAATATCTCCAGTATCATATATTGTATTCAGCAGTCTGGTTACCTGGTCTATTCCATATTCTTTTAAAGCATTGATAATTTCTGCTGTGGCATTATCTGGACCCTGGGTCTTCCCAATTTTCATATCGTTAAGAGTATTCTGAACTTCCATCTTCAAAATTGATGGTCCTTCATTATTATTCCAAAGATCATACTGTTCTTCTCTTGTATCATCATTAGGTCTTTCACATAATCTGACCATGCATGTAAAATCTGAGCTTTCTCTATTATGATTTTGCCATCTTTAGTTTTTCGGCAACCCGTTTATGTATGTGTTATTTTGTTAGTGATGCCATTAATTATAGTGTGCATTAATTTGCTATACCGGGCGTTGCGTTGGTTTTCAATTTCCCTGCAATTTTTCCCCAAGCCATGTTTATTTAGCCTATTTGCATAGTTTTCTAATATTCCTATGAATGTCTTCATATTTTCCCTTATTTTTATTGTTATTTCTTCTTAATTTAATGAGTTTTAAGATGTCTTCCGTCATTAATTTCTTGAGTCCTATAATCGTTGTTTTTTTTTTTTGTTTTTTTTGGATGGTTGTTTCTGCAGCTTGGTTGACTGACTTCTTTAATATTTCCCATTGGTTGCTGACGTCTTGAAATAATATTTCCATATCCGACAATGCATTAAATCTGTTCTTTACCTCTACGTCTACGTTGAATTTATCTTTTATCTCCTCACTCTTCAGTGCCAATAGATCAAATTTTGTGTTTCTTGGTGGTGAATATTTGATTTTCTTTAATTGTATACGTAAATTGCTTAAGATTAATCTATGGTCGCTGTAACAGTCTGCGCTTGGTATAGTTTTTGTGACTTTAAGGCATTTCGAAATCTTCTGTTGATGAGAATGTAATCAATTTGATATGATCAGGACTCCTCCATGTCCATAATATTCTTGGGTGATGTTGATACCAGGTGTTTCCAATAATCATATCAAGCTCTTTTCCCCACTGTACAAGTCTGCAACATCTTTCATTCTGTTACCCTAGTCCATACTTGCCTACTATGCATCTGTCCTGTTGATTTTCAACTTTGGCATTCCAGTCACCCATTATGATATTTACTTTAAAATTCTTGCATTTCTTGAAAGCTTTCTCTAAATCACTATAAAATGGATCGATCTTGTCATCACTGCTGTCTGCAGTTGATGCATAAACTTGTATGACATTTATATCAAAAGGTCTTCCAATCAACTTCATCAGTAACACTCTGTCTGATATAGTCCAACATCCTTTGATCGATTTTTGCTCTCTCTGTATCCAATATAATTGCCATTCATTGCTTTTTTTTTCCTCCACCAGAATGAATTATGCTACATTCCTCAGATGTTATAATGCCCATTCCTGTCCATCTGGTCTCACATATACATAATTGGTTAGTATTTAGTCTTCTCATTTCATTCTTAATGTTACAAAATTTTCCATCCCCATTCGTAGTTCTTACATTCCAAGTTCCCACTTTCAATGTTGATACTCTTTTGCACTCAGTCGCCTGCTGACGGTCTGGAGTCACCTGGTGGACATGACTACGCCTACCGGGTGAGGCTACTCCTATTGATCACCTATCTACGCTGTCAAGGTCCTACACTGTACTGAGACAGACTAGTGACAGTAGAGGGGTGAGGACTTATAGGACATAGAGACAGGACGTCTATAAAGGTATAGACTGAATACAGACAGCACCCAAGCCAGGACGTAATAACAGATATGACTAGACTCGGGTGGGAACACTAACGTGTTATAGTTAGGACAATAGAGGGACCGACCCAGGAATAGGGGGCGGCAGACGTAGACGTGACAACGTGAAGTAGAACAGGACTCTAGAAGGCAGAGACGATAGTGCTGTGTGCAAAGGGATTAGCACGCACGCCACGAGGGAGTTTGACCGCGTAGGCAAGCTGCGAGCTGAGTTAAGGCAGACGGGGGACAGACGGCTTTCTGACTGGACGTGGTTCTAAGTTATTGAGTGTCTATGAGCGCTTGGAATGTTTAGCGAGAGTGTGTTGTGAATTCATACATTGTGTAATGTGATTAATAAGTATTCTCTATTTATGTACAGGCAAAGAACGCCTTAGAGAATTGTCAGGCTTGCCTGAATAAATATTGTAGAGAAAACATCTGTGCATATGATTATTATTTGTGAGGTACAGATGAGGTTTGCCTGAGTGCAGGACTGTGACAGGTAACCCGCTTTTGGTGTCAGAAGTGCTTGAACCCATACCCGGAGGTGCAGAAGTGGAAAAACTATTTGATACTGACACCGGCTTTTTGTGTTAGAATTCACGGAAATAAACCCATACCCAGAGTGCTGAAATTCAGGGAGTAAAATGTATCTGACACTGCACCTCTATTTAAACGTATATCCAGATGTGTGAGGTGCAGAAATAAAATTACGACACTGATGTACCATCGATTTAAAACTAAAAATGCTGGTGTAAATGAAACACAGCGGGGAAAAATGTCAGAATAAAAGTTGTTGAAGTACACAAAGTGACCTGGCAGTGACCTGATTGCCGTCGCAAGTTTGTTAGCATAACGATATTGATCGCAGTGGAATGTAATGTATTGTGATGTGTTAACGATTGTTGTTACAAACGTTTCAGTTGAAGGTCAAACTTGAGAACTTTACGACAGACAAGACATGACGATAAATATTAATTAATTAATTTAAAGTTAATATACCTCATTCCAGTTTCTACAGGAAACAAGTATAGAAAACTTGGAGTGCATTTTGTTAACTTCTGTAATAATCATTCATGTAAAAAAATGCTAATTGTTTGCGCTCTACACGTCAGGATGCGCACGGAATTGGTGACAACATCTAGCTGAAAGTAGCATTCTCTCCCAACTGAAAGAAAGATCCTGATCATTTTCAACTGATCAGATAAGTACATATAATTGTGACGTGCATAAAGTAAAACAGCATCTACATTTTTTTTTGGTTTCATTTTCACTATAAATCAAGGTCCTACACTGTACTGAGACAGGCTAGTGACAGTAGAGGGGTGAGGACTTATAGGACATAGAGACAGGACGTCTATAAAGGTATAGACTGAATACAGACAGCCCCAAAGCCAGGACGTAATAACAGATATGACTAGACGGGTGGGAACACTAACGTGTTATAGTTGGGACAATAGAGGGACCGACCCAGGAATAGGGGGCGGCAGACGTAGACGTGACGTAGAACAGGACTCTAGAAGGCAGAGACGATAGTGCTGTGTGCAAAGGGATTAGCACGCACCCCACGAGGGAGCTTGACCGCGTAGGCAAGCTGCGAGCTGAGTTAAGACAGACGGGGGACAGACGGCTTTCTGACTGGACGTGGTTCTAAGTTATTGAGTGTCTATGAGCGCTTGGAATGTTTAGCGAGAGTGTGTTGTGAATTCATACATTGTGTAATGTGATTAATAGGTATTCTCTATTTATGTACAGGCAAAGAACGTCTTAGAGAATTGTCAGGCTTGCCTGAATAAATATTGTAGAGAAAACATCTGTGCATATGATTATAATTTGTGAGGTACAGATGAGGTTTGCCTGAGTGCAGGACTGTGACATACGCCATTTCTATGATTTTCTATGAGATTGCAATACATGATATTCTTGGCACATGTAAAGAAGGTAGTTTGCCATTGCTTTCCTTTTTAGTGGTGACCATACTGGTCGATGACCGTAGCCATTGTCTCCCCCCCCCCCCAAAAAAAAAGAGATCTTCTGCTTACCGTCATGAAGCTGGAGACCATAACCTACAGCTATCTGTTGGGTGCTCTTCAACTTCATCTACCACCTGCACCCATGGCTTCACGTAAGCCTGATCGGGGATCTAAACGGGTACTCCACCTTGACCAAGATTGTCCCATTAGCTAGCGGAGGGAAGGAGGCACCTTACCTTTCCTTTGATAGGGGATACCCCTACCCTGCCACCCATTGTATGTGACAAATAATAACCTAATTTATTGACACTGTCTTTCAGTGGCTTCGGAATCAAAGATAAATTGTTAGGACAGTAACAAGGATGAATAACCCACACTAATCAACATCAGTAACATCCTGACAATAATACTCTGAAGTGTGTTACTATCTAGGAGAGAAAAAAAAAAGACGAGGTACTGGTTTGCTTCAAGGATAAAGCTTACAATTAGAATTAAACGCTCACCAATAAATCCTCCTGACCTAGCACCAAATCCTGTCCCGGCTATTGGTTTTGAAAACAAAAAACTGCTTCCTGTATTGGCTTGACTGGTTCCAGGAAACAGCCCGCCAATACTGCCAGTTGCATTGGCACCAAATGCTATACAAGTGATAAGATCAGCACATAAACATGAAACAAACCGTGAATTAACATTAACAATTACCACAAACTCTGTTTTGTTCCTAGTTGAGATAACTAAACTTCTTCTTCATCCCATTAGAACATAGGTCCTAAACCACAACACGTCAAGCCATACTATCCTTTGCTATGAAGGCTTACACTTTATACTAAATGGCGGGGTAGATTAGGTAATGGTGAGATTCTCTTGTGTGATTTTTGAAAGAAGACTGGAGTCTTTATAGAGATATATGTATGCAATAAAAGTGATCTATTATAAACCAAATCAAACACTTTATACTAATAATAAAATGCTTCAGTTATCATCTATTTGCCTTTCCTTTAACATAACACGAATCTAATTCAAAAACTGATGGGATAGTTTAATATATGGCTATCCTAGACGCTTTTGAACAAAGGGTTACGGCAAAGCCAAAGTTTTCTTTCCGACACAAATATGTTACCTAATATATGCTTCCATAAAAATGCCATGAATGCATAACTTTTCCATGCAGTCCTCACCTGGCTAAGTTGCCAAATTTACTCCTGCTGAAGATGTTAAGAGTTACTAACTATCATTTTTCTTATAAGAGAAGTGACTGCATCCAGGAGAAAATTTAAACATATTTCACCCCTAACTTTGGCTGGTTTACCAATCTGGGAACTTTTTTCAAGTTGCCTAGTTTATTATGAATCGCCTAATTACAGATCATCATATGAAAAGGACGGGTCAGTGAAATTAGCAACATGGAATGTTCAGACGTTAATCGACGACGGAAAATTAGATAACAGCAAACAAGAAGTGAAAAGAGAGAAGATTAATATATTAGGAATGTGCGAGACGAGAAGGAAAGGGGCAGGGATTAAGACAGAGGAGGATTTTAAGACTATTTATTCTGGGGAAGAAGAACGGCAAAGAGGTGTAGCAATTATCTTGGATCGGCAAACATTAAAATCTGTACAAGGATATTGAGCTGTGTCAGACATGGTAATATTGGTAAAATTAATCGACAGTCCTTTTAACATAAACGTCATTCAAATGTATGCCCCAACAAGAGAATGCAGTGAAGATAGTATAGGGACATTTATAATGACATGGAGTCTGCTTTGAAGAAATGTAAAATTTCAGAAATAAATATCATGCAAAGGTAGGAAATCAAGGCGATGGATGCACAGTAGGCAGCCATGGTTTGGGAGAGCGAAACGAAAGAGGATACAGACTTGTAGAATAAGCAAAAGAGCAGGAAATGATTGTAGGAAACACCTGTTTTAAACAACATCCTAGAAGATTATGGACACGGATGAGTCCTCACAGTTCGATTATAAACCAGATTGATTACATACTAATTGGCACAAGGTTTCGAAATGCGTTAACAATGGTAAAAACAGTTCCCAATGCAGAGGGTAAAGTGAAAGAAAGTCAAGTTTACAACAGAAAACATTAAATATGATCCGTGTGCATTGAAAAAATGACAAGGAAATACAAGACAATTTTAACACAGAGGTAAAGAATAGATTTCATATGTTATCTGATTTAGAGATCCTATTTCAAGCAAAGAGTTAAGAAGAGAATGCAACCTGAAATAGGAGAAGAACAATGTGGGTTTGTAGACGACAAGGGTACAGTAAATGCTGTGTATATGCTGAGAACAGTAATTGAGCGTTCTGTAGAAGTAAACAAAGAACTACATCTTCGATTTATTGACTACACAAAGGCTTTCGATAAAATACGGCATGCCAACATGATATAGATGCTTACATATCTACAAATTGACAAGAAAGACGTTAGACTTATAAAAACATGTACTGGAAACAGCAAACTGCCATAAGAATTGATAATGAAGTAGGTCAATATCAGCCTATTACGAGATGTGTGAGAGAGTGTGGCAGGATCGCCTCGGGTGTTGTGACTGAACCCAAACCCCGAGGTGTCCCTAGCACTCTCGTGTATTCTGACCCCAGTGGCTGGACAGGTAGATACACTGTTTAACTCCGCTGTTGACCTCGTTTAAGTTTAATGAGTCTACACGCCCCTCCCAGATTCTAGACCTCTACTATCTACCCTCTACTGTGGGACAGTGAACACTTAGGCATCGTCCGAGACCACACTCAATAACTTTAGAGAAGAATAAGTCAACATAAATAAAGTTTATTCTACCCTAAAGACAAAGGAAGGAAATGAACACCCTGATGGAATATAATCTATGTACAATAAAGAGAATCGAGTAGAGACAGAATTAGAGAATCAGAGAATCAGCCATCTTCGTCATCGGCTGAAAGGTAGATTTGCTGTGTGTGTTCAGTCCAGTCGCTTCGGCACTCACCCGGCTCCCTCCCAGTATGGTTGACTGGAACCTTGGTGACCACTCCGTCCCAAGAGCTCTGATCGGCAATAAATGGACTTAACCACTCAGACCTCCGCTGACTAGAAGAACTATACCTCAGCACTGTCCCTATGAGTCACTGTCTAATGACACACCAACAGTTCCTATTCAGTCTGGCTGGAAGACCCTCTACCTTGAGGTGTCCCTAGGAAAATAATCTTGACATCCATCGTTGACCAGAAGACCAATCTCATGTTCAGGGAATATAGTCGATTACCCCTGGTTGGGTAACAGATAGTTGCGGTATCAAGTTCACAACCGGTCATACAACTGCATGCGTATAACCTCTGTCAGACGATGTTAGAACACAGCTATACAGTCACAATTGACCTGACTCCCTCGGAGTCGAGTCCCACAAGTTAATCAAGTTCTGTAAACCTTCTTCTTTTTCTTCTTCAGCGTTCCGAGCCATTGAGGTTCTTTTCTGCAGATACAATCCGTCTCCATTCGTCTCTCTGGTGGACCTTCACTTGCCAGTATTTGATTCCAAGTCCTTGTAGGTCTGTATATGTATTATCTCTCCACCGCCTTCTTGGTCTACCTCGGGGTCTACGGTCATTTATTTCCTGAGTGTAAGCGAGTTTTTTTCCCCTATTATCTTCCATTCTTTCTATATGCCCCAGCCATTGTAGTCTGTTAGCCTTCCTGATACCAGTGATTAGCGGGGACTTAAACAGATCATAAATGTCTTTGTTACTTCTTCTTTTCCACTTTCCACTTTGTGTATCAATAATGGATCCAAATATGCGTCTGAAAATTTTGTTCTCAAAGGTTTGTAACAAGACTTCGTATCCTTTCGTTGTACTCCAGGTTTCAGAGCCATACAGCACAACTGGTCTGATCAGTGTTTTGTATATTGTGATTTTGGTGTTACGAGATAGCGCATTTGATTTTAGTAGATGTTGTAGTGCATAGTATATCTTATTTCCAGAGTTGATTCTAGTTTGTATTTCTTCCCTTATGATGTTGGAGCAGTTGAAGATTGTACCCAGGTATTTGTATGTTTCCGTTCTTTTAATGGTCATATTATCTATTTGTATGTGGCCAGAGTTTTAGCCATTCCGTCTCTTGAAATTACCATATATTCTGTCTGATCTTGGTTGATAACCAGCCCCATCTGTTGGGCTTTTTCCTTTAAGTGAGTCAATATTTCCAATATCTTTTGTTCACTTTGCCCTATAATATCTATATCATCTGCATAACCAAGCAGCTTGGATATTCCTCCAATATCACATTCCTCCTTTACCTTCCTTACAACTTTCTCTAGAGCCAGATTGAAGAGTAGCGGCGATAGTGCATCATCCTGTTTCAAGCCAGATGTTATTTGGAAAGGGTCTAATTTCCTGCCTTTATATGTTACTATATTATAAGTATCTTCCATGCATAGTCTGGTCATGTTGATTAACTTCCTTGGTATTCCAAATTCCTGCATAGCATTCCATAGACTATTCCTATGGACACATGTCAGGGTCTTAAACCTGGCTCGTTAACCTAACACATGTGAGACAGTACAAATACAACGTGATTTGACTTGAGACTCAACGACACGAAGTTTCGATGGATTTATTTACAGATCACGATCTAGAGATGATCATTACAATACATAAGTTATAACAATACACTTACAGGCAACCCACAGCTTACAATCAGTCTCACAAGATGTACAAGCACTCGACTTTCGGGCCACAGAACTACACAAGCCTTTCTCCCATCATACGTCCAGTCGAGTCCGAGTCCCAGAGCTGTCTGGCTATTTCTCGCAAAGCGCCTGCCCACCTGAAGTGGCTTCACGAGGCCTGCGTGCGTCCTGCTTTGTCCTTGCCTGACCGCTGGCTGTCTCGTCAGCCAGCAACCTCGCAGGCAGGTAACTAATACTCGCCTGGCGGGCGTAACGATGTTACGGCATCCCCGCTAGGAACTATTCGCCTGGCGGGCGTAACGATGTCCCTGCATCTCTGCTGGCAATACTTTAGACTCTGACATGCTCCCCCGGGGCTTCTTCATGAAAGATGTCATCTTTCATGTACACTCTATATACAATACTGGGTTAATATTTTAACCTTGTCAGAGTCAACCTTTCTGTTATATACATTGGTGTAGAAATACATAAACACACACATCTTGGCATAGAAACACATAAGAAATGTACATTTTATCTAAAGACATGTGGTGTTCAACCTTTAACACTTGTCAAGCTTCATCCTCTCGATGGCTGATTACCTTAATTGCATTATTGACCCAGTCAGATCGGTAGTAACAGCTTCCCAAGCAACTACCTCGCAGCCTTTCAAAAAAAAGTAATAATATGCTTTTTGAGACAAAAAACATCTGGCAAGACCGTAATACGGCTTTATATAAGCCGCATTCAACGCTCAAACTCTGACCTCATTTGGCCAGGAGTTCTTGTGTCGGTCTGCAATGTCGGTAACACTCTACCATGCCCAGTAGATGGCTTCTTGGTGTGTTAACAATCTGGCAACAACATGGCTATGTATATACAACACATCATCGTATACATTTCGATTAAAGCCCTTGGTGTAATAATGTAATAACAATCAAATGAAAGGGACATAACTTCAAAATTTAAGAAATATAATATCTTACAATAATTCTTCTATTTCTCAGCGTCATAGCTTGAAGTTTTTCCATACTAGCGAAAAAATGTCGGTAGTATGAATAAATTAATCAAGATATGATTCTAAGATTACACTAAATGAAAAATCTTAATACACAATTCGTGTATTCGAAATTATTGAATCGTTAATAGTTTAGAAGTGTTATAACTTTTTAAGCTTTTGTTTGTCGTCTGCTACTTTTAAACTAAATTTCTAACTCATCCGGAAGTACACATGAACAGCTGATGTTGAAATTTGTAGAACACACTTGTTCCGGTCTGATGTAGTAAAACGGAATGTGCAAAGTTCTGATCGTTCATGTGTTGGTTGTTTCACTGGAAAACTTCTGGATTTCGATTGACTGAAGTGGTGTAGATGTCAATGTTCAGGTCACACTTTCACACACGGAATTAAAATATCACTGGATATGTTCCAAATGCAGATACCACGGATAAGTTTGACAGTTCGCTTGCGGTAAGTTCAGAGCGAATGTGGTACTGTTCTTGTTTCGTAATATATACAATTAATAAAGTTCTCTTTCTACCACACACTACACAATTATTCACGACAATCACTACATTAATAATAAAATAAGAAACCTATATATATTGGGAATAAACCCTATCACATCATATAGACATACACAGCTTTCGTGAAAAAAAAAACTTCACTGATGCATGGCTGTGTTGGTCTGAGTGTATTTTACACACTGCACTCAGACATTGGTGCTTACTGGGTCGGTCGGACAATGGGACAAAAGATCGGCAATCGTGTTGGTTCTGCCCGCGATGTGTCGAACTTCAAAGCTGTAATCTTGAAGCTTAAGAGACCAGCGAGCTATCATTTGGTTGGAAGGTACACCTGAATTGATAAATCTCAATGGACTACTGTCAGACTCCACAATAAAATGACGTCCCAGGAGGAATCTGGACAATTTAGTTATACCCACCACTAGAGCTAGGGCTTCCATCTGAGGTGTTGACCAAGCACGTTCTCTCGGTTTTAATTTTCGGGAGACGAAGTACACAGGATGTAGGATGTTATTGTGCTCATGTAACAAGACTGCTACAATCGCCACGGAGCTCGCGTCTGTGCGCAATCTGAAACTGATTTGTAAATTGGGCAATTTTAGAATGGGATTGTTTAAGCTATTATCAGAAAAATAAGATAATACTTTCTGGAATGCAAATTTTAGGCATTCATTGCTTACAATTTTCTCGGGTTGATCTTTTGTTAGTAAGTTAGTAAATACTTCGGTCAGTTCAGCAAAATCTGGTATGAACTGCCTATAATAATTTATAAGTCCCAACAAACTTCTGACTTGCTTTTTCGTAGTCGGAAGTGAGAGTTTTAGTATCTTGGACACAATGTTATCGTCTGTCGTGACAAAGCCATTAGATATTTTGTACCCCAAGAAGGATATTTCCTGATAGGCTATATCTACTTTTGCAGGCTTTACCGTCAGTCCATACTGTCTAATACGTTCAAAAGTCTGTTCTAATGTCTTTATGTGGTCTGTCATCGTCTTTGTGTGAACACAAATGTCGTCTATGTAACAAATAATATTAGGTATGTCTACTAGTAGAAGTCGTGTCATACGTACGAATGTTGCTGGGGCATTGACAAGCCCAAATGGAAGTTTGCACCATTCGTACAGTCCCCAAATGCTGTCAGATGTCTGCTCTTTTCGTCTACTGCTATTTGCCAGTAACCTTTCGTCATGTCTACCTTCGTAAAGAACATAGCGTCTGTCAGTTCTGTCAATAGATCTTCAGAGTTTGCCATTGGCTCTAGATCTAAAAGAGTTATCTTATTTAGTTTCCTATAGTCGACACAGAGTCTTATTGTGTTGTCCTTTTTGCGTACTATGACCATTGGAGATGAGAAATTTGATTGGGATCGTCTAATGATGTTGTTTTTCTCTAAGCTGATGATCTCTTGATGTAAGTGTTCTTTGTAATGCAATGGAATGGTGTATGGTCTGCATTTTATGGGTGTATTTGACGTGAGTGTGATGTGATGTTGTACTAATTCTGTTTGTCCTGGGTTGTTGGAGAAAATGGTGTTGTACTGTTGTATGAGATGTTTGCAACTGTCTGTTTCTGCTTGAGTTAACTTTGGGTTGATCTTAATTTCCTTCAAGCAGTTTGTCGTGTCTAATGCAGGTGTTGGAATTTCGTCACTAGCCTCGTCATCTTCATGGTCTATTATCACTGTACATGCTGTTGTATCGTCTTGTTCGTTGTCTCTGTTGTAATATGATCTTAGCATATTGACGTGGAATATTTTGTGTTTGTCTTTTATTTGGATCTCGTAGTCTACAGGTGAAATCTGTCTCGTCACTTTAAATGGTCCTTGCCAAGAATCAGTCAATAGATGTCTGTCACTAGGTAGAAGAAGAAGAACGTCCTGTCCAGGTCTCAACGTTATTGTCCTGTTAACTTTGTCAGCATATTGTCTATATGTAGCACCAGATAATTTTAGTGCATCCTTTGCAATTATACAAGATTTGATGATTCTTTCACGCAATGATGTAACGTATACGTATGATGATATGGGTTTCAGTAAAGGAGTGGATTCAGTTAACATTTGATGATAGATGCTTAATGGGCCACGTGGTTTGGCACCATAGATAAGTTCAAAAGGAGAGAAACCTGTACTAGCATGTGGCACCTCGCGATAAGCAAAGAGAATAGCAGGTAAATATATGTCCCAGTTGTTGGGGTGCTCTTGCGTGACTTTAGCAAGCATATGCTTTAAATCACCGTTAAATTTTTCTATAATTCCACTCGAGTGAGGATGGTACGGGGAATTGAAACATTGCTTCACTCCTAACATTTTGGTGAAAGCTTGAGTAGATGCGGCGATGAACTGAGTTCCCCTATCTGATTGGATAGTGTCTGGAAATCCTATCCGTGAAAATATATGGAAGAAAACTTCCATTATGTCATTGGCAGTTATGTTCTTTAGCGGAATCGCTTCAGGCCAGCGGCTACATTGATCAATAATAGTTAATATATATCTATTCCCTCTGGTTGTTATTTGATTAAGAGGGCCCACTATGTCGACAGATATTTTCTCAAAAGGTCGACTGGCTAAGTCAGTAATTTGTAACTTTACCTGTGGGTTTTTACCTTTCTTTACAAGTTTTTGGCAGATGTCACAACTCCTGCAATATTGCTTAATGTCATTGCACAATTTGGGCCAATAAAACTGTAATAATAATCTTGATCTGGTCTTAGCGTATGCCATATGCCCTGCAAGAGGTATATCATGGGCAAGATGTAAGGCTTGCTTACGATACTCAGTTGGCAAAACAGTTTGCTCTGTTGTGGTGTCACCTCTGGTATAATACCTGGTGAGGATACAATTTTTCAAAGCAAAATGCCATCTTGCATTTTTGGTTAACTTTGGCTTTTGGCCAACCAGATTAAAATATTTCGACAATGAAGGATCAGCCTTTTGGGCTGTTACAAAAGTCTCCTTCATGGTTTTAGGAGGTAGTAATACTGGGCTAAGCATTTCTATAGCCTCAGTTTGATTAATTTCATCTTGCATTCTAGCAGTAGATCTAGTTACTGCGTTCACACATTAAATGATATCAGATGGTGATGAAACAGTGTTATCAATGATGTCATGAGATCCTAGTGCTACATTAGCTACCATACATTAATTAGGTGGTACAACATTATCAATGATGACATTTGATGGTGATGTTGTGATGATCTCATTAATGCAAAGAGATGTTATGTCATGAGGCATATCATTCACCTCTGGTAAATTTCCAATTATAATATCACAAACAGGGTTTGTTAATGCTGCGCATTTTACTTTACCAGTGAGAAAAGGTGTTTGAATATATGCCCATGCTAGTGGATACTTTTCTATATTGCCAGAGAATGTTCTGCATGTTATGTGCCTGCCTGTATAGTCTGTAGGCATTATGAATGTTCTCTTCAGTCCAATCAGTGAACTTCCCGTGTCCCGAAGGACTGTAGCAGATTTGCCATTCACGTATCCCTGATGGATGTTTATTCTGCCTTTGGAGTCTATTACCAAATTAGCTTCTTCATTGGCAATAGGAATGGAGTGGCCGCATGTTAAAATACCATCTTCATAGAAAGTATTACAAACAGTACATTTATTTGCGTTAAACATATCAAAAGCCTGTGCTGAGTTCACAGGGTGTTTCTCTGATTCTTCTTCATCTGATGATGAACTATCAAATAAGGCGGCATTTGCTTTATTGGTCATTTGTCTACCTTTACAATCATGGCGATAATGTCCATACGCCTTACAGAGAAAACATTTACGCAAATTTCTAAAGGATTTACGCTCCTTATCTTGTCTGTTTACGATATTCTGTAAATATGTAAGATATGCTGGGTTCTTGTCGCACATCTCGCCTTTATGATGTGAAATTTTACAATATTTACAATGGTTGTACTTCTCAGATGTAGGCTTATAAGGTTTTTGCCTACTATAGGGTTTGTCATAGTTAGCCGATGCTACAAAATTGGTTTCAGTAGCTTCAATGGCAAAACAATGTTTGTTGGCTGTGTAATAAGCCGAACCACGTCTCTCAATCTGCTCTACACTCGTACATTCATTCTCTTGCAAAAACTTTGAAAATGCTGATGGAATGGATGAAATGACTTTATCTCTGATGATAAGATCTTCTAACTTTTGATAGTTCTTATCAATTTTAGCTGCTGAAGTCCATTTGGAAAATATATCTCGGACTAAGCAGAGGTAGTCAGAGAACGTTTGAGTCGGTTTGGGGCTCAACTTACTGAATTGTTCTCTGTAACCTGCCTCATCTAACATAAAATGTGCCATAATCTTTGATTTTAGATAATGGTAATCTTTCCTGAGGTCTTTGGGGATAGTCTCTATGACTTTCAGAGGTTCCCCTGATAAACTTCTCATATAAATTATATTCCATTCAGACAATGGGACCTGGTAATGGTCCATTAAAGTCTCAAAATTTTGGGTGAAGGCTGCAATGCAGTCACCCGAGGTATAATTTCTTACGATACCTTGATATTTCTTGTACTGGTTTTCTTTCTCCAGTCTCTCAGATTTCTTGGACTCTTTGTTTATGGCAGTCTCAGTATCAAGTTGTTTGATTTTTAGTTGCAATTCCAGTTCTTCCCGCTTACTTTGAGCTGCTATCTCTGCCTTTTTCAATTCGATATCTAGCTCTGCTTGTTTTGCTGCGGTTGCTGCCTCTGCTTGCTTTACGGCTGTTTCTGCCTCTATTTGCTTGGCAGCTCTTTCCGCCGCTCTTTCGTCGCGTTCATTAGCTTTTTCCTGTACTAGGAGGTATTCAGAGTATTTCTTTTCACTCCACTTTGTCAACTCGTCACCTGTTAACTTTAATTTTAAACCCATATCGCTGAAATCATTTAATGACGACATGATGGAAAATTTCAATGTAAATGAAATATCAGACACACAAGTTGTTACAAGTTGTTAGTAAAGTGAACAATTTACAATTGTGTTCTATTCACAATATGTGCCTAAATTTGCATCCGAAAGTATATAGAAAGAAAAAATATACTCAAGTGTCCTGGATGCGGTGGAGAACGGTGGAAATTCGGGCTGGGAACTGTAGGGTCGCTACTTCAAACCACAAATGACCTCTACGGGCAAGGGTTTCAGATGGCACAGAAAACCTGCTTTGTTTTTGAAGGAAATAAATTAGCGTCTATTTGATGTGGTGTGTCTGCTTGTCACTAAGTTTTGATTAGGTTTGTATGGCGTTGAGTGTAATTGTAGGTCGTAATGTTGTCCGTCAACAAATTTTTTTTTTTTTTTTCAAAATCACAAGTCACTTTCTTTCAGAAACTTTCTGCTTTACACAACTCACTTTTCAAAGACAATCTAACTATATCTCAACACTCTACAACATTGATGACACATCACTTACATCAAGATGACATTCAGTAAGGACATAGACATCAAGTTTACAAGATGGCGACAAGGTCACAATGGCGACAACTTCACAATGTCGACAAGGTCAAAACTGTGACAAGTTCCACAATCACAAATGTTTTACACGTTTACAAGATCAAACAATATGTATGTACCTTACGTTCACATTTAGTCTCCATGTTCAAACAATGTAATAATATATATCAAAATGAGCCTTCACAATCACATTTAAATGTACTCTAAAGTTGGACAAAAATTTGTAAGTTCACAACTCTAGGTTTAAATGTTAATTACTTAAACCACGTTCATTTTAAAGCCGGACGAATGCCACCACGTCCACACGTGTCAGGGTCTTAAACCTGGCTCGTTAACCTAACACATGTGAGACAGTACAAATACAACGTGATTTGACTTGAGACTCAACGACACGAAGTTTCGATGGATTTATTTACAGATCACGATCTAGAGATGATCATTACAATACATAAGTTATAACAATACACTTACAGGCAACCCACAGCTTACAATCAGTCTCACAAGATGTACAAGCACTCGACTTTCGGGCCACAGAACTACACAAGCCTTTCTCCCATCATACGTCCAGTCGAGTCCGAGTCCCAGAGCTGTCTGGCTATTTCTCGCAAAGCGCCTGCCCACCTGAAGTGGCTTCACGAGGCCTGCGTGCGTCCTGCTTTGTCCTTGCCTGACCGCTGGCTGTCTCGTCAGCCAGCAACCTCGCAGGCAGGTAACTAATACTCGCCTGGCGGGCGTAACGATGTTACGGCATCCCCGCTAGGAACTATTCGCCTGGCGGGCGTAACGATGTCCCTGCATCTCTGCTGGCAATACTTTAGACTCTGACACTATCATAAGCCTTTTTAAATACCACAAAAATGTTATGGAGATCTCTTTTATATTCCCAATTTTTCTCGGCTATTTGTCGTAAGATAAATATCTGATCTATTGTTGATCAGTTGTGTCTAAAAACCCGCCTTGTAGTCACCTAATATGTCTTCTGAATATGGTTTTAGTCTATTTAGTAATACTGCGGATAGTATCTTATAGCTTGTGGACAGTATTGATATTCCTCTATAATTTCCACATTGGAACTTGTCTCCTTTCTTAAAGATAGGTATCAATAATGACTCTTTCCAGATTTTTATTATTAGTTCGTATAGCTTTAGATGTAATGCATGGCCACTTGCCTTTATAAATTCAGCAGCAACTCCATCAGCCCCAGTTGCCTTATTGTTTTTAAGTCGTGTGATTACATATATGATTTTTTCAAATGCAGGTTCTTCAATTTTTGGTTCACACGTTAGAACCTCTTCCTGTGGGAAAGTGTTACTTGGAGCTTCACAATTTAGTAATTCAATAAAATAATCTTTCCATGTGTTGCACATTTCCTCATTGGTATTTATCATATTCCCATTTTTGTCTTTTAAACCATATGTGCTGTGTTGGTGCCCTCGTCTCATTGACTTCAGTTCTTTAAAGAACTTTCTGGATTCGTTTTTCTGGTGATTAGTTTCCATATCTTTGATTATATTACTCATATATTCTCGCTTCTGCTGTCGAACTATTTTTGTTGCCTCTTTACATTCATTTCTATATTGCTCTTCCTTTTGGATGTTGTTGATGTCATTTAACCATAAATGTCTGGCATTCTTTTTCCTAATGACTGCTTCTTCACATTTTTGATTGAACCATCTTTTTTTTCTAAGCGTGGTTAACACACCGAGACATTCTTCTGCGTTAGATTGAATTATATTCTTGATGTTAAACCAAGTTTGGTCAACGCTTTCCTCCAAAGGGTTTTGCAGAGTTTCAAGTTTACATTTTATTTCATATGTAAATTTCTCTTGGACTGTAATTTCTTGTAGTTTTTCTCTGTTATATGTTGGGTGCAATTTTTATAAACCTTGGTGGTCTAAAATATTAGCAATGTTCCTTAATCAGCTGGCAAACAAGTTTGGTAACATCACTAACTCTGATCTTAACACAGCCATGTTCATTACTCAGCTGACAAACAGTTTGATAACACCACTAAATCTTATCTTAACACAGCAAAGTTCCGTAGGTCAGGGATGAGTTGACCATAGTCTACCTGAAAATTATCAGTAACGTTTATACGCCCAACTGGTGTAGGTCTAGTGTTGACCGGGCACAATTGCAGACGTAGTTACAGCACATAGATTCGTGCCATTCTATACCTGGTAGCTCCGACGGTTAGGCGGATAATCAAAGTCAGTGGAACTGATGTGCTCCCAGAACTGTGACTCTACCCCAACTTCGTAAGTCTCCCCGGCGTCAGCATACCATCACTTTTCCAAAGTACTTCACTTGTAAGTTATCATACACAGGCATGATTGCTCAGGTGGATGAACATTTCACTTGCTAAATGTTGCTGTTGCTAAATGATTAGCTATAATAGTTCTATTATTTAGATAGAAACTAAACAAGGAAAGGCGGTCCCTGGACCCCTCCCTTACATCGTACATACAATAATGATTAACATCTTAAGGCATTAATTTACTTAATAACACCTCAACATATTATATGTACACACTCCATATCGCACGTGGGATCTCCTGCTCACTGGCAGCGAACCTCTTCTGTGTTCCTCTTATCTAGAGACCAGAAGTCATCCTGACGAAAACATGTTATCTGCTACACGTTTACAGGTGACGCTCCAGTTCTGATCTCTTCCCAAGCGGATTAGCCTTGGGCTATGACCGAACTTCACGGCTGGCCTGGTTAGCCAGTCATATACTTGAGCAACTTACACTCTGTCCCCATGTCCCATTTGTCCCCGTTCCTCTATCATCCTTCATGCATCCTTCCATACATCCACCGCATTAGGACTCTCGTACTCATGCCAGTATGGAAAGAACAGGACATTAAAGAGAAGTATTTAGAACGCAGTATTACATCGTGACGGTGACGCATATTCATACGCATCGAACCACTCCGGCGGTCGGTATCTCGCTCAACAAGTATCACAATACATGACCTAATATATATGCCACAACAATAGCGTATATAGAAATCTAGCTTAACATGATATCACTACTTACCAAAATTCCTCCTTTCCACGAAATTAAATCACTAGTAAGGTATCACCAACTAGCTACATCACTTCCTATGGCTTAGCAGTACGTGCTCTGTTTCCTACGTAACTAGGCACTTCACTGTATGAATTCCGCACACTATCAACTTATCTGTCTATTCCGAAGGCTCTACTAACAGCAGATCTTAACTGACATAAGTCTAGTTCACAAAATACAACAATAAACTATTCCCTATAATTGCGCAGCACACATAATATATGCAAATACTTACCGTACGTAATTAATGACAATTAAGCACAGTTAGGCTGATATAACAGACTTGTATTTAAAGTAGAAGCAACACACAGTTACAACTAAGCTTTGTCAACATTCCGTACACAGCTGAACGATGTCCTAGTTACGACACGGCTTATAGATCGGCAACTAATTAGTTATGCAGAATCGTTCGCACATGTAATGTCTTGCTGTACGGTCGCGTTTACGCTCAATTACAAGGGTAAAATGATTAAAGAAGTATTTACCTGAACATGTGAATGGACCACAAGTCAGCTAACAATACTGTCTGCTGGCCATTACGCCTTTCTAGATGACAGTCCGCTGAAGTTGGATTGTGCGTCTGCACACCTCGAAATGTCGACAGTGAATGACTCCTACTGCCGAATTTCTCCTACGTGCGTCGCAACGCGCACGAAGAATTAGTGCATCTCGTTGTGTCCCAACTTCTAGAGAACCATGCATTATCCGCTCTGGAGACTCTATTTTCTCCTTGCCCGTGATAATGTGACTGCACGGAGTTACCTGGTCACGCAAGTCTAGATGGTTCGAGAACTTTCTCGACATAGAAACTTACTCGGCTTTCCCCATTTTATTAATAACTGGGAAAGACCCTGATGACGCGCCAAGGTCAAGCGAAACCTCTCACTACATAGCACAGATACTGCATCGTTTCGTCACAGACAGGTATGTATAATGCCTCTAGATAGTGTTTCATTGTATAGTGAAACTATTTTCATAAATGTAAAGATATGAAAGGAATTATCACCGGAGGAAGAAACATCAATAACATTAGATATGCAGATGATACAATGTTGATTGCAGAAGTGAGCAGGATCTGCAACATTTAGTAGTTGTGGCTGTTGCACACAGTGAACAACTAGAGTTTGAATTAAATTGTAGTAAGACATAGCTTATGGTCGTCACTAGGAAGGGTTGCCTTCCAGTCTACGATAGACCGAAGTACACAATCTCTGGTCTCATCCCCAGACATAACTGTATATACTATATGATAATCTAACTTCCTTATCAACCTTTATCTGATATTCAATTATCACCGTAGTGTTGATTTATACATGGTATGGTTTCTACCTTCATTTTAAGGATGTTGATTACCTTCTGGTCGAATAATTACTTATAATTTAATGACTCTTTCTTTTGGTTTTGTCCAGTATTAAACACACATAACTGACAATTTATCTTGTATTTTAATTGTATCACTTCAACAATAATGTCTAATCATGTCTTCTAACCGCCATTCTCTGGGTCTCACTGTTTTCACATGGGTACACATTAAGACACATATGAAAACATGATGGTAAGCGTCGATTCTTAGACTAACATATTATAAATATATGTTTTGTTTCTAGTGATATTTAACCATACGTTTTAAATTAGTATAATATATTTAATGGGCAAAATGTCTGTCATTTTTAAAGTTATCAACTGATAATGCAAACAAACATAAGTTCATACTATCCTCATTTAAAATCCTGATGAAGTTTGAAATTCATTGCACACAATTCTTGATGTGAATATTATAAAAATAAAATATTCAACCTGTATCACTGTTGTTGAGTATGATGAGTTCACAATGTTTTTGAGATGGACTGTTGTGCAGTTTCATCTTCTGGTTGTCTTGGCAGTAAATCGGCAATATTGTTATATGTTCCCTTGATACGGTGAATCTCGAAGGAAAAGTCTTGTAATAATAAGGCACATATGGAAATTCGATTGCTTTTCGGATTTCCGCTTTTTAACACCAATAAAGGGCTATTGTCCGTCTGGATTATGAAGTGTGTTCCTAGTATATATTATGAAAGTTCGATTGTGCAAAAACTGCAGCAAGGCATTCAAGTTCTGGAGTAGGGTATCTTTATTCTGTAGGTAACAGATTCGCATCCGCAAACGTTTGAGTATTGTTTATGGAGATTCAACTGCGGATGTTAGCACTGTCCGATGTTGGGTATGTCGTTGTGACGAAGCTGAAGTAGGTCAAACTTAAGCTGAAAGAATTAAAACACACAGTCACAGGTATTGTTTTATTGTGGAACATCTGTTACCCTCATGGTAATTTCAAATTTGTTCTGTTTGTATAAAACCAGTGGTAACCCGAAACGTTCGTAACTCGAAACATTGAAATCAATGAAACAAAGACAGTCCGTTTCAAGATGAAAATGTCGTATTTTGTTTTGTTTTTATTAACATCCGGTCGTTTACCTGACAAAACGCAAAGAATATGTGTACTTCACGTATTAAATAAAGAGAAAGAAAACAACCAAATTAATTAAATGTAAAATAAAAAGAGATTTAGTATATCTTTATTACCAAGAAAACGATCATGGGAAATTTGTCACTTTCTTTGTTATTCTGAATCATTAGTTTCCGGAGTTTCTTGTCGCTGTTTCTTGGCAGCCGACTGGGAATCTTTCTGCACCAAGAAACTATCAAGGGTCATTTGTCGCTTCCTTTGCTAGAGAATCTTTCTGAAGTGGGCCATCGTGTTATCATTCATCAGGTTTACTGCCCTATTAGCAACAAGTTTGTTTGGATGATGGTTCACAATGAAGTCTTCGACGTCTGCCCAGTTGCTGCAAATTTCTTTAATCCTGACAGTTGAAATGGTTACTGACTCCTCATCATCGGACGACTGCTCCTTCTTTCATGATTTTAGCTGTTCATTCTGAAGATCAACAAACTCATCTGTAGTGCTGTTTGTACTGTACGCGATCGCTTGTCTCCATCATTACACCTTGCCCTCTCTCTCTCTCTCTCTCTCTCTCTCTCTCTCTCTCTCTCTCTCTCTCTCTCTCTCTCTCTCTCTCTCTCTCTCTCTCTCTCTCGCCTTCGTTTGTAACCCGAGGCACTGTTCGTTACCCGAGACATAACATTTTCGAAGTTGTTGTTCGTAACCTGAATTGTTGTGACCTGAGGGGTTCGTAACCCGAGGTATTTGAGAAATCGTTTATTTTTCATCGAATAAAGTATACGTAAGGCGTTTCCTTTGTTTACACTATGACCGTATACACTAATATGATATATAATTTGATAGTATGCACCTGACGAGATGCAGCGAAATATGCCAGGCAATAAATCGTGCAACATATTATTTGTGGCTTCTGTGTTTACATTCACTAACGGAATATATTGTTTTAAACTTACAAGAGCTCCTGTTAATAAAAAGAAAATATATGATGGGATTGGGAAGATAGTGTATTATTTTGGGTTCTCCTTGAACTTATGGGGTCTGAAGTGTAAGATTCATTACTTTCATTGTAAACCCATTTTTGTTCATACGTATTGAATATTCTACTTAAATACAAAGGAACTTAAACAGAGGAACAGCTGTGCTGTACAAGAACATGGTTGCAAACAAAGACAAAGCATTACCATCTCTTCCAATGTTCTCCTGTGCCTCCTAATGTCATGATATGAAGAGAGTTCTGAAATGAGCTCTGGTTTGTGCCTGTACATTATATGTTGCCTCTATTGTCCTGTTAATTTATTTTTGTTGTTACAGGAACATGACCACCCAGTTGCCAGGCTAACATGTTAGCCCCTGCCCGACCCACCCCACTGAAAGAACACGGCACAAAGAAATTATACAGGAAAATTAAACCTACTTCCAAAGCCTGTTGTGCTTGCTTCAAGACCCGAACCCAGACCTCTTCCAAACGCAAAACCTGTATTTGCCTGAGTACTTGGAGTCTGCCCAAATAAGCCCACTGTGCGGGTTGAACATGCCTGTCTTTTGTAATCTTCCACATGAACCTCCTGCATACAATTATAATGAATTGTGTAAAAACTGCAGTGATATACAGTAAGCCGTAAATAAGAATATTCAAATATCACAGGCAACTGTTCCTTCTAGCATTCTCTCTCTCCTTCTCTGTGGCGAAGTGGTCAAGCCGTTTGACTCGTGCTCCGAAGGTTGTGGTTCGATTCCGGGCCGCGTCCTTCGGTTTACGAGTTAAATGTTTCGGAGACTCCTGTGGGTCGTCGCTAAAAGCTACGGAGTTCGTGCTTTGTGCGACGCTTTCCATGCTGCGGAAAGAGACCGAGCCATATGGGATAAAACTCGGTGCAATGAAGTCGACACCGTCGCTCTCATGACATGCTGAAAAGATTCTCGATCCTGTGCCAGTTCCCCTGCTTGATGTATTTTCATGCTCAAGGTGTCTTCGATGTCTTGTGTCCATCTCCGTGCTGGTGTACCTCCGCCTCTTCTACCAGGACCAATGTCTGTCATCAATGATCCTTCCATTATGATATTGATATGACCAACATATTTCAGTTTCTGAGATGCGATGAAGTTTATGAATCAGTTGTCTTGGATGTTAATATCTGTCTCGTTATTTATACACACAATCGTAAGCATATATTTATACACACACCCATCATCATCCAACTGGCGATGGAGTTCACAGATCTCCACCGATCTTGGTCTTTGGTGTTCTGGATCAACTCTGCTGACGATATTCCTCCATGCCACCGTCTCAATCCATCCAGCATCTTTTCTCTTGGTCGGCCTCTCTTCCCCTTGATCTTTCCAGTTGTCATGATCTTCTTCCATGCCTCTCGTCTCATCACATGATGAAAGAAAGCGGTTTGTCTCTTTCTTATCGTTGTAAATAATGTTCTAGTTTTATTAGCCTCTTTCATGAAATCGTTGGTAGTTACTCTGGCAGTCCAAGGAATTCGCAACATGCGTCTCAGTAACCACATCTCTGTTGCTTCCAAGTTCTTAATTTGTTTATTTACATTGCAAGATTCACTGCCATGCAGCAAAACAGGCACCATATAGCATTTCAGCACTCTCTTTCTTATATTCAATGATAGCGACTTATTACATAAGATACTCTTCATGTTATTGTATGCAGCCATTGCTTGCCCTATTCTGCTCTTAATCCCTACTGCGCATCTTCCATCTGATATTATAAATGCCCCTAGGTATTTAAAAGTATCCACTTGATTAAGAATTTGCCCTTCTATTTCCATTTTACATTTTGGTGTCATCTTTTCCTTTGACATCACCATTTTTACTGTTTTCTTGCTATTCAAGGTGAGTCCTTTCTGCGAACTCTCTGTTACTACAATGTTCAACAATTGTTGTAGATCTTTTGCATTATCCGCCACCAATACTGTATCATCTGCACAGCGTATATGTTTATATTATATCCCCCGATGAGCATTCCTGACTTCTATTTGATCTCTCTCACTATTACTTCGCTATAGAGGGAGAAGAGATCCAGTGACAAAACACATCCCTGTCGGACACCTAGCTTTATTTATTCATAACTTCCCTCTTTATTTCTCATTTAATTGCTGCTACTTTACTTAGTTCCAGTAAATATTCTTGATTATTCTGAGATCTTTCCCATCAATGTATACACACACATGTACATATTAAAATAAAACTGTCACCTACGTCTTGCAGCCTTTTCCTTCTTTATCATTCTGAGACTTTCCCCATCAATAAAAACTGTCACCCATTCCTTGTAGCCTTTTCTTTCCCATGGAAGAGGAAGATGAAGGAGGAAAAAAACAAAACAAATAGAAGATGACAAAGTTTTAGTATCAGAAGTAAACTCACCTCTAAACTTTTATTTTCATACTCCTTCATCGCCGTGATACACTGGTGTTTAGTGTTGATGTTCGTGGTGACCCCACTCTTCATCATGGTGTCATGACCATTTGGGGGGTTGAACGGAACTGTAGTTCCAACTGCTGCTATACTGGCACTGGCCCCACCAAATGCACCAGTGGCTGATGTTTGACTTGTTCCAAACAAGCTACTACCTGTCTGGCCAGCCGAGGTTCCGAAACCTGAATAAATTGTTACATTCTTCATGAACATGTGTAAACCGCAATTATGTAAACAAAAAGGCATGACAGTTTATTTCAAACCAATTTGGGAACACCAAAAGAAGCAAATCATGATTAATTAGCAGACTAGTGATGAATTATCTTGAAGTTGTGAGTTTATAGAAGAATAATGAGAACACCTTAGACGGATAATAAGATATCTCGAAAGAAGTTAACTCATATAAAGAACTGGTCACGCGATTCAGAACAAGGCACTCTTTGGGCATATCATGAGAAATGGAAAGCGTGAGTGCAATGACCCAAATTAATAGTCAATTAGGTAGTCATGGCATATTGAAATATAGTCACACCTGAAAGTGTGAAAGACGTGGATAGTTTATTTTACATTCCAATCCATCAATCATGTGCCATGCCGGAAAGCGTGGGCGGTCATGACTCGCCATTTCACGCGATCACCAGTGTCGTGGATTTGCTCAGTGTTCCTGTCTCGTCCATGCCATGTGGCCAAGCCATCTAGGTATTTTCCTCTCGGTCTTCCTCTTGGTCTGTTCCCTTCGATCTTGCCAGTTGTCACCAAGTTCTCCAATCCATTTCTTCTCATAACATGTCCAAAAATTTTTGACTGTCTACGTCTAATTTCTCTAATCAGTTTACAATGTTCATTTGTCTCCTGTAGTACTTGGTCATTGGTTTTTCTGTCTGTCCATGGTATTCTTTGCATTTTCATCAGAAACCACATTTCTGCAGCCATCAGATGTTTTTCAGCTTGACTGCTCATTGTCCAAGTTTCACATCCATACAAAAGAACAGGCTCTATGTATCCCCTCAACACTCTTTTTCTCGTGATGAAATGGCACTGCACCATACACCTAGCTTTGTGAGTACTCTCAATCTTATTCTTGGAAAATTAGTTTCCCATTATCTTCCAAATCCACATAGCAGATTTCTTTACATTATATATATATATATATATATATATATATATATATATATATATATATATATATATATATATATATATATATATATATATATATAATTTTTTTTTTTATTCGCATATCCTTTTACAGGACATCGCTGTCAACAGCAGCATCTTTCAGCTGTCTGTTGATTTCTTGGCAAGATTACGCTCAGTAGTTTGCCATTGCTTTCTGAGCGGCCGGCTCAGTTATCTCGCAAGTCACCAGCGGGGGACGAACCGCTCCCAGTTCTCGCCCGCTACGAGACTCTGCGTGATAAACGGGATTACGGAGAAAGTGTTGTAACCCCTCGGCCAGAGAGACCGGCTTACATTATATAGTAGGTAATTTTATTAATCGGTGGGCACTTTGTAGAGCAGCGAACAAGAATGGCACACGCGTTACATAAGTAAAAGTCGCATTGCTAAATCCCATCTGCATATGTGGTCTTGCTTTAAAGTAAATCTTAAAATAAACAAATTAGATGTTTTGTAAGCACCAGGTTTAGATTGTGCTTCAGGAATCGTCTGTATTGCATGCGATTAGAAAATAAAAGGATCACCATCATCATCATCATCATCATCATCATCATCATCAATATCATCATGTGCCATGCCGGTTAGAGTGGGCGGTCATGACTCGCCATCTCACTCGATCACCAGAGTCGTGGATCAGCTCAGTGTTCTTGCCTCCACCATGCTACGTGGTCAAGACATCCAAGTATATACTGCTTTGCCTTCCTATGCTTACAACATTCATTTGACAATGTTTTTTTTTCCCTATGTGAATGCATCATGCACTGTTGAACGAAAGATGAGTGATTGGAAGGGCCGAATGTAAGACGGGCCTACGCGCCTAATTTGTTACCCTTTGAAAATAAAGATCAATTCAATTCAATTCAATTGTTCTTTCCCCCTCATTCTTGCCAGTTGTCACAAAGTTCTCTAATTTATTTCTTCTCATAACGTGACAAAAAAATGTTGACTGTCTACGTAATGAGTTTACGATTTTCATTTGTTTCTTGTAGGACTTGGTCATTTGATTTTCTATCTGTCCATGGTATTCTTTGCATTTTCCTCAGTAACCACATGTCCACAGCCATCAGATGTTTCTCAGCCTGTTTGCTTATTGTCAACCCTTTACATCCATACAAAAGCACAGATAGATGGTAGAAGCGTCAGCAGAGAGAACAAACTGGTGTATCTGGGAATCACATTTGACAGGAGCCTGTCCTTCAAGGACCATGTGGAGACGGTTGTGACAAGATCTCAAAAGGGACTCAATGCACATAAAACTATGGCTGCAATGGACACAGAGCAGAGAATGCTTTTCACACTATACCAGCACTTGATCCTCTCAGTGATTGATTATGGATTAGGACTGCTCACTGTCTCAAAGAGTCAGTTGGTGAAATTAGAGCGCATACAGAGCGAAGCTTTGCGGGTCATTCTGGGATGCACCAGAGACACCCCAGTAGTGTGTATGTGTAGTGTGTATCCTTGGTTTGCCGACTGTAGCTTGTAGGCTCAAGGTGATGCAGGCGAAGGCATACCTTAGAGTAGTTGCTGACACAGATCACCCGTTGCATGAGGCTCTGGGCGCAGAGACTGATAAGAGGAAAATCATGGATGGCTCAGGCGGTGGATACGATCAGACAGGCGTGCATCTTGGAGAACATTAGGCGAGGAGAGGAGTGGGTCAGAGTGCCAGCGGAGCAGTCAGGCTTGTGCAGAGTTATAATCACATTGAGCCCGGAGTGCAGAAAGTGACCAGCAGGGGCCACGGAAGTGGAAATACAGCAACTAATTCAGGATCATGCTCGCCCGGGTGTTGTGATTATATACACAGGTGGTTCGGTGTTGAGAGGCAGGAGAAGTGCCTGGGGGTTCTTAGCAAAAGTTAATGGTCGACGTTTGGTGCAGGAGAGCCTGGCATATGATACCACAACATCTAGCTTAAGAATGAAGGTGGAGGGGTTAGTGCAGCTTTCCGCTGCATGGTGAATAAGAGACATACACACATCGTGATTGTAACTGATTCAGAAAGCATGCTGAGTAGGGTGAGGATAGGCAAGCTTCGTGCAGAGAGGGTTGCTTCGCTCCGGAAGTCACTGGTGACAAGCATCGTCTGGATCTTTTCTCCGGGGCATGCTGGTGTGCTGGGGGAATGAACAGGCGGACAGATTGGCTGGCTCTGCAAAACTTGGTGGAGTATTGATGCATGATAAGGCAGAAGTGGTTGCGGCCTTTTGGGAGCACGTGTACACCTCGGAGGAGCAAATGGATCACCATGGTCTGGCAAGAATGAGACAGCTAGGAGTGACGACGGGATCTGGCCGACGATCGACGCTCAGAGGAAAGGCGAGACGGACATATAATCAGATTGCTACTGGTACTGTTAGTGTTGGAACTCTTCACTGGCTGCTGAAGATGGGGACGGAGCGCTTATGGGAATGCCCTGAATGCTGTGATGTCGGTTCCTAAATCAATCAATCAATCAATCAATCAATCAATCAACAAAAGCGCAGGTTCTATGTAGCATCTCAACACTCTTTTTCTCGTTGCAAATGACATCTTTTTTTTATTGGTTGGTATGTTTTCCATCTTGTAAAAGGCACCTTCGCTATGGCGATTCTTGTTCTAATATCTTCAAGACATCTCCCATCATATGTTATGACTATTCCGAGATAATTGTACCGATTCACTTGCTTAAGAATATCCCCATTTACTTGTATTATTTTATAGTATTTCGTTCTTCCAAGTGACGACCATAATCTGTGTCTTGTTACAATTTAATTCTAACATTAGCTGTTAACTGTGTGCAACAGCCACATTTACTAAATGTCGCAGATCCTGCTCATTGTCTGCAATCAGTACTGTATCATCTGCATATCTAATGTTATTGATGTTTCTTCCTCCAATAATGTTTCCTTTTATATCTTCTGTTCCAATTCCAGTTTTCAAAACAAAAATTCCAAATTCGGCCTCGTTCAACCTGTATCTTCAGCTGTGGTTATTGTTAAGGTCCGTGGTTTTTGTGGATTTATTCACCCTAATTCTTGTCTTGTGCTCTCTTACGAGTAAGTCCTATCTCGGACTGGTTATGTTGGTTTGTGTCTGCGACGTCAGCTGGGGGTTGGTCGGCGGCTATCCTTTGCGCTCATCTCCTCTTGTAGTTTTCTTTGTTGATGCAGGCACCTGGCTTGTCTGGCTTGGCTGGGTGCAGTCCTTATAAGGACTCTTTGTTTGATGTTTCGTTATCTTTCGTTTTGTTCTGAGTTTGTGTCACCTTCTCGAAGTTGCTGTTGTATTCTTCATCCATTTGTTTCCAGATGAGTTGCGTTTCTGTATGAAATTTATCTTTCCATGTGCTGGGGTCATTTTCGTATTGTTTGCATCGTAGTCTAGTTTGTTCTACCCTTTCTTCGTAATCAGCTTCATATATTACTTTCCTCTTCCATAGAGCTAAGCGGGGACTGTCTTCCTCGACTGCGCTCCCGTTATCTTCAGGCTCTTCTAGGTCATATTCATCTACCTGGCGGGATGCTGATTTCATCTCGGGTTGTTTAGGTATCGTGGCTGGACTACAGGCATCTGCTTGCTGTTTCTTATTGATCTGTGGCTTGGCTCGATCATGCGTCTTTTTGCCTCCTTTTAAGTGAATTGTCTTCATCAATTTCTCGATGTTTTTTTTGTTTGTTTTGTGGTGCTTCATCTTGCTTCATCTCATCTGTTGGTTTGGATTGGTGCTACGTCCTTTCGGCTTTCAGTAGTTCTCTTTCGTTTTTGATCATTTGTAGGATTTTTTCCTTCTTCATCTTAGCCATGCGCTCCATGTCTTGTTTGATGTTGTGCTGTATCTCTTTCATGTCGGCCAGCAGCTTCTTATTATCGCTGGTTGGTGCTGGTGTCTGTAGTGCCTTGACTTGTTTCTTCAACTCGTCTATCTGCTTTTGCAGTTGATCTCTTTCAGCTTGTGCTATACCCGTGGCTGTCTCGCCCCTCCGCATTGCTTCCTTGAATGGTGTCTTTGTGGTGATTGCGATCTTTAAGGCGTCTCTGTGTCGTTGCAGGTACGGACAGCCCAAGTATCTTGCTCCATGCTTGCCCAGGCAGTTTGCTCACTTTCTTTTGCTGTTGGGTGCTCGGAAGTCCGTGTCCAGCTTGGCCAGAGGACACTCCTTAAAGCGTGGTGATCGGCGCAGTACCGGCAGATTTCCGTCTTACTGTGACATGCTGCTCTGCTGTGTCCGGCCCTCTGGCATCTTGAACATTGATTGATTCTTGGGATGAATCCTTCAGGCTGTTCTTGCTAATTGATACGCGGAGTGGTATCTCGCTCCCCTCAGTCGTCACCACCGCTAGCATCGTATGGATCTTTAAGTAGGTCAAAATCCACCCCGCCTTCACGATTATGATGGTGAGATTCTCTTCTTGCAGCTGCTTGAGGATTTCTTCATCTGACAGCTCCACTTGAATCCGCTTGACAACCCATCGGACTGTTTTTGAGTCGGTGTTTCCGACTCTGGTATCTTTCTCATCCTTCTTCTCTGCTGTCATGAAACTACGTTCGTCTTCTTGACGGACATTTCGGCTCCCACACTGCACATCTTGGATTCCACGTGTCTTTTGGTGTTCTTGCCACGTGCCATCGTATCAGGCTTCTTGACTTGTTCAGGTGACTTGACTTGATAGCGCTCGCAGTGCGAATGACACGACGCGATATCTTCTACATTTATGAAAATATTTACACTGTACAGGAAACAATATCTGGAGACATTACACACCCCTCTCTCACACATGTCTTAATAGGCTGATATTGGCCTACTTCATTAATAAATTCTGATGGTAGCTTGTTGTTTCTAATATATGTTTTACAAGTCATAGGTCTTTCCCATCAATTTGTAGACCAGCAAGCATCTCTATCATGTTGACTGACATGTCTTACTTTGTCGAAAGCCTTTGTATAGTCAATAAAGGAAAGGTGTAGGTCTTTGTTTACTTCTACGAAACGTTCAATTACTGTTCTCGGCATATACAGCATTTACTGTACTCTTGTCTTTTACATACCCACATTGTTCTTCTCGTATTTCGGGTTGTAATTTCTTCCTAACTCTTTGCATGATAATTCTTAGCAAAATCTTCGTGATGTGGCTCATTATACTAATTGTTTGATGTCGATCACATTCCAAGGCCCCTGATTTCTTCGGGATTGCAATAAATATAGAATTACATAATTCAGGAGGAATATCTCCAGTATCATATATTGTATTCAGCAGTCTGGTTACCTGGTCTATTCCATATTCTTTTAAAGCATTGATAATTTTTGCTGTGGCATTATCTGGACCCTGGGTCTTCCCAATTACAATATCGTTAAGAGTATTCTGAACTTCCATCTTCAAAATTGATGGTCCTTCATTATTATTCCAAAGATCATACTGTTCTTCTCTTGTATCAGCATTAGGTCTTTCACATAATCTGACCATGCATGTAAAATCTGAGCTTTCTCTATTATGATTTTGCCATCTTTAGTTTTTCGGCAACCCGTTTATGTATGTGTTATTTTGTTAGTGATGTCATTAATTATAGTGTGCATTAATTTGCTATACCGGGCTTTGCGTTGGTTTTCAATTTCCCTGCAATTTTTCCCCAAGCCATGTTTATTTAGCCTATTTGCATAGTTTTCTAATATTCCTATGAATGTCTTCATATTTTCCCTTATTTTTATTGTTATTTCTTCTTATTTTAATGAGTTTTAAGATGTCTTCCGTCATTAATTTCTTGAATCCTATAATCGTTTTTTTTTTTTTTTTGGATGGTTGTTTCTGCAGCTTGGTGACTGACTTCTTTAATATTTCCCATTGGTTGCTGACGTCTTGAAATAATATTTCCATATCGGACAATGCATTAAATCTGTTCTTTACCTCTACGTCTACGTTGAATTTATCTTTTATCTCCTCACTCTTCAGTGCCAATAGATCAAATTTTGTGTTTCTTGGTGGTGAATATTTGATTTTCTTTAATTGTATACGTAAATTGCTTAAGATTAATCTATGGTCGCTGTAACAGTCTGCGCTTGGTATAGTTTTTGTGACTTTAAGGCATTTCGAAATCTTCTGTTGATGAGAATGTAATCAATTTGATATGATCAGGACTCCTCCATGTCCATAATATTTTTGTGTGATGTTGATACCGGTGTTTCCAATAATCATATCAAGCTCTTTTCCCCACTGTACAAGTCTGCAACATCTTTCATTCTGTTACCCTAGTCCATACTTGCCTACTATGCATCTGTCCTGTTGATTTTCAACTTTGGCATTCCAGTCACCCATTATGATATTTACTTTAAAATTCTTGCATTTCTTGAAAGCTTTCTCTAAATCAGTATAAAATGGATCGATCTTGTCATCACTGCTGTCTGCAGTTGATGCATAAACTTGTATGACATTTATATCAAAAGGTCTTCCAATCAACTTCATCAGTAACACTCTGTCTGATATAGTCCAACATCCTTTGATCGATTTTTGCTCTCTCTGTATCCAATATAATTGCCATTCATTGCTTTTTTTTTCCTCCACCAGAATGGATTATGCTATATTCCTCAGATGTTATAATGCCCATTCCTGTCCATCTGGTCTCACATATACATAACTGGTTAGTAATTAGTCTTCTCATTTCATTCTTAATGTTACAAAATTTTCCATCCCCATTCGTAGTTCTTACATTCCAAGTTCCCACTTTCAATGTTGATACTCTTTTGCACTCAGTGGCCTGCTGACGGTCTGGAGTCACCTGGTGGACATGACTACGCCTACCGGGTGAGGCTACTCCTATTGATCACCTATCTACGCCATTTCTATGATTTTCTATGAGATTGCAATACATGATATACTTGGCACATGTAAAGAAGATAGTTTGCCATTGCTTTCCTTTTTAGTAGTGACCATACTGGTCGATGACCGTAGCCATTGTCTCCCCCCCCCCCAAAAAAAAAAAAAGAGATCCTCTGCTTACCGTCGTGAAGCTGGAGACCATAACCTACAACTATCTGTTGGGTGCTCTTCAACTTCATCCACCACCTGCACACATGGCGTCACGTAACCCTGATCGGGGATCTTAACGGGTACTCCACCTTGACCAAGAGTGTCCCGTTAGCTAGCGGAGGGAAGGAGGCACCTTACCTTTCCTTTGATAGGGGATACCCCTGCCCTGCCACCCATTGTATGTGACAAATAATAACGTAATTGATTGACACTGTCTTTCAGTGGCTTCGGAATCAAAGATAAATTGTTAGGACAGTAACAAGGATGAATATCCCACATTAATCAACATCAGTAACATCCTGACAATAATACTCTGAAGTGTGTTACTCTCTAGAAGAGGAAAAAAAAGACGAGGTACTGGTTTGCTTCAAGGATAAAGCTTACAATTAGAGTTAGACCCTCACCAATAAATCCTCCTGGCCTAGCACCAAATCCTGTCCCGGCTATTGGTTTTGAAAACAAAAAACTGCTTCCTGTATTGGCTTGACTGGTTCCAGAAAACAGCCCGCCAATACTGCCAGTTGCATTGGCACCAAATGCTATACAAGTGATAAGATCAGCACATAAACATGAAACAAACCGGAGAATTGAAACATTAACAATTACCACAAAATCTGTTTTGTTCCTAGTTGAGATAACCATACTTCTTCTTCATCCCATTAGAACATAGGTCCTAAGCCACTACACGTCAAGCCATACTATCCTTTGCTATTAAGGCTTACACTTTATACTAAATGGCGGGGTAGATTAGGTAATGGTGAGATTCTCTTGTGTGATTTATGAAAGAAGACTGGAGTCTTTATGGAGATATACGTATGCAATAAAAGTGATCTATTATAAACCAAATCAAACACTTTATACTAATAATAAAATGCTTCAGTTATCATCTATTATTTATTTGCCTTTCCTTTAACATAACACGAATCTAATTCAAAACTAATGGGATAGTTTAATATATGGCTATCCTAGACGCTTTTGAACAAAGGGTTACGGCAAAGCCAAAGTTTTCTTTCCGACACAAATATGCATGCAGTCTTCACCTGGCTAAGTTGCCAAATTTACTCCTGCTGAAGATATCAAGAGTAACTAACCATTATTTTTCTCATAAGAGAAATGACTGCATCCAGGAGAAAATTTAAACATATTTCACCCCCAACTTTGGCTGGTTTACCAATCTGGGAACTTCTTTCAAGTTGCCTAGTTTATTATGAATCGCCTAATTACAGATCATCATATGAAAAGGACGGGGTCAGTGAAATTAGCAACATGGAATGTTCGGACGTTAAGCGACGACGGAAAATTAGATAACAGCAAACAAGAAATGAAAAGAGAGAAGATTAATATATTAGGAATGTGCGAGACGAGATGGAAAGGGGCAGGGATTAGGACAGAGGAGGATTTTAAGAGTATTTATTCTGGGGAAGAAGAACGGCAAAGAGGTGTAGCAATTATCTTGGATCGAAAAACATTAAAATCTGTTCAAGGATATTGGGCTGTGTCAGACAGGGTCATATTGGTAAAATTAATCGACAGTCCTTTTAACATAAACGTCATTCAAATGTATGCCCCAACAGGAGAATGCAGTGAAGATAGTATAGGGAAATTTATAATGACATGGAGTCTGCTTTGAAGAAATGTAAAAATTTAGAAATAAATATCATGCAAACGTAGGAAATCAAGGCGATGGATGCACAGTAGGCAGCCATGGTTTGGGAGAGCGAAACGAAAGAGGATACAGACTTGTAGAAGGAGCAAAAGAGCAGGAAATGATTGTAGGAAACACCTGGTTTAAACAACATCCTAGAAGATTATGGACACGGAGGAGTCATCACAATTGGATTATAAACCAGATTGATTACATCCTAATTGGCACAAGGTTTCGAAATACGTTAACAATATTAAAAACAGTTCCCAATGCTAGTTAGTTAGTTAGTTAGTCGCGGTTCCAACTTCACAGCAACGGGTCGTCCCCATTATGCTCCATTCCTGTGCCAGTGAATATCAGACAAAACACTCCCCACTGCCCAATGTGAAAAGTGGAAAAGAAAAGAGTCTCGACAAACAACAGCCCGCACAGATACACTGCATAATGCCGCCGCCAGAATGTCAACACAATAGTCCCCCACAAAACACCCAGTTCCTTTTTGATGGAATCGGCAGTCATTTTCCTATCTGGATGTTTCCTAGATGTTCACCCACACAGTCCACGAAATACAGTTCATCGTCGACGGCAGTGGCAGTCAACCAGAAGCCCAGCAGCCACGTATTTCTGCATAAGGCAAAAACTGGTCAACTCTGGGACATAGCCATCTGTAATCGCTCCGAACATGCAGTCACGTTCCAAAAAACCTCAGGCAGATTCAAAAGCATTTCACATGAAACTCACAGCTCACAGTGTCGCACCACGCACTCACTCAGTAGCAGGGCGACGGAACCATCAAGCCTCCTTAGTCGCCTCTTACGACATGCATGGTAGGCTACAGTGTTGCTATTCTTTGCTTCCCTTATGGGCCCCGGCAACACACAGGAGTATTCCCAAGAGTTCCCAATGCAGACCGCTACAGTGATCACAGATTGCTTACATGCATATCGAGGGTAAAGTGAAAGAAAGTCAAGTTTACAACAGAAAACATTAAATATGATCTGTGTACATTGAAAAAAATGACAAGGAAATACAAGACAATTTTAACATAGAGGTAAAGAATAGATTTCATATGCTATCTGATTTAGAGATCCTATTTCAAAATGTCGATGATCAATCGGAAATGTTGAAGAATTCAATCAGTTTGGCTGCAGAAACAACTATTCCAAAATTAAAGAAAGTGGGTCGTAAGATTTGGATGACTAAAGAAATTTTACAACAATTGGAAACAAAAAGCCACAACAAAAGTAATCCTGCCAAATATGAAGAAATTCACAGAAAAATCAGAACATCATGTAAGGAGGCAAAAGAAGCATGGCATGAGAAAAACTGCATATAAATTGAAAAACAACACAACAGTAAAATTACCACACTAATGCACAAACGAATTTAGGAACTTACTAATACAAGAACACGTACATCAGCAGGCTGCCTAAAACAAAAGGTGGAAAAATAATAATAGAAAAAGATCAAATTTTACTTGTATGGTCAGATTATGTGAAAAACCTTTATGATGATACCAGAACATAGTATGATGTTCGAAATACTAATGAAGGACCGTCAATTTTGAAGATGGAGGTTCATAATGTTCTTAACCATATGAAAACTGGCAAGACACCCGGTTCAGACAACATTACAACAGAAATGATTAATGCTTTAGAAGAATACGGAATAGATCAAGGCACCAGACTGCTGAATACAATATATGATACTGGAGATATACCTCACGAATTATGTATTTCTGTATGTATTGCAATACCAAAGAAAACAGGGGCCTTGGATCAACATCGTACAATTAGTAAATGAGTCACGTCACGAAGATTTTGCTAAAGATTATCATGCAAAGAGTTAAGAAGAGAATGCAACCTGAAATAGGAGAAGAACAATGTGGGTTTGTAGATGGAAAGGGTACAGTAAATGCTGTGTATATGCTGAGAACAGTAATTGAAAGTTCTGTAGAAGTAAACAAAGAACTACATCTTCGCTTTATTGACTACACAAAGGCTTTCGATAAAATAAGGCATGCCAACATGATATTGATGCTTACATATCTACAAATTGACGAGACAGACGTTAGACGTATAAAAACAAGTACTGGAAACAGCAAGCTGCCATAAGAATTGATAATGAAGTAGGTCAATATCAGCCTGTTACGAGAGGTGTGAGAGAGTGTGACAGGATCGCCTCGGGTGTTGTGATTGAACCCAAGCCCCGAGGTGTCCCTAGCACTCTCGTGTATTCTGACCCCAGGGGCTGGACAGGTAGATACACTGTTTAACTCCGCTATTGACCTCGTTTAAGTTTAATGAGTCTACACGCCCTCCCAGATTCTAGACCTCTACTATCTACCCTCTACTGTGGGACAGTGAACACTTAGGCATCGTCCGAGACCACACTCAATAACTGTAGAGAAGAATAAGTCAACATAAATAAAGTTTATTCTACCCTAAAGACAAAGGAAGGAAATGAACACCCTGATGGAATATAATCTATGTACAATAAAGAGAATCGAGTAGAGACAGAATTAGAGAATCAGAGAATCAGCCATCTTCGTCATCGGCTGAAAGGTAGATTTGCTGTGTGTGTTCAGTCCAGTCGCTTCGGCACTCACCCGGCTCCCTCCCAGTATGGTTGACTGGAACCTTGGTGACCACTCCGTCCCAAGAGCTCGGATCGGCACTAAATGGACTTAACCACTCAGACCTCCGCTGACTAGAAGAACTATACCTCAGCACTGTCCCTATGAGTCACTGTCTAATGACACACTGACAGTTCCTATTCAGCCTGGCTGGAAGACCCTCTACCCTGAGGTGTCCCCAGGAAAATCATCTTGACATCCATCTTTGACCAGAAGACCAATCTCGTGTTCAGGGAATATAGTCGATTACCCCTGGTTGGGTAACAGATAGTTGCGGTATCAAGTTCACAGTCGGTCAAACAACTGCATGCGTGTAACCTCTATCAGACGATGTTAGAACACAGCTATACAGTCACAATTGACCTGACTCCATCGGAGTCGAGTCCCACAAGTTAATCAAGTTCTGTAAACCTTGGTGATCGAAAATATTAGCAATGTTCCTTAACCAGCTGGCAAACAAGTTTGGTAACACCACTATATCTGATCTTAACACAGCCATGTTCATTACTCAGCTGACAAACAGTTTGATAACACCACTAAATCTGATCTTAACACAGCAATATTCCGTAGGTCAGGGATGAGTTGACCATAGTCTACCTAAAATTTATCAGTAACGTTTATACGCCCAACTGGTGTAGGTCTAGTGTTGACCGGGCACAATTACAGACGCAGTTACAGCACATAGATTAGTGCAAATCTATACCTGGTAGCTCCGACGGTTAGGCGGATAATCAAAGTCAGTGGAACTTAGTTAGTTAGTTAGTTAGTCGACAGATCATCCTCATTGCACATCGAACCATTCAGTCCATAAGTTCTCGGATCCCCTCCTCAGCAAATCCCGCAACGTGTAGCGGCTAACGACGCCAGTTCTGTGTTGGTTTATAAATCTTCTTTGGCTTCCTGCGTAGTGTTCTTGTTTGGCCACCCCTCTTTTAATTTGTTGCTCTCGCAGTCTGGCCATTGTTGTAGATTCACAGTCATCACTTGGTTCTCGCAAAAGTCTTACTTCTCGTAGAGCATTCAGAATGTCGGCCTGGTCCATGGCGCGTCCGCCCTCCACAGTAGCCTCACCTGCGAGCTTGTCAGCCCGCTCATTTCCTTGTACTCCCGCATGCCCTGGCACGAAGATGAAACTAATCTTTGCCAGTCGAGACCGCTCCAAAGGCAGCAACCATTCTCTTCGGATCGACCCCTCCTCTATCCTCTTGATCATGTTCATTGAGTCGCTAAGGAAACAAGCCCTAGTGAATGTCTGTGTCTCGAGCCATGTTATTGCTTTACTTACTGCCATGACTTCCATGGTCAGGCTACTTGTGGTTTCAGTGAAAGCACCAGAGTCCTCCTTCACAATTCTCCCTCCGGCCCGAGCTGTAAAGGCCCGTGAGCTTCTCACATGTCGGACGACCGACCCATCTGTGTAGATGACCGCGTCACCGTCTAGCGAATTCTCGAAAATCAATGCTTGTACTTCAGCCTCAACAGCAGCCGGATTTTCATGTCTGCATTTTCTATCTAGTTGGATGCAAACTGAAAAGGATGTGCAGAAGTCTGTTGGCACTTGCACCCACTCCTCGCCAGGTTCTAAGTCCTCAAGTGAACACACCTGTTGAAGAATGTCTTCGGCTTGACCCATCCACGACCGTCCTCTTTTTAACCTGCTGCCCTTCACCTTCCTAATTTCACTATGCAGTGGATGTTGTGTGTTTGCGTTAATTCTGAGGTAGGTGCGTGCCCTGCAACCTTGTATTCTCTCTTCAATGGTTGGAAAACCAAGAAGGTAGCGCATCGCCCTGCATGCTGTATCTCTTGTACATCCAAGAATAATGCGCATAGCTTCATTCTGTATCCTTTCCATCCTTTCTATCTGCTTATGGCTGAGAGTCAGGATTGCCATTGCATACTCCAAAACGGACATGACCAACCCCTCGTACAGAAGACATAGATGGCGCTGCTCACAGTTTGCTGCCGCCATCACCCGCATCGCTGCCAAACCCCGCTTGGCCTTTGTTATCACCTGGTCTATGTGCACATTATAAGCAAGGCTTCGATCAAACCGTATCCCCAGGTAATTCATTGCCTGCGTTCTTTCCACCGTCTCTGAACACAGCATTACAGTTGGTGTTGGAGTGTTGACAATATGATTATTCAACGAGAACCAAGTCACTGTTGCCTTTGTTGGGTTGACCATTGCCCCAGCTTCATCACACCAAGTACTTATGCGATTGAGTTCGGTTTGTAGTTCCACAGCAACCTCCTCTCTATCCTTCCCCTGACGATACACTAAAACATCATCGGCATATGACAATGTCCTGCCAGGTCCAGTGATCTGCTCACTGGTGATTCTCACTGTGTAGGCGTTGAACAGTACCGGAGATAATGGTGATCCCTGTGGTAGGCCAGGATATATTGTTGTTGGTTCCGAAGTCCAACTGCCACATCTAAAAACTACTTTCCGTTGGAAGAGGGCTGCAGCGATCCAAATGAGGAGGAATGGACTTACGTTTAGTTCGAGAAGCTGAAACATTAAAAAATCCAGTGGTACTCTGTTGTATGCGTCCTCAAGATCAATCGCTGCAGCAACGGTTTCAGTGCCTGAGTGGAAACCTTCATAGACATCCTGGGCAAAGACTGCTGCATTGGTCCAGGTTTCTCTCTTTGGACGGTATCCACCCAGGGTGGGTGGGAAAACACCTTGCCTCTCTAGTTGGCTTGATATTTTCCTGGCAATTACCTTCTCCAGCAGCTTGACTATTGTATTCTGCATGGTTATAATTCGATATCCCTGAATTTTGTTGTGGTCTTTGTCAGGCTTCGGCAAGGTAATCAGATAGCTGTGTAACCATTCCTCCTTGATGCTAGCACTCCCTATACTGTTGTTGTACATGTCTGCTAGTTTCTCTAGCTCATTGTCGGTACACCTATTTATGTCGTCGTATCTTATGCCATCAGGACCTGGAGCACTGTTTTTTGATCGTCAAAGCACAGCCTTGATTTCTTTCACTGTCACTGTGTCTTCATCCGAAGTGTTCTGGGCCTTGCATCTGTCTGAAGTGACCTCCTTGGCCAGATTTCGGCCTCCCATGTCTGTCTGGGAACTGATGTGCTCCCAGAGCTGTGACTCTACCCCAACTTGGTAAGTCTCCCCGGCGTGAGCATACCATCACTTTTCCAAAGTACTTCACTTGTAAGTTATCATACACAGGGATGATTGCTCAGGTGGATGAACATTTCACTTGCTACATAGGGGTAATCAAGCGTCGATGAGAGGACAAACCTGTCGAACAAAGTGCTGCCTCAGGGTTCACGAACCAACCTGGTGGTTCTTATTCAGCTTGATGATTGTGATGTGGCGCAGTCAGGCGTGGTAGATGTGTATATCAATCACTCATCCTTACAGACACAGTGGTTTCCGTAAACAAACATTCTGGTTCATAAGCTGGCAACCTAATTCACCAACATGAACTTTGGTTCACAAACCACAGGCTTTGGTTCACAAAACAGGCAACACCTGAAAGGAAGAGCGGTAGATGAGAGTATTCGGCCCCTACATTGGAGCACATGCATCAAATCATGGAATACACAGCCATCAGATATGCTAATTAGTTTACACCTAATTAGGGCATAATCTCTATATGAATAGATTAGAAGCATATATAGCAGTCCAATGTCAGATGGCCCACAGAACAGCCCGTCGGATAGAATGAGATCCGAGAATGTTGGGTCTGATCAGATGTCTCACCTACCCCTATTCATAAGTCGCTGTTGCTAAATAAATAGCAATAATAGTTCTATTATTTAGATAGAAACTAAACAAGGAAAGGCGGCCCAAGGACCCCTCCCTTACATCGTACATACAATAATGATTAACATCTTAAGGCATTAATTTACTTAATAACATCTCAACATATTATATGTACACACTCCAGTTCGCAAGTGGGATCTCCTGCCCACTGGCAGCGAACCTCTTCTGTGTTCCTCTTATCTAGAGGCCAGAAGTCATCCTGACGAAAACATGTTATCTCCTACACGTTTACAAGTTACGCTCCAGTTCTGATCTCTTCCCAAACGGATTAGCCTTGGGCTATGACCGAACTTCACGGCTGGCCTGGTTTGCCAGTTATATACTTGAGCAACTTACACTCTGTACCCATGTCCCATTTGTCCCCGTGCCTCTATCATCCTTCATGCATCCTTCCATACATCCATCGCATTAGCACTCTCGTACTCATGCCAGTATGGAAAGAACAGGACACTAAAGAGAAGTATTTAGAACGCAGTATTACATCACGACGGTGACGCATATCCATATCGCATCGAACCACTCCGGCGGTCGGTATCTCGCTCAACAAGTATCACAATACATGACCTAATATATATGCCACAACAATAGCGTATCTATAAATCTAGCTTAACATGATATCACTACTTACCAGAATCCCTCATTTCCACGAAATGAAATCATTAGTAAGGTATCACCAACTAGCTACATCACTTCCTATGGCTTAGCAGTACGTGCTCTGTTTCCTACGTAACTAGGCACTTCACTGTATGAATTCCACACACTGTCAACTTATCTGTCTATTCCGAAGGCTCTACTAACAGCAGATCTTAACTGACATAAGTCTAGTTCACAAAATACAACAATAAACTATTCCCTATAATTGCACAGCAAACATAATATATGCAAATACTTACCGTACGTAATTAATGACAATTAAGCACAGTTATGCTGATATAACAGACTTGTATTTAAAGTAGAAGCAACACACAGTTACAACTAAGCTTTGTCAACATACCGTACACAGCTGAACGATGTCCTAGTTACGACACGGCTTATCGATCGGCAACTAATTAGTTATGCAGAATCGTTCGCACATGTAATGTCTTGCTCTAGGTCGCCTTTACGCTCAATTACAAGAGTAAAATGATTAAAGAAGTATTTACCTGAACATGTGAATGGACCACAAGTCAGCTAACAATACTGTCTGCTGGCCATTATGCCTTTCTAGATGACAGTCCGCTGAAGTTGGATTGAGCGTCTGCACCTCGAAATGTCGACAGTGAATTACTCCTACTGCCGAATTTCTCCTACGTGCGTCGCCACGCGCACGAAGAATTAGTGCATCTCGTTGTGTCCCAACTTCTAGAGAACCATGCATTCTCCGCACTCGAGACTCTATTTTCTCCTTGCACGTGATAATGTGAATGCACGGAGTTACCTGGTCACGCAAGTCTAGATGTTTCGAGAACTTTCTCGACATAGAAACTTGCTCGGCTTTCCCCAGTCTATTAATAAATGGGAAAGTCCCTGATGACGCGCCGAGGTCAAGCGAAACCTCTCACGACACAGCTCAGATACTGCATCGTTTCGTCACAGACAGGTATGTGTAATGCCTCTAGATAGTGTTTCATTGTTTAGTGAAACTATACACATAAATGTAAAGATATGAAAGGAATCATCATCGGAGGAAAAAAACATCAATAACATTAGATATGCAGATGATACAATGTTGATTGCAGAAAGTGAGCAGGATCTGCAACATTTAGTAGTTGTGGCTGTTGCACACAGTGAACAACTAGAGTTTGAATTAAATTGTAGTAAGACATAGCTTATGGTCGTCACTAGGAAGGGTTGCCTTCCAGTCTACGATAGACCGAAGTACACAATCTCTGGTCTCATCCCCAGACATAACTGTATATACTATATGATAATCTAACTTCCTTATCAACCTTTATCTGATATTCAATTATCACCGTAGTGTTGATTTATACATGGTATGGTTTCTGCCTTCAATTTACGGATGTTGATTACCGTCTGGCCGTATAATTACTTATAATTTAATGACTCTTTCTTTTGGTTTTGTCCAGTATTAAACACACATAACTGACAATTTATCTTGTATTTTAATTGTATCACTTCAACAATAATGTCTAATCATGTTTTCTAACCGCCGTTCTCTGGGTCTCACTGTTTTCACATGGGTACACATTAAGACACATATGAAAACAGGATGGTAAGCGTCGATTCTTAGACTAACATATTATACATATATGTATTGTTTCTAGTGATATTTAACCATACGTTTTAAACTAGTATAATATATTTAATGGGCAAAATGTCTGTCATTTTTAAAGTTATCAACTGATAATGTAAACAAACATAAGTTCATACTATCCGCATTTAAAATCCTGATGAAGTTTGAAATTCATTGCACACAATTCTTGATGCGAATATTATAAAAATAAAATATTCAACCTGTATCACTGTTGTTGAGTATGATGAGTTCACAATGTTTTTGAGATGGACTGTTGTGCAGTTTCATCTTCTGGTTGTCTTGGCAGTAGATCGGCAATATTGTTATATGTTCCCTTGATACGGTGAATCTCGAAGGAAAAGTCTTGTATTAATAAGGCCCATTAAGAAATTCGATTGCTTTTCGGATTTCCGCTTTTTAACACCAATAAAGGGCTATTGTCTGTCTGGATTATGAAGTGTGTTCCTAGCATATATTATGAAAGTTCGGTTGTGCAAAAACTGAAACAAAGCATTCAAGTTCTGGAGTAGGGTATCTTTATACTGCAGGTAACAGATTCGCATCCACAAACGTTTGAGTATTGTTTATGGAGATTCAACTGTGGATGTTAGCACTGTCCGATGTTGGGTATGTCGTTGTGACGAAGCTGAAGTAGGCCAACTTAAGCTGAAAGAATTAAAACACACAGTCACATATATTGTTTGATTGTGGGACATCTGTTATCCTCATGGTAATTTCAAATTTGTTCTGTTTGCATAAAACCAGTGGTAACCCGAATCGTTCGTAACTCGAAACATTGAAATCAATTAAACAAAGACCTTCCGTTTCAAGATGAAAATATCATTCTTTTTTGTTTTTATTAACATCCGGTCGTTTACCTGACAAAACGCAAAGAATACGTGTACTTCACGTATTAAATAAAGAGAAAGAAAACAACCAAATTAATTAAATGTAAAATAAAAAAAAAGATTTAGTCTATCTTTATTACCAAGAAAACGATCATGGGAAATTTGTCACTTTCTTTGTTATTCTGAGTCAGTAGTTTCAGGAGTTTCTTGTCGCTGTTTCTTGGCAGCCGACTGGGAATCTTTCTGCACCAAGAAACTATCAAGGGCAATTTGTCGCTTCCTTTGCTGGAGAATCTTTCTGAAGTGGGCTCTCGTGTTATCATTCATCAGGCTTACTGCCCTATTAGCAACAAGTTTGTTTGGATGATGATTCACAATGAAGTCTTCGACGTCTGCCTACTTGCTGCAAATTTCTTTATTCCTGACAGTTTAAATGGTCACTGACTCCTCATCATCGGACAACTGCTCCTCCTTTAGTGTCTTTAGCTGTTCATTCTGAAGATCAATAAGCTCATCTGTAGTACTGTTTGTACTGTACGCGATCGTTTGTATCCAACATTACACCTTGCTCCTCTCTCTCTCTCTCTCTCTCTCTCTCTCTCTCTCTCTCTCTCTCTCTCTCTCTCTCTCTCTCGCCTTCGATTGTAACCCGAGGCACTGTTCGTTACCCGAGACAATACATTTTCGAAGTTGTTGTTCGTAACCTGAATTGTTGTGACCTGAGGGGTTCGTAACCCGAGGTATCACTGTATTTGAGAAATCGTTTATTGTTCATCGAATAAAGTATACGTAAGGCGTTTTCTTTCTTTACACTATGACCGTATACACTAATATGATATATAATTTGACAGTATGCACCTGACGAGATGCAGCGAAATATGCCAGGCAATAAATCGTGCAACATATTATTTGTGGATTCTGTGTTTACATTCACTAACGGAATATATTGTTTTAAACTTACAAGAGCTCCTGTTAAATAAAAAAGAAAATATATGATGGGATTGGGAAGATAGTGTATTATTTTGGGTTCTCCTTGAACTTATGGGGTCTGAAGTGTAAGATTCATTACTTTCATTGAAAACCCATGTTTGTTCATAAGTATTGAATATTCTACTTAAATACAAGGGAACCTAAACAGAGGAACAGCTGTGCTGTACAAGAACATGGTTGCAAACAAAGAAAAAGCATTGCCACCTCTTCCAGTGTTCCCCTGTGCCTCCTAATGTCAGGATATGAAGAGAGTTATGACATGAGCTCTGGTTTGTTCCTGTACATTATATGTTGCCTCTATTGTCCTGTTAATTTATTTTTGTTGTTACAGGAACATGACCACCGAGTTGCCAGGCTAACATATTAGCCCCTGCTCCACCCACCCCACTGAAAGAACACAGCACAAAGAAATTATAAAGGTAAATTAAACCTACTTCCAAAGCCTGCTGTGCTTGTCTGAAGACCCGAACCCAGACCTCCTCCGAACACAAAACCTGTATTTCCCAGAGTACTTGGAGTCTGCCAAAATAAGCCCACTGTGCGGGTTGAACATGCCTGTCTTTTGTAATCTTCCACATGAACCTCCTGCATACAATTATAATGAATTGTGTAAAAACTGCAGTGATATACAGTAAGCCGTAAATAAGAATATTCAAATATCACAGGCAACTGTTCCTTCTAGCATTCTCTCTCTCCTTCTCTGTGGCGAAGTGGTCAAGCCGTTTGACTCGTGCTCCGAAGATTGTGGGTTCGATTCCGGGCCGCGTCCTTCGGTTTACGAGTTAAATGTTTCGGAGACTCCGGTGGGTCGTCGCTAAAAACCACGGAGTTCGTGCTTTGTGCAACGCTTTCCGTGCTGCGGAAAGAGACCAAGCCATATGGGATAAAACCCGTGCAATGAAGTCGACCCTGTCGACTTTTAAGCGACTTTTTCTCTCTCCTTCTATACATGCACACACAAATGCAATATATACATTATATACAGCTGTATCTACTAAGGGATTCCCCCCCCCCCACCCACAGACAGAGAGAGAGAGAGAGAGAGAGATCACCATAATGTACCATGTCCTTTGCTGAACGTCGCTCTCATGACATGCTGAAAAGATTCTCGATCCTGTGCCAGTTCACCTGCTTGATGTATTTTCATGCTCAAGGTGTCTTCGATGTCCTGTGTCCATCTCCGTGCTGGTGTACCTCCGTCTCTTCTACCAGGACCCATGTTTGCCATCAATGATCCTTCAATTATGATATTGATATGACCAACATATTTCAGTTTCTGAGATGCGATGAAGTTGCCTTCGATGTTAATATCTGTCTCGTTATTTATACACACAAACGTAAGCATATATTTATACACACACCATCATCATCAAGTGCCTTGCCAGCTGGCGATGGAGTTCACAGCTCTCCACAGATCTTGGTCTTTGATGTTCTGGATCAACTCTGCTGACGATATTCCTCCATGCCACCGTCTCAATCCATCCAGCATCTTTTCTCTTGGTCGGCCTCTCTTCCCTTGATTTTTCCAGTTGTCATGATCTTCTCCCATGCCTCTCGTCTCATCACATGATGAAAGAAAGCGGTTTGCCTCTTTCTTATTGTTGTATATAATGTTCTAGTTTCATTAGCCTCCTCCAGTCCAAGGAATTCGCAACATGCGTCTCAGGAACAACATCTCTGTTGCTTCCAAGTTCTTAATTTGTTTATTTACATTCCAAGATTCATTGCCATGCAGCAAAACAGGCACTATATAGCATTTCAGCACTCTCTTTCTTACATTCAATGATAGTGACTTATTCATAAGATACTCTTCATTTTCTTGTATGCAGCCTTTGCTTGCCCTATTCTGCTCTTAATCTATATTGCGCATCTTCCATCTGATGTTATAAATACCCCTAGGTATGTAAAATTATCCACTTGGTTAAGAATTTGCCCTTCTATTTCCATTTCACATTTTGGTGTCATCTTTTCCTTTGACATCACCATTTTTACTGTTTTCTTACTATTCAAGGTGAGTCCTTTCTGCGAACTCTCTGTTACTACAATGTTCAACAATTGTTGTAGATCTTTTGCATTATCCGCCAACAATACTGTATCATCTGCACAGCGTATATGTTTATATTATATCCCCCGATGAGTATTCCTGACTTCTATTTGATCTCTCTCATTATTACATCGCTATAGAGGGAGAAGAGATCCAGTGACAAAACACATCCCTGTCGGACGCCTAGCTTTATTTATTAATAACTTCCATCTTTATTTCCCATTTAATTGCTGCTACTTTACGTAGTTCCAGTAAATATTCTTTATTATTCTGAGATCTTTCCCATCAATGTATACACACACATGTACATATTAAAATAAACCTGTCACCTACTTCTTGCAGCATTTTCCTTCTTTATCATTTTGAGACTTTCCCCCATCAATAAAAACTGTCACCCATTCCTTGTAGCCTTTTCCTTCTCATGGAAGACGAATATGAAGGAGGAAAAAAAAACAAATAAAAGATGACAAAGCTTTAGTATCAGAAGTAAACTCACCTCTAAACTTGCATTTTCATACTCCTTCATCGCCGTGATACGCTGATGTTTAGTGTTGATGTTCGTGGTGACTCCTCTCTTCATCATGGTGTCTTGACCATTTGGGGGGTTGAATGGAACTGTAGTTCCAACTACTGCCATATTGGCACTGGCCCCACCAAATGCACTAGTGGCTGATGTTTGACCAAACCGGAAGGATGTGGCTCCAAATTTTGTTCCAAACAAACTACTACCTGTCTGGCCAGCCAAGATTCCGAAACCTGAATAAATTGTTACATTCTTCATGAACAAGTGTAAACCGCAATTATGTAAGCAAAAAGACATGACAGGTTATTTAAAACCAATTTGGGAACACCAAAAGAAGCAAATCATTATTAATTAGCAGACTATTGAAGAATTATCTTGAAGTTGTGAGTTTATAGAGTAATAGGCGATTCTTGTTCTAATATCTTCAAGACATCTCCCATCATTTGTTATGACTGTTCCGAGATAATTGTACCGATTCACTTGCTTAAGAATATTCCCATTTACTTGTATTATTTTGTAGTATTTCTTTCTTCCAAGTGACGACCTCAATGGCTCGGAAAGCTGAAGAAGAAGAAGAAGAAGAAGAAGAAGAAGAAGAAGAAGAAGAAGAAGAAGAAGAAGAAGAAGAAGAAGAAGAAGAAGAAGAAGAAGAAGAAGAAGAAGAAGAAGAAGAAGAAGAAGAAGAAGAAATGACGACCATAATCTGTGTCTTGTTACAATTTAATTCTAACATTAGTTGTTCATTGTGTGCAACAGCCACATTTACTAAATGTCGCAGATCCTGCTCATTGTCTGCAATCAGTACTGTATCATCTGCATATCTAATGTTATTGATGTTTCTTCCTCCAATGATGTTTCCTTTCATATCTTCTATTCCAATTCCAATTCCAATTTTCAAAACAAAAATTCCAAATTCGGCCTCGTTCAACCTGCCTCTTCAGCTGTGGTTATTGTTGAGGTCCTTGGTTTTTGTGGGTTCATTCACCCTAAGTCTTGTCTTGTGCTATCTTACGAGTAAGTCCTATCTCGGACTTCTTATGTTAGTTTGTGTCTGTGACGTCAGCTGGGTGTCGGTCGGCGGCTATCCTTTGTGCTCGTCTCCTCTTGTGGTTTTCTTTGTTGGTGCAGGCTCCTGGCTCGTCTGGCTTGGCTGGGTGCAGTCCTTATAAGACTCTTCGTTTGATGTTTCGTTATCATTCGTTTTGTTCTGAGTTTGTGTCACCTTCTCGTAGTTGCTGTTGTATTCTTCATCCATTTGTTTCCAGATGAGTTGCGTTTCTGTATGAAATTTATCTTTCCATGTGCTGGGGTCATTTTCGTATTGTTTCCATCGTAGTCTAGTTTGCTCTACCCTTTCTTCGTAATCAGCTTCATATATCACTTTTCTCATCCATAGAGCTAAGCGTCTTCCTCGTCTGTGCTCCCGTTATCTTCAGGCTCCTCTAGGTCATATTCATCTACCTGGCGGGATGCTGATTTAATCTCGGGTTGCTTAGGTATTGTGGCTGGACTACTGGCTTCTGCTTGCTGTTTCTTATTGATCTGTGGCTTGGCTCGATCATGCGTCTTTTTGCCTCCTTTTAAGTGAAGTCACCAGTTTCTTGATGTTTGATTTTTTGTGGTGCTTCATCTTGCTTCATCTCATCTGTTGTTTTGGATTGTTGCTGCGTCCTTACGGCGTTCAGTAGTTCTCTTTCGTTTTTGATCATCTGTAGGATTTCCTCGTTTTCATTCTTCATCTTAGCCATGCGCTCCATATATTGTTTGATGTTGTGCTGGATCTCTTTCATGTCGGCCAGCAGCTTCTCATTATCGCTGGTTGGTGCTGGTGTCTGTAGTGCCTTGACTTGTTTCTTCAACTCGTTTATCTACTTTTGCAGTTGATCTCTTTCAGCTTGTGCTATACCCGTGGCTGTCTCGCCCCTCCGCATTGCTTCCTTGAATGGTGTCTTTGTGGTGATTGCGATCTTTAAGGCGTCTCTGTGTCGTTGCAGGTACGGACAGCCCAAGTATCTTGCTCCATGCTTGCCCAGGCAGTTGGCGCACTTTCTTTTGCTGTTGGGTGCTCGGGAGTCCGTGTCCAACTTGGCCAGCGGACACTCCTTAAAGGCGTGGTGATCGGCGCAGTACCGGCAGATTTCCGTCTTATTGTGACATGCTGCTATGCTGTGTCCGGCCCTCTGACATCTTGAACATTGATTGATTCTTGGAATGAATCCTTCAGGCTGTTGAATTTTCTTGCTAATTGATACCCGGAATGGTATCTCGCTCCCCTCAGTCGTCACCACCGCCAACGTCGTAGAGATCTTTGAGTATGTCAGGATCCGCCCCGCCTTCACAATTCTGATGGTGAGATTCTCTTCTTGCAGCTGCTTGAGGATTTCTTCGTCTGACAGCTCCACTTGAATCCGCTTGACAACCCATCGGACTGTTTTTGAGTCGGTGTTTCCGGCTCTGGTGTCTGTCTCATCCTTCTTCTCTGTTGTCTTGCATCTTGCCTGCGGTGGGCTTTCGATCTTCTCCCTCGTGGTAGCTTCAGTAGTAGCTGTAGTTTCAGGTTCTTTATTGCAGCTAGCAGGCAGGCTCTCCACGTTCGTCTTCTAGACGGACTTTTCGGCTCCCACGCTGCACATCTTGGATGCCACGTGTCTTTTGGTGTTCTTGCTACGTGCCATTTCCCCCATATCAGGCTTCTTGACTTGTTCAGGTGACTTGTCTTGATAGCGCTCGCAGTGCGAATGACATGACGCGATATCTTCTACATTTATGAAAATATTTTCCCTGTACAGGAAACAATATCTGGAGACATTACACACCCCTCTCTCACACATGTCTTAATAGGTTGATATTGACCTACTTCATTATCAATTCTTATGGCAGCTTGTTGTTTCCAATATATGTTTATTTTTACAAGTCTAGGTCTTTTCCATAAATTTGTAGATCTTCAAGCATCGTTATCATGTCGACATGTCTCACTTTATCGAAAGCCTTCATGTAGTCAATAAAGTAGAGGTGTAGATCTTTGTTTACTCCTATTAAAAAAAATTGTGTTGCGTATCCCTTACGGGACGTTGCAGTCAACACCAGCATTTTCAACTGCTGTTGATGTACTAGGCAAGTGTTACGTTCAGTAGTTTGCCATTGCTTTCTGAACGACCGGCCCCTATACCTTTTTCGAAAAAACCAGCACCGCCGTGTTTCGAACCCGGGTATACGGGCTCAAAAACCGCGTTCGCAAGCCCTTAGCCACAGTTACTCTTATAGAACGTTCAATAACTGTTCTCAGTATGTACACAGCATTTACTGTACCCTTGCCTTCTAAAAACCCACATTGTTCCTGTCCTATTTCAGGTTGTATTTTCTTCCTAACTCTTTGCATGATAATTCTTAACAAAATCTTCGTGATGTGACTCATTATACTAATTGTTCGATGTTGATCACATTCCAAGGCTCCTGATTTCTTCAGGATTACAATAAATACAGAAATACATAATTCAGGAAGTATATCTCCAGTATCATATATGGTATTCAGGAGTCTGGTAACTTTATATATTCCGTATTCTTCTATAGCGTCAATCATTTCTGTTGTGATGCTGTCAGAACCGGCAGTCTTGCCAGATTTCATATTGTTAAGAGCGTTCTGAACCTCCATCTTCAAAATTGATGGTGCTTAAGTATTATTTTGAATATCATACTGTTCTTCTCTGTTATCATCATAAAGGTATTTCACATAATCTGACCATACATGTAAAATCTGATCTGTTTCTTTTATGATTTTACCAGCTTTTGTCTTTAGGCAGCCTGCTGATGTATGTGTTCTTTGATTAGTAAGCTCCTAAATTCTTGTGTGCATTAGCTTGGTATTTTTACTGTTGTGTTGTTTTTGAATTTCTATGTAATTTTTCACTAGCCATGCTATTTTTGCCTCCTTCTATAATGTTCTTACTTTTCTGTGAATTCCTTTATATTTGGCAGGATTATTTTTGTTCTTTCTTCTTGTTTCCATTATCTGTAAAAATTTCTTCAGTCATCCATGTCTGCCAACCCACTTTCTTTAAATTTGGAATAGTTTTTTCTGCAGCTAGACTGATTGAATTCTTCAACATTTCCCATTGATCATCCACATCTTGAAATAGGATCTCTAGATCAGACAATATATCAAATTTGTTCTTTATTTCTATGTTAAAATTAACTTGCATTTCTTTGTCTGTTTTCAATTTGCACAAATCATATTTAGTGTTTCCGGTTGTATACTTGACTTTATTTAACTTTACCCTCAATGTGCTTGTAATTAATCTGTGATCGCTGTAACAGTCAGCATTGGGAATTGTTTTTGCGACTGTTAGCTCATTTCGAAACTTTCTGCTAATCAGGTTGTAGTCTATCTGGTTTTTAATCCTGCTGTCTGGACTCCTCCATGTCCATAATCTGCTAGGATGCTGTTTAAACCTGGTGTTTCCTACAACCATTTCTTGTTCTTTTGCCCATTCTACAAGTCTGTATCCTCTTTCGTTTCACTCTCCGAGACCATGGTTGCCTACACTCCATCCATCGCCTTGATTTCCCACTTTTGCGTTGAAATCACCAATTATAATATTTATTTCTGATTTTTTCACATTTCTTCAAAGCAAGCTCCATATCATTATAAAATGCATCTATACTTTCTTCACTGCATTCACTTGTTGGAGCATATATTTGAATGACATTTATTTTAAAAGGTCTTCCGTTAAATTTTACTAATAGAAATCTGTCTGACACAGCCCAATAAACTTTATTAGAATTTGATGTGTGCCAATCTAACAAAATGGCTACACCTCTTTGCCGTTCTTCTCCTCCAGAATAAATAATCTTACAATCCTCTCCTGTCTTGATCCCTGCCCCTCTCCATCTGGTTTCACACATTCCTAATATATTAATATTCTCCCTTCCCATTTCTTGTTTGATGTTATCCAATTTTCCATCTGCATTCATTGTTCTGACATTCCAGGTTCATACCTTTAATGATAGTAATCTTTTGCACCTAGTAGCCTGCTGACCGTCTGGAGTCACCTGGTGCACATGACTAACCCTACCGGGTGAGGCTGCTCCTATGGAGCACCCATTTAAGTCGTTTCTCTGAATGTCGATGATATCGCAAAACATAATGTTCTTGGCATCTGTGAAGAAGGTAGTTTGCCATTGCTTTCCTTCCTAGCAGTGACCTTATTGGTCAATGACCGTAGCCATTGTCTCCTCAGGAAAAGAGATCCTCTGCCTACCGTCGTGAAACTGGAGACCATAACCCACAACTATCTGTCAGCTGCTCTTCAACCTCATCCACCACCTGTACCCATGGCTTCACGTAACCCTGATCGGGAGGCTAAACCTTGCACAAGGGTGTCCCGTAGAATAGCGGAGGGAAGGAGGCACCTTACTTCTCCTTTGACAGGGGATACCCCTTACCCCGCCACCACTGAGCTCACTTCCAATTCCAATTTTCAAAACAAAAATTGTAAATTCGGCCTCGCTCAACCTGCATCTTCAGCTGTAATTATTGTTGAGGTCCGTGGTTTTTGTGGGTTCATACACCCTAAATTGTCTTTTGCGCTCTTACGAGTTAGTCCTATCTCGGACTGGTTATGTTGATTTGTGTCTGTGACGTCAGCTGGGGGTTGGTCGGCGGCTATCCTTTGTGCTCGTCTCCTTTTGTAGTATCTTTTGTTAGTGAAGGCACCTGGCTCGTCTGGCTTGACTGATTGCTGTCATTATAAGAACTTTGTATTTGATGTTTTGCCTCTTTTTTTGTGTATTTTCTGTAGGAGTTTTTCTACGTTTCCACTTTCCTCCTTGCTCCTGTTTTCACTTTCGAGTTTGAGTTTCTGCTGCCATTCGATTTTTTCCTCCGCGGTCATCCATGGGATCATCTCTCCGTCTTCTATATAGTATGTGTAGCCAGGTCCATCCTCGAAGTTAGTACATCTATCTGGGTATACTACCTGCCTCTTGAGTTTCTTGGGCTTCTTCTTTTCTCTTTCATCCCAGCGCCTTTTGAATTCCTGGTGCCTGCGTTCCTCCAATTTTATCGATTCTAGGCACTCCTCCAGGGAGAGTCCGGGTGGGTATTCTGCTTGAAGTTCTAGCTCAGTCCTTTGCAGGGTTTCACCTTGCGTCTTGTCTGCATTCTCTTGCATAGCTTCTGTTGGTTTGTTTTGGATTACTTCCATTTCAGCTTTCAGCAGCTCTCTCTCTCTCTCTCTCTCTCTCTCTCTCTCTCTCTCTCTCTCTCTCTCTCTCTCTCTCTCTCTCTCTCCGCTTTAATGGTGCGAAGCATTTCTTCGTTTTCCTTCTTCATCTCGGCCATATGTTCCACTTGTTTCCTGATGTTTTTCTGGATCTCCTTTATTTCAGCAAGCAGCTTTTCATTGTCGCTGGTCGGTGCCGGTGTTTGAAGTAGATTGATTTGCTTCTTTAGCTCATCTATCTGATCTTGCAGTTGAGCTTTTTGATCTTGTGAGATGCTTGTGGTTGTCTCGCCACTCCGCCCTGCTTCGTTGTATGGTGTCTTTGTGTTGATGGCAAACTTTAACACGTCTCTGTGTCGTTGCAGGTACGGACAGCCCAAGTATCTTGCTCCATGCTTGCCCAGGCAGTTGGCGCACTTTCGTTTGTTGTTGGGTGCTCGGAAGTCCATGTCCAGCTTGACAAGCGGACATTCCTTGAAGGCGTGGTGATCGGCCCAGTACCGGCAGATTTCCGTCTTACTGCGACATGCTGCTCTGCTGTGGCCGGCCCTCTGACATCTGGAACATTGGGTGATCCTTGGGATGAATCTCTCTGGCTGCTGCATTCTCTTGTTGATTGATACCTTGATAGGCATCTCGCTATCCACTGTCTTCATCATCGCCAAGGTTGTGGGAATCTTGGAGTAGACGAGCAGCCGCTCCGCCTTCAAGAATTGGGTGTGGAGATTCTCTTCTCGTAGCTGTTTCAGTATTTCTTTGTCTGATATGTTAGTTAGTTAGTTAGTCGCGGTTCCAACCTCACAGCAACGGGTCGTCCCCATTTTGCATGTGCCAGTGAATATCACACAAAAAGCCTCCCACTGCCCAATGTGAAAAGTGGAAAAGACAGGAGTCTCGACAAACAACAGCTCGCACAGATACACTGTGCATAATGCCGCCGCCAGAATGTCAACACAATAGTCCCCCACGAAACATTCAGTTCATCTCTGATGGAATCGGCAGGCTGAATGTTTCCTAGATGTTCACCCACACAGTACCAAAAAAAATATAGTTCATTGTCGATGGCAGGGGTAGTCAACCAGAAGCCCAGCAGCCACGCATTTCTGCATAAGGCAAAAACCGGTCAACTCTGGGACATAGCCAGCTGCCACCACTCCGAACATGCAGTCACGTTCCAAAAAACCTCGGGTAGATTCAGAAGCATTTCACACGAAACTCACAGCTCACAGTGTCGCACCACGCACTCACTCAGTAGCAGGGGACGGAACCATCAAGCCTACTTAGTCGCCTCTTACGACATGCGTGGTAGGCTACAGTGTTGCTATTATTTGCTTCCCTTATGGGCTCCGGCAACACACGGGAGTGGGTGTCTGATATATCCACTTGGATACTCTTGATAACCCACTTGCTTGTCGGTGAGTCAGTGTTTCCGACTCTGGTGTCTTTCTGCTCCCTCTGCTTCTCAGTAGGTTTGGCTCTTGTCTGTGGTGGGCTGTTGATTGTCTCCCTCGTGGTGGCTTCAGTAATAGCTGTAGTTTCAGGTTCTTTGATGCAGCTAACACGTTCATCTTCTGATGGTCTTGTCGGCTCCCAAGCTGCACATCTTGGATACCACATGTCTTTTGTTGTTCTTGCCACGTGACATTTTCCTCCCCCGTATCATGCTTCTTGACTTGTTCTGGTGACTTGCTTGATAGCGCTCGCAGTTGCGAATGGCGAGCTCACTTTTTACCATATATTATATTAATAGGAAATACTTTCGTTGCTCCAATGGCTGACCTCAATTTCCTCGCTAACATGACGTCACTCCAAAGTAGGCGTTGTTGGTATTCCTTGAAATTAGAACAAGGGAGATAATTTTCCTAGTTGTCGTCCTTGTCTTTGCAAGCGGCTGTCAGCTCAGGAATTGTGGAAAAGGGGGATAATTTTCCCAGTTTTCGCCCTTGTCTTCTAGCCTCTTCTCACGATCAAACGCCAGGTGTTTATCTATTATCTACAACTCCGGTCGTTGCCAGTTTCAGAAGCAGACAAATTCTATCTTTAGCTGCAGTATTGTTATGTTAAGAAATCAGGGTGTGTCTTGCCATAACACTAAATACTTGGAACCAATTTTACTCGCTGTATTTAAACTGTTTTTCTGAGTGTCGACAGAACATGTCAAAGTTATGCTTCCTTGTTGTCTTCTGCTTTTGATTTTTCGTCATCTTCGTCTTCCGTTTCATCGTCGCCTTCTGCTTAGTCTTCTGCATCTGCTTCCTTGTCGTCTTCGTCTTCTGCTTCCTCGTCGTCTTCGTCTTCTGCTTCAACTTCCTCAGCGATAGTAATCTCAAATTATATTTTGCTTATTGCGACAATGTTGCTACACCGCAATTGCTCTAAGCAACTAGTTCTGTAAATGCTTGGTCTTCAAATGAAGCTGAAATGTACTAATATACTTTCTCTGAATACAAACAATAGACGAATGTGAAATGTAGGGTAGTTATACAAAATAAAACAATAGAAAACGGAGGATAAAGCATGTCACAGCATCATCCTCCTTTCTGTAATTGTATTTCCCTAAAGCTGCCTTTAACTTTGTGTGTGTCTACTGTTGACATTTCCACAGCTTTATTGCAGGTTTAAATATTTCTCTGTATATAGTCTGTACACCAGCAGTAATTGTTGACCTGGCATTGGTCATTTCAAGTGACTATCATCACCATCATAGCCATCCCTAACTGGAATGAAGAAATTTTCACTTAGAAAATCTAACTGTGTTCCGTAATTGCCCAAATTCCGTGCCACCGACAGAACCGCCAAATCCACTGCCCGTGCCACCTGTTGCTCTGATGTCTCCATCCCTATTAGAAGCTATCACCAGCCGATGGTGTCTACACAACAACTGGTGAACTACCACCAAAAACAGAATAAGGTGAAACAGACAAGATATCAGTAAACAGCACTATTGTGACATCATTAATCAGTTGAGTTGAGTTGAGTTAAGAACCGACATCACTGCACTCAGGACATTCCCATACGCGTTCCTTCCCCTCGTTCAACAGCCAGCGCAGAGTCATACTACTAATTGTTCCCACCGCTATCTGATTAAACGTTCTCCAGGATTTCCATCTCAGTTTTGAGATTCTCCCAGAACCCCTGCCGATTCCCCGCAATCTCATTCTTTCCACATATGGGTTCTCAATCTGTTCTTCCGCCTTCTCCACCTGGTCATCATTAATCAAATCAATGGCAGTCAGAAATATATATTCTTCGTTACCTTACTTGCTCAATATACAAAATCAGATGAAAGATCAAATAAGTATACCTGATGGGAGGTCACACCAATTAGGTATAAATATTCAAACAGGAAAGTAAAGTAATAAGAATAAATCCAACAAATGGTAACCTGATATCCATGTTACATCCCCTCTTAATCATCATGTCATCTCGTCGTCTTCGTCTTCTGCTTACTCGTCGTCTTCTGCTTCTGCTTCTTCGTAGTTCTTATCTTCTGGTCTGCTTCCTCGTAGTTCTTATCTTCTGGTTCTGCTTCCTCGTCGTAGTCGTTTTCTGCTGCTGCTTCCTCCCCGTCTTCGTCTTCTGCTTCCTCGTCGTCTTCGTCTTAGGCTTCAACTTCCTCAGCGAAAGTAATCTCAAATTATATTTTGTTTTTCTACAACAATGTTGCAATAACGGTCTTGTTCTAAGGAACTAGATCTATGAATGCTTGGTCTTTAAATGAAGCCGACATGCACTAAAATACTTTCTCTGAATATAAACAATAGACGAAGGTGAAATGCAGGACAAATATACAAAATACAACTATAGAAAACAGAGGATGAAGCTTGTCACAGCATCATCCTCTTTTCTGTAACTGTATTTTGTAAAGCTGCCTTTCACTTTGTGTTTGTCTACTGTTGACATTTCCACAGCTTTATTACAGTTTTAAATATTTCTCTGTATATAGTCTGGACACCAGCAGCAATTTTTAAGCTGCCATTGGTCAATTCAAGTGACAATCATTACCATCACAGCCATATATCATATCCCCCATACCTAACTGGAATGAAGAAATTTTCACTTAGAAAACCAACCTGTGTCCCGTGTTTGCCCAGTGACAGAACCACTGAATCCATTGCCCGTACTACAACCGCCTGTTGATGTGATGTCTCCACCCCTAAACAAGCTATCACCAGCCGATGGTGTCTTCACCACAGTCGGTGAACTAAAATAAAACCGTTTGTCCGAAGTCCATTGGTCCGAAGAAGCTGAAAGACACAAGATTTCAGTAAACACTTTTGTGACATCATTAATCAAATCAATGACAGACACAAATATACATTCTTCGTTTACTTACTTGTTCAATATACAAAATCAGATGCAAGACAAATAAGCATACCTGATGGGAGATCACAACAATTAAGTATAAATATTCAAGCAGGAAAGTAAGGTAGTATGTATAAATCCAACACATGGTAACCTGATATCCATGTTACCTCCCCTCTTAATCATTATTATTGTCACAGGATAAATTAACTTGTCAGTCGATCGATGACAACCAGGCCCGACATTATTTTGCTAACACAATTGACTCTTTGATGGTGAACAAACTGAGGAAAATACGTCGGTACAGATTCTCTGCACCTGGTCGACAGTGTGTATGAGATCAAAGGGAGTCACGTCGAGTTGTCTACACACAGTCGACAGTTTGATGACAGGATGTTGTTCGAGCGGTGTGTATTGGCAACATTTGTCTACAAAACGGGAGTTGGCCGTTGAAAGTAATGGACAGATGTCTGCTAGAGGTCAGAAGGATTCTGTAATGGGAGAAAGGTCTCTGGCTCACAGACAACCCGGATATTTGTTGGATGAGACAAAGAACTCCACAGATGAAAAGGAAATTTGACAGCTAATTGACTCTGGTTAGTCTGGAAACAGGAGGACAAAGCCAGATTCTGGACTGATTGGCGTCTGGACTTTCTGGTGACTCACTCAAGCACTCATATAAAACCCAGTGCAGTAAACAGGTAGAGGGAGTCGAGAAAAACATTATGTAGTGTTAGGAGTGGGGATTATTCCGAGTTGTGTTATATGAGAGGGACTAGACTATCTAAGTAGTGATAGTTATCCACGGACATAGATCCAATCGGATTGCCTAGTTTCTCGAGTAACAACAGGAATAGACATATGGTAGGCAATTAATTATATCTAACTTAAGAGTATGATTAGGAATAGAGTACAGTACTGTGCAGTGATATAATGTATTATGATTAGTGATAGAATGTTCTATAAGTGCGGTGCTAGAAAGTATCATAGGAGCGTCGGCACTAGTATTCTATTGTGTGGCTTCAAGTAGCTTGTGTTATATATCATTTTACTCGGGAAGTTGAGGACAATGTAGTGGAATAATAATTAGAGAGATTAAGCATGGTTGAGAGGGAGGAGGGGAATGTGTAATGGTAGGATCTTCCAGTAGGGCATCTGCTGGGTTTCTACCCGTTCCTTTAGTCTTTCCTGGTGTTGCCATGTCTCAGATCATATGATTGAGTTATTTGGCCGTATGACAGAGATCGGATCTCTGTTATAGATCTGAGTGCTGTTATTGGCCTACACTTGCCTAATTCTGGCCAGGACTGAGTTGCCCTCACCATGATGTTATCTGCTCTACAGGTTCCATGTACAGTTCCCCTTGAATGTCCCACTTGAGTGTGCGATGATTTACTACGAAGAAGCCGGTTCAAAGTTTTATACAAGGAGGGCTCAGCATCTGAAGACAGAGGTTGCTGAGAGGCCGCTACATAGGGCTTATACCCAAGTTGGTTTGCGGGAACCTGGCTTCTGCTGAGCAGGACATGTTGACGAGATTGAGGTTTAGCCAAGTGATAGATGTACCAATAAACAGTCAGAACATTGCATAATTTATACTGATACCCAAAACAGTTAGATTGTGGTGTTAATATGAGGAATCTTTAGAACCAGTGACTCTAGATCCATTAAGATTTTTCCACTAACAGTGACAATAGGATTAGAATTTCCTGATTAACAATCCGTTAAATAACCGAGGAAGTTCATAGTGTGAATCAGACTCTAATTAGACAGTGTTTGTCAGGGGTGTCCAAGCATCCTGGTGGTTCCAGAGACAACGGAGGAAGTCTTCACGTGACCGGAGGAGCATCACCTGGGTGAGGCTACTTGTACGGGATACATGGTGCTGGTGTGTCTTCAGCACAGGGATGAGAATGAATATCCTCTTGAACACTGATCTGAGTCTATAGACGATTTAGAATACCCGTCACACATTCTACACCTTATACACACATACACTTCTCCTACATATACTCTTTGCTTTAATAAATTTCTTGTTTTTATTTGTTGAAGCGAGAGTTGTCAAGTATGTTATGTTGGGGAAGAATGAGAGGGGGCATGATCCAGGGGTGAGTAAGAGTGAGAGGAAGGTGTCTTCAGATTGAGGGAGTGTGTGGACGGAGTCTGCTGGATTTCTCCAGAATAGAGATATTGAATTAAAAATAATGTGGGTGTTGATTCTCTTCACTCCAGGGACGACACTAAAGTGGTAAAGAAGAACTAGTAACTAATACGACAGTCATTCTTTACACACACACGACAATTATCTTACGCACTTGGTCGCGCTATTCGTCTGGTTTCTGGCAGAAAGCACGTTGAAAGTAATAATTTATACAGTCATCTAAGACTTCTACCACTTCGAAAGCGCTTCCTTTTTAACAAAGCCAAATTAGTGAATAAAATTATATCTCAAAATACCCCAGAGTATCTTCTGCCGCTGATTCAATCTAATGCAATGAACAGCAAGCGCCTAAATTTACTACACGTCTCAAAGCCTAGATTGGACCTATACAAAACATGTTTCGCCTATTCTGGTGCTCACTTATGGAATGATCTTCCCCCAGATCTGAAAACTCCAATGAGTCCCTACACATTTAACCGAAAACTCTTTCAATACTTAATCCATACCGACTATATGCCACCATAATTCATTTACTGGTATAATTGCTCATTATAATTGTTCATTATAATTGTTCATTATAATTGTTTAACTATAATTGTTCACTATATATGTGAGTGTGTGGAAGAGAGAGAGACAGAGAGAGAGAGAGAGAGAGAGAGAGAGAGAGAGAAAGTGGGTGTCAGAGAGAGTGAGAGAGTGAATGTGTGTGTGCGCACGTGCATGCGTGTGGGTGGAGAGAGTGATTGAGCGAGAAATGGTGAGGGAATGTGTCAGTGCAGGCATTCGTACGTGTATGTGTGAGAGAGTGTGATTGAGAGAGTGAGTGTATGTGTGTATGAACGATTGTGTGTGAGAGAGTAAGTGAGTGAATGAGTGATGAGTGAATGAGTGAGAAAGTGAGTGTGTGTGAGTGAGTGAATGAGTGTTAGAGTGTGTGTGTGTGTGTGTGTGTGTGTGTGTGTGTGTGTGTGTGAAAGAGAGAGAGAGAGAGAGTAAAAGAGTGAGTGAGTGCGCTAGGGTAAGTGAAACATTGAGTGATAGCGTGAGGGTGTGTGTCTGTCTGTGTATGAGTGTGAGAGAGAGAGTAAGAGAGTTAGAGATAAAGTGAATGAAGATTGACAGAGTGAATGAATGGGGGAAATAGTGAGTGTGTGTGAGAGAGAGAGAGAGAGAGAGAGAGAGAGAGAGAGAGAGAGAGCGAACAAGAGAGAGAGAGTGAGACAGTGGGAGAGTTGATGTGTTAGTGTGTGTGTAGGAGCGCGTGCATGCGTGTGAGTGTGTATATATGAAAGAATACAGAGAGAGAGAGAGAGAGAGAGAGAGAGAGAGAGAGAGAGAGAGAGAGAGAGAGAGAGAGCTGAACAGATGCATGTCATGTAATACGCATGTTATGTAACACGCGAATCCATATGTTTGTGTATTCTCATCTTGATATTATCAGTTAAATACCATTTGATTTTATCATGTATAATGTAATCTCATGTACATTACTGTAGTTTGAGTGAAAGACAGAATGAGTGAGAGTGAATGTGTGTGTGTGTGTGTGTGTGTGTGTGTGTGTGTGTGTGTGTGTGTGTGTGTGTGTGTGTGTGCATCACTATTTTTTACATCACACACTGTTTATGTACACATTTTCTCCATGTTTAACATTTTTATGAGACTGCTCACGACAATTGTCAGTGTATGTGTGTGAGTAAAGTGTGGGAGTTTGTTCATACTAGTTTCAATGCTCACGTGAGGCATTTTGTATGTGTCTAGATGTGAGAATGTGTGAGTGTGTGTGGAGGATGTGTGAGTGTGTGTGGAGGATGTGTGTGAGTGTGGGGATATGTGTGGGTGGGGATGTGTGGGTGGGGGAATGTGGATGGGGTATGCGTTTGGATGGGTTTGGGTGTGTGGGTGTTGGTGGGTAGTGATATTTGTGGGTGTTGGTGGGATGTGTGGATGGATGTGTGGAGGTGAAAGTAGGGGTGTGGGAATGGGTGTGAGGGATGTGTGTATGGGTGGAGGATATGTGTATGGGACGGGTGCGGGGGATGTGTGTTTGGGTGGGGGATATGTGTGGGTGGGTGGAGATGTTTAGATGGTTTGGGGAAGTATGTGTGGGTGGCGGGGTTGTGTGGGTAGGGGATTGTGTGGGTGGATTGGGGATGTAAGGGTGGGTGGGGAGAAGCGTATGGTGTGTGGGTTTGGGATATGTGTGCGGTGTGTTGGTGGGGGATGTATGCATGGTGTGTCGATGGGAGGTATTTTTGTGGTGGTATGGGTGAAGATGTGTGTGGGTGGGGGATGTGTGTGATGGGTGCGGGGAATGTGTGTATGGGTGGGGGATATGTGTGGGTGAGTAGGGGGTGTGTGGTGGTTGGGAGAAGTGTGTGTGGGTGGTGGGGTGTGTGAGTGGGAGATGTGTGCGTGGATGGAGAATGTGTGGGTGGGGGTGTGTGAGTGGCTTAGGGATGTGTAGGTGGGTGAGCGATGTGTATGTGTCGCGGTGGGATGCGTGTGTGGGTGGAGGATTGTGTGGGTAGGGGTATTGTGATCGAGAGATGTTTGGCTGGGGGTGGGTGGGGGTGTGCGTGAGTGAGTGTGTTGGTGGGTAGGTGGGTATTGCATGTGTGGGTGGGGAGAGGTGCGTGGTGTGTTGGTTGGGGATATTGTGTGGGTGGGTTATGTGTGTGTGGGTGGGGGTATGTGGGGTGGATGGGTCAGGGTATCTGTGTGTGTGCGTGTGTGTGGGAATATTGTGTGGTATGTGGGTGGGGGATATGTGTGTGGTGTGTAGGTGGAGATGCATGGTGGTATGTGGGTGTGTGATGTGTTGGTGAGGGATATGTGTGCGGTGTGTGGGTTGGCAATATTGCGTGGTAGAAGATGTATGTGATGTGCGGGTGGGGGTGTGAGTGATGCGGGATTTGGTTAGGGCATGTGTGGGTGGGTGGAGGATGTACATGTGGGTGGTGGGGTGTGTGTGAGTGGATTGGGGATGTATAGGTGGTTAGGAAGATGTGTGTGTGTGTGTGTGTGTGTGTGTGCCGGGGTAGGGAGATGTTAGTTGGTGGGAATGTGTGTGTGTATGAATTAGGGACGTGTGAGTGGATGTGCGATGTGTGGGTTGGTGAGGGATGTGTGAGCGTGGGTGGGGAATATGTGGTCGATGGAGATGTGGCTGGGGATGGTGTTTGGAGGTGTTGGTGGGGGAGAGGATGTGTGGGTTAGGATGTGTATGTGGGTGGGCGTGGGATGTGTGGGTTGGTGGGGGATGTTTGTGGGTGGCGAATGTGTTTTGGTTGGGGGAACAGGTGAGGGCAGTGTGTGTGGGTGGGGGATGTGCGAGAGGAGGATGGGTTGGTTGGTGGGGTATGTATGTGTCCCTGGGTGTGTGTTTGTGTGGGTTGGGTGATGTATGGGTAGATGGGAGATGGGCCTCATAACATGGTAATTTGTCTTGATTATGTTTACAGCATTCATTTTACAATGTTTATCTTTCTTCCTATGTAAATGTATAATGCTCTTGATGAACGAAAGACGAGTGATTGGAAGGGCCGAATGTAAGAAGGGCCTGCGTGCCCAATTTGTTACCCTTTGAAAATAAAGTTGATTTGATTTGATTTGACTTCTTCTTCTTCTTCTTCTTCTTCTTCTTCTTCTTCTTCTTCTTCTTCTTCTTCTTCTTCTTCTTCTTCTTCTTCTTCTTCTGCTTCTTCTTCTTCTTCAAAATATGTTATGGGAATTATTAAGGCTGTTTTCTTAACTGACCAGGTTTTTTCCATAATTCTTGGATGTAGGTATGTGTGCCTCGGGTAACCAATTCAGCCGGTAGGGGCCATGCAAACAAGATCACCGGGAGGGTCCGATCAGCAACATAGGGACACTTTTATATGACGGGTAAATTGTTGTATCGTATAACCGGTTCAGAGGAGCACGAGGATAGCCATCTCGTATTTCCTCTTATCACAAAACTCAAGCACGTTTCTGTCAGTACACAGACAGTACTCAGAATTTTGAAGAGAACTCACGAAAAAAATCCGTGTAATTGGGAGTAAACTTCGGGAGGAGGTGATTATTCTCAATGTAAGTACTTTATTTTACGGAACTGTGTTTAACATTCAAGTTTTGCTCAGACTTGACGTCACAACCTCCGTCTAACGAAAAACAAACATTTCATTTTTGCACTTTGGAGAAATCGGGTGTAAATTATGCTTCTTCTCTTAACAAAGGGACAGATCTCTATCTGAACCTAATGCAAATTCATAGTATTGTTGAAGGAACCAACGTTTGATTAGTGTCAACGCCAAGTGGTCTTAGTCAAGTGGAGACAACCTAAACAATTCGGTACTTATTTTTAATTCACCGCAAACAAAGGAACCTCGGATGTTCCTGGGAAATCACGTGACATTATTATGATTCCATAGTGGGTGTAGGGGTGCATTGATATACTGTGCAACTTGTGTATGGAGTTTTATATGCTTTTGTAAGTAGAAGGCAAACAAGTGCTATTGTGTAAGTGCCATGAATCAAAAGTGTAGAGATTGGAAATTATGTTTAGATGAAGGGAAATAATCCCAATAACAGGGTAAGATAAGGAGTTACCTAATCCTGGAGTACCCGGTAATATTGATAGTCGCTCAGCGTGACTAATATATTGTATCACGGGCAAAATTAAAAGTACACGGGAAAAAGTGCGGAAACGCACAGACTGAGAAACCGAGAAGTTTAGCGAGTCACTCAGGATTCAGGAAACAGGCTGTCAACATCGGTCAGGAAGGCTAGTGATATTAGTATTTCTTGACTTGAATTGAGAAGTAATAAGAGCGATATTTGTCTACACTGAAGGCTTGTATTGAGGGAACCGGAGAACAAGTAATCCTCTTTTTGACGCCTACTAGAAGTTACCAGTATTTACAATTCGCCAGTATAATCGCTAAGTGTGTGCCACAATAATTCACAGCCACATTTGAGGTCTAACATTGTGTGGTAGCATAATATTCACTAAGCAACCGTAAGTTGAACTCTTATTGTCAATTTATTAACACGATAACTGACTTACGTGTGATATTACTACGTTTAGAGGAAACATGGATAGAAGAATACACGCCATCGTTAACATGGCTAGGGGAATCCCCGACAGATGACCGCCAACTAGGAACTGGGGACGCTGCGTAAAGAACATAACAGTAAAACAATTTGTACAAGGCTACACTCCTACATTAAATTTATATCTGTGAATAATAAGATCATTTAAGAAAGTAAAAGAATTAAAAATACTTGAAGAATAGACAATTGGTCAGTCCATGGCACATATCATGGGGTCTTACTTCGAGGATTTTGAACCCAAGTATCGCCTACGCAACACTGTTAGTCACACCCAGAACAATTCAACTTGCTACTTCGAAATGGCACTGGCTATAATTGCATATGAATATGAGCCAAGAATTGAAAATCGAAAGAGACCGTGATGTCCCCATCTATCAACATCTTCAGAAATTATTAAAATGAACTGTCGACGATCACCGTTCACGAGCAAGATGAATGATACAGCAAATGAAGCCACCATATCAAGTAAAATTATTACTATGAGCTGCCCTGAGTCCTAGTCAAGTTGTGATTGTACACCAATATTGATATATTAACAGTCAGTAAAGTATTTCGGCAGCCATCTTTCTAAAAGAACAGTTCCACTATAGTGAATACGAACAGCACATCAAATCTAAACTTCGGGAACCATTTGTAGATGAACTCGCTCAAATCAGGGAGTTGTCAGTAGTATACTACGGTTCATCCACGCAGATTTACGGCTGCGCAGCACCCTCTGGGGGAACTCCTGATTTTTAGCAACCACTGCCTACAATCAACCGAACATCAACCCGTTCAGCGGAGGAAGAGTCATCACCACGTACCGGATCGGAAAGCAGAAAGTTAAGTTGCTAGTTAGTGATTTGTCTTTCTGTTCTGTCCATTGGTCCGAGACCGTTGTACTAAAGTTTCACTCTTCTTTCACGTGGTCTATCCTATCCAATTGTTAACTGTGTGGGTGGTTGTATGGCTATCTGTGTGTTGCTATCTCTATTATTAACACAAAGATAGCTCTGTCCTTTCAACAACCGAAATTAAACTAGGTGATATTGTAATTGACTGTTGTCAAGAGCGTTGTCTTGTTTATAATTAATCCTTCGGGAAGTGTTGTACTATCCTGTGGTCAGTACTCATGATGTAATTTTATGAGAATTGTCCTGTATAATTCGATTAAATTTCTGATAGGCGTTTTCTTTGTTATTGCTCAGTCCTTAGTGCAATTATTTATTGAGTACACTTAGCTGAACCACACCAGCAACCCAAACTGATCATCTTGAGCATTATAACATTAGAGAGAGTTACCTGATATAAAAGACACGTAACAGGTGGAAGTTACAAGTGAAAACATTAATATTCAGGCAAATTGAGTACATGATAATCTTTGTTTAAAATATTAGGTGAAATACTTATATACAATCTAAGTTAACTAGATTGAAATAAAACATGTCTACATTGCAAGACTTCATTGCCATGGGTAAAGATTATGGTCTGTCAGGTCCTGAACTATTAACATGGACCAAAGCTAAACTTAGTGCATTGCTACAGGAAGAACGAGCTGCAAATAGAGAAGCTGAGAAAGAGAGATTATCCCTTGAGAAAAAAAAGTAACTTGCAGAAAAAGATACTAAAGAGAAAGAGTTAGCATTGCAGAGAGAGACTAAAGAACGAGGGTTAGCATTAGAGGAACAGAAGCGGCTTTCAGTAGAGAGAAACCGGTAGTTGAGCAAATTTTGAAAGATAAAGAGATTGAGGTGAACCTAAAAGTTAAGCAATTAGAGAAAGAGGAAAATGCTGAAATCGATAAAGCGAAAAGGCTTCGAGAACTTTAGATCCCATCAAACGGTACCAATGAATCATTAGAAATGATACCGCTGGTGATTCCATATAAATATGGATCACAAACTTAGAGGTGCTGATGAAACACTACAAAGTTCCCATCGACGAATGGGCTATACTTTTTCTTAAAAATCTCGCACTCCAACCTTTGAAGGTAGTTGACGTTATTCCAGAAGATCTCCTTACCAATTATGAGTATGTGAAACAAAGAATCATCAGCCATTTCAGTTTAGATCAGACTGGTTTACGAACAGCATATAGGACTCTGACACCGAAGGCTACCCAGTCCTTCCTCGACTTCGTCGCAGAGACTCAGTATCTATTTGATAAATGGCTGAAGTCTACGAATGTCCAAGAAAACTTCCACAAGCTGAGAGACCTATGTTGAGGGACAAGCTGATCTCAGCGGTGCCGGATGCGATGTCTAGATTCCTGATCGAAAACAAGTGCAGTACGCTACAAGAGATGGAATCCAAAGGAGAGGCTTATTACAACGCCCACAAGGAAGTTTTTGCTGAATGTGCTCAGTCTGATCTGGTGATAGGAGCGTCTGCCAGATTCTCTACACATAAAGGTAATAGAAACAATAATAGTAGGTCAGACAAGACAACCGTATAGCCAACAGACACCATATCAACCACGGTACCATAATAGACCAAACAACTAAGGCTATCCAAAAGCAAAGATAGGTCCAATTGTCATATGTAGATTTTGTAAGCACACACATGGGTCTTAAGAGATGTGTGATAAAAATAATAAATTAAGCATATTTGAAAAATATTTTTCCAAGAAGAACTGACAGGTAAACCTACACGACTCAGTTAAAATGTTCCTTTTGCAAAAGTTATGGTCATTGTGCCAGACAGTGTAAATTAAAAGATATGTACAAGGAAACAAATATGGTGGACATCATATCAAGTAGTGACGAAGAAGAACAACAAGAAACGAATGCGATAGACATATATAATAGACATGATGATGGTGATAGTAGTAAGGTTTACATACAAGAAGCTAATTCCGCCTACACTTCAGACTGAAACTTAGACGTTCGACTTACCTTAGTTAACAGGTTAGCAGTACAGATGATAAGAGACACCGGGACGTCAATTATTGGGGTAGACCAGAGACTCGTAAAAGATGAAGACTACACAGATGAAAAAGTGATGTGTAGAACATTTGGTGGGGCATTGGAACTGTATAAAGTAGCATGGACAGATATTAATTGCCCTTATTACCATGTACGGGTGGCAGCGGCAGTACTATCATAAACTACAGTGGAAATAATAGTAGGGAACATCCCAGACGTGAAAGAGTGTACTAGTCAGGACATAGAGAAATGGGGAAAAAAAAAAACTTTGAATACATGATTTAAACTACGCATCATTGACTTTCCCAACTGAAGACAAGAATATTAAAACAGAAGACTATGGATCAGACATAGAGACAAACATGTACAGGACAGACGATGACGAGATGGAAAAACGAAGACAAATAATGATCGCAAATGCAATAGACATAGGTTTATCATGTTCTGATAGTATGTCTTCGGATGAAGATGATAATTATAAAAATAGTCGACAACAATGTTCAAAAAAGAAAGTTAAAATAAAGGAAACAGATAGCACTGACTGCACTAAACCAGGTTAGGAGAATGAATTCCCCCAGTAGTACCACAGGTACAATATACAAATACAGACTCCTTAATAACAACATGGAAACAAACATAAGTGTCTGAAACAGAAACTGATAAACTACACGGAATATTAAACTATGGATTTGGGAACGGTATTGGAATAGCATGGGAATATCTGAAGAAGAAAGAAAGAAAGGGTACTACAAATCGATGAATTGAAACCGATAACAACTTACGTTACAAGGAAGATACAAACCACTGTGCACTACTGCATATTAAAGAAACATAACGAGAGTTCAAACAGATTTCGCTGATAGACCGCAAAGAACATCAATGTGGCAGTTTCCTTTTAAGGCCGATGATATATTCACTGTCCTAATTATAATCTTCTTTAAATCAATGATTACATATTTTTGATTGGCCTTTTATAGTGTAATATTCACTACTCAGGAAAGACAACATAATACAAGCTAAACCTTTCAGCTTCACCTTAAAGATATGACATTATCTATGTCACCACAGATATTTATTGCAGTATACATGTGGTTAACACTCAGACACTCATCGAATCAAACAACTTATTAGAATTGCAGTTGATAGAGATTAATAATGGTATTTACTATATTCCTATTGTGTAACTTACATCACTGGAATAGATATTAAAGAATTCATTGTTATTACAAGTAATAAGGTAATCTGTCAACATAATTATAATATAGTACAGTACTATAGCGTGATACAAAACGTCTCTGGTTCAACAAGATGTTTCAGTAATTCATTCAGGTACGCATAAACCATAACGCTGTAAACCATTACATTCATTTCACGCATAACGTTTTAAATCATTGCATTCATTTCATGCATGACGCTGTAAACCATTAATTCAATAATGCATAAGCATGTAAACCATTCAAACTGATCTGGTAGAAAATTTTAATATAAAGGTAATACAGTTATATTCAAACTACTTCCAGTTATAATAACCAAACTATTATAACAATCAATTATAAAAGATAATTAAAGGACATAAAGTCAAAAGACATAAATATTAGATAATTAGACAGTAATACTATGATATATATGTATAAGCAGTACGAAAGATCATAGGTAAGACATAACCATTGTAGCGCTGAGAAAAAAAAAATCTAGACAACAGTAAAACATAGCACTAAGATCAAAATCACTAAATAAAATGGATACTCAAACCTTATAAGCACATAATAAAATAAAACGGATTCGAATTCAAAATAAATTAAATTTAGTAAAATTTAAAATCTGTTGCAATCAGTAGCACGAAAGTGAACAAAGATATATGAATATATTAATTGCTTAAGATAATGTAAATAAGATATAAATAAAATGATGATAATATAAGGTATAGTAATTATGTTCTTGTGTTCATTACGGATTCAAAGAGTATGCTTAGCAAGGTGGAGAAAGGAAGGTTTCGTGTGGAATGGCTCTCGTCGCTTCAGAGGTCACAGAATGTGAGAATTGTATGGATATTTTGCCCTGGCCATGCGAGTGTACGGGGGAATGAACAGGCTGATTGGCTTGCAGGGGATTCACCTCTTGGTGGTATCTTGCCTAAGGACAAGGGGGAGGTGGTCGTACGTTTGTGGGACCAGGTGGAGAAAGCGGAAGAACAGATTGAGAACCCATATGTAGAAAGAATGAGATTGCGGGGGATCGGCAGGGGTTCTGGAAGGATCTAAAAACTGAGAGGGAAGACTAGGAGAACTTTTAATCAGATAGCTGTGGAAACGATTAGTAGTATGACTCTTCGCTGGCTGTTGAATGAGGAGACTGAGCACGTATGGGAATGTCCTGAGTGCAGTGATGTCGGTACTTAACTCAACTCAACTAAACTCAACTCAACTTCTTTTGTTATTTTAAATTGTGAAGTGTCAGTTATACTTAATATGTATGTATATTATAATTAGTAACATAATACTTAAAAGGTATTGCTAACATTTAACACGAAGTCCAATTGAAAGTATAGTACTCAAGGTATAGAGATGTATACCAAAAGTATAATATCACGAGAGAGGAAAGAAAGATAGAAATAAAAAGACACTAAATAAATCTGAAAACAAACAAATTGTCAAAGCGATACAACGGCTTAACCCCATAGAGCATACTTCATAATGAACAGTCATAGTGTGAGTGACAACATAAGACAAAACAAAAGAGATATTGTCAATAGTCAGAATCTAATGAAAGAGATACACCCATGTACACACAAAGTAATTGTAACGAGTATGGTGAACCGACTACACACTCATCCTCACCCAGAGCGTAATGGCTTGTGAGACGGGTGTAAGATCGTCCATGCGAAAGCATGAAGACAGGGACTGCATGAGGATGTCAATGATGGCATTGGATCTCATGGCAGTTGGATATCAGAACCTCTGAACAAAAGAGAGACTAAATCTCCACGACGTTCACGTTGGATGAACCGGAAGTTTCGTGCACAAGAATAATAATTATGTTTTTGTGTGTATGATGTGCTTGGCATAACCACTCATGCAATAAGAGTTAAATTATGTAGGAGAATCTAGACATTTTAGTGACCAGACTGGACATCCTTTGTCTCATGTCAAGTTAGATATATTACCACAAGACTGTCAAAATGTGTAAACACATTTCGTCGGAGCGTATATCCATATCTTGTGCTACTCAATTTATCTTGTGTATATCCCATCTGTCTGCTCCCATCTTTGATGTATCTGGGGGCCAGTTTATAAAGACAATTACATGCGGTTTTGGGTACATCTTGCTGTAAACACGCTTGTCGACCGACTACTAAGTGAATCCCGATATCCCTATTCTGAAAATCGACGATCCCACCATAACTAGGTCAGTGCTAAAAACAATTACGCGGTTTGTTTGCGGTGAATTTAAAATGAAGTACCAAAAACTCTACTTAACCATAGTCCAGTGTGAAAGTTGCTTCGAAGAGAATCAGATTTGCATAATCTGAGAATACATCCTTAACTCTTAGAAGCCTACATCAAGATGAAAGTGACCAGTCACTGTTACTCAAACTGTGCCAGTGAAGGTGCTCAATCCAAGGGACAACGGTCATGTACCAACGGGTGAAGTCCTAGATCAATCAGGTGACCTCCTACCCAGACAGCAACATTGATACATCCAACCATCTTGACATTACTGACCTTGCTCTCCAGCAGTCTTTATGAAGAGAAGGTCCAAAAAGACTGCTCTCGCTTGTCATCTGCATCATCTATCCCATATTGTCTGACATGAAATAGTTTTACCATTAAAATTATTTTTTTGTTCTTCGTTGAAAAAGAGTTGGGTTAAGTCAATGGATGGTCTGAGATAGATTAGAGGTAGTATCTTAAGAGTGTGTAGTCTTTTGTTAATTGTCTTGTGTGGGACGACGTGGGAGAAAAGAAAACGGGGCGGAAGTACATTACATCAGAACCCAGAAATAATCGCAGGTGACGAAGAACCCACCCCGTCCTGTTACACCACCATAACTTTCTAAAATATGTACTGCTAACTATTTTAAGAATTGTCCACCTGCCTACGTCAACTTAAGATATCCTAGCCTAGCAGTGGATTCCAATAAATGACTTGCAAAAAAAACCATACAGCTTATATATTATTCATTTATTCGTAATGTTTTCTTCTTCTTCCTGCTCGTCGTCCTCCTCCTCCTAATTCCTCTTCCTCCTTCCTTCTTCTTCTTCTTCATCACATACAAGAGGTGAATCTGAAGATAGGTCTATCGACATTCAACCTGCAATTATTGTGGAGTTAACTACTGCTCTACAATCGAACAGTATCAGTGACTATGTGCGTGTTGTATTTCAGACAAAATAGAATTTGCACTGCACAGTGCACCTTACGAAATGCAGCGAAATATTCCATGCAATAAATTATACGACCTATTTTTTTTTTTGTGGCTTCTGTGCTTGCATTTACTATAGGGCCAACATTAAATAAAACATTCGACTCTAATCTAACCGGCGTCTGAGGCGTTCGGTTAGCGAACGTAAACCGTAATACCGCATACAGCGTTCAAGATCAACTTCAGACGATTTGGAAGCAGATCGCCTTATGTTGAATTTTAAGAATGGTATAAGCGTCTGTCGTTCATAAAGTAAAGGTAAACTGCTGAACGTAAACTTATCTAGTAAATCACAAACCCCCGCCCCCTGCAAATGCTGAAATTGATTGCGACGTTCTGTGAAGGACATGTCACTAACTCTAATCAAAGCTACATGTTTCCCACTGGAAAAGAAGGAAGTGAATGCTTGACTTCTGTATCCGACTTCAGCACATCATCTAACAATTCTCTCAGACACTACCTGCTGTGCAAGGGTCACAAGATTCTGTGCACGGGCTACAACTTGCCATGCACAGACCACAATGTGCTGTACACGGACCACAACCCAGTGTGCACGGACTACAATGTGCTGTATACGGACCACAACCCAGTGTGCACGGACTACAATGTGCTGTATACGGACCATTATGTGCTGTGCACGGACCACAACCCACTGTGCACGGACCACAACGTAGTGTGCACGGATCATTATGTGCTGTGCACGGACCACAATCCACTGTGCACGGACCACAAGGTAGTGTGCACGGATCATTATGTGCTGTGCACGGACCACAATCCACTGTGCACAGACCCCAATGTGCTGTGCACGGACCACAACCCACTGTCCACAGACCACAATGTGCTGTACACGGACTATAACCTGCTTGTACGAACAACAACTGCTCCTTGATCTGTTTTTCATTTTTATATTGCTGTCTGCATATAGGCAACTTGTACCTGTTTAGAACAACAGTTCACATTGACTTAACTTGTTTATGTTTCGTTCACGAATAACTTGTTTATCTTTAACATGTCTAACTCTTTATGCTATAATCAACATTCTGTCACATGAGCTGTGACTGATGGATTAATTGCTTGGTATAAAATGAGATAAAATATCAGACAAATGAGTCTTCAATGTTAGTTTGAATATTCAACATCAGTTTCTTCAAATGGTATGAATATGTGTCATATTGTAAAATCATAAGATGAATTGCGTTGCACTGTTTCGCCAAGCTTGTGGCTCAGTACATCCGACAAGCATTCTTTCGGGTCTGCCTTATACTAGCCAGTGACTGTCCCCAGTCTACCCATGAAACAACAGTTTGTGTCTCTGTTCGTCTGGTTCCCATCCCTTGACGTATCCAACATGGGAGACCCTACCAGTAGCTGCGCTACCGTCGGCGTAGCTCTTGAGGGGAGGGGGCATGAAACACGCATACCCCTAGACCACAGTAAGGTAGAGACACATCAGAGTGTGCCCTATTATTAAAACACTTATTTGACATAATTAACAGGTTAAGTGCCAAGGGATGATTAATTGTCTTAAGAGCCTTCCCACATCTGCCGTGGGCTTATATACAGTAGCTTTCCCTTTAACAGTAGCAACCCCCTTTAATTTAATATATAACACAACATGTCTGCTACCATATTAACAACTTTTAAGTCATAAATGTGACACCACTGGAAGTAGGGGTTACTTCCCATTTCCACCATCCATTTGTATTTGGTCGAAACCTAATTTTTGTTTGCACCGAATCTGTTGCCGGTCTCCGTGGCCTAGGTGTTAACATCTTTCTCCGTAATCCCGTATATTCTCGTGAGTAACGTGACGTTGCTCGAGAATCGGTAGCAGTTCTCGCCGCGTCGGTAACTTATGGGTATGTGAGTCTGTCGCTCAGAAAACAATGGCAAACTACTGAGCGTAATCTTGCCAAGAAATCAACAATCAGCTGAAAGATGCTGATGTTGACAGCGATGTCCTGTTAAGGATATGCGAATTAAAAAAAACAAAAACATTTCAGCATTCTTCTGTGGGTAACAGTTTTTTTACAATAAGATATCGTTTACAAAGCAAAGTTAATATCTGCAAACCACAAATACACCATAAAGTTAACAAAACAATAGAAGACTCTTTATCACGCCACTAGAAGAATAGAGTATTTGGTTAGTTGTATGCCCTTGACAGGACGCCACAGTCAACACCAGCATTCGTTTTGGGCTGTTTGGGGTTTTCTTGGCAAATTTACTTTCAGTAGTTTGCAATAGCTTTCAGAATGACCGACACTCATCAATCAGTCAATCAACCAGGTGCCGTCTCCACAATGAAGGATCTCTAACATTGTCTCTCTCCCCCACTGTGAATTCTGTCAGATTGCTGTTAATTCGTATCTTGATGCTAGCTTCTCACTTGTATCGTTGTGTACCTCTTGCTCGCTTTGCCTTCAACCTGACCCTCCAGTATAGTTTTTATAAGAGTGTTATATCGTTTAACGTGGCCGAAATATTTCACGTTCATCTTTTTTATTTCTTTCATTAACTCTCTTTTCATTCCCAGTTTTACTAGAACCTCTGTATTTGATTGTTTTTGTTTCCAAAAAAATACGACATATTCTTCTGTATATCCCAATCTCCAAGGCCTCTATTCGACTTTCTAATTACTTGCTCTAAATGACCGACGCTCTTACAGTAGCTAAATTATAACGCAAAGAGATCAGCTTACAAATCGCTTGCAGATGATTTCGAACCCGGTATGTGGGATAGTGAAACGCGTTCATCGCAAGTAGGTCACAGATGCCGGTATGGTATATAGTGTTAACCTCATAATTTATGACCACCTGGCACTCCATCGGGTGACATTGGCAGTCTTTACAGTTAGTTGTTGAATGTCCCTTGTAGAACTTCGCAATAAACCGAAACATATTGTTACTGATGATTTTTCCCCGGCAACTACACTATACGTTCTGTAATTTGTGGCACATTTACACACACACACACACACACACACACACACACACACACACACACACATACATACACACACACGCGCACGCACGAACGCAGGCAGGCAGGCACGCACACGCACACAAACACGGTATGGACTGCGCCTGGCCCTTCAGCCAGCAGGGTTTGGACATCCTAGACTCTCCCAGGATGGATGACCAGCAGACTACACAAGTCAACCCCACCTCCACGTGGTGTAGACTGGAAAACCATGATCGTGAGGTCATGGGCTAACGGGGATATGGCTCGCCATAGGGGAAGGACTCCCTATAGTCAGAATTTTGTCCTAAACCTGCGACTGGCCTAGCAAGCCGGCAGTGCCAGGGAGCGCGTGCCTTCTCTCTTTGTAGCGACCGCCGGCTATCTTAGGGGAACGACAGTCTATTTTAGGGAGCGATGGGCGCTCTGTGATGTCTTTGCGCTCATTGTTGCTGAATTAGCATTCGATTGTTCATTACTACTCTCGCCCATGGCTGATGTGCGTGCTTTGATGGTCACTGGTATTGGCTCGTTGACGTTGCCCAATCTTGATTGTGTGTCGGGTGCGGTACATATCTTTCCCTGCACTCGAACCGATAACTGGCCTATTTCCACGGCCAAGCAAAGTAGACATTTGTTGCTGCCGTGGTCCCGTAACTGTGTCAGCATCTTTCTGGTTAGCGATTCGGTGTTCTTTCTCGCTGGACTCTTTTCAATCATTGTCGAAAGTTAAGCTTAAGTTCTTTCACAGTGCTATTCGTGACAATTGTCACAAAATAAAAGAATACATGTGTCTGTGCAGTAGGGAAAACCCCATGGGTGGGGCTTACGCGATTAGCTCGGTCAGAAGTTCCATTGCATGCTCTCTATTTTGCTTCTCGGCTCAAAGTGGTGACACCATGATTCATTGCCTGCCACTATGCGGAAGAGAAATGCACCACCCTCCACTCTGTAACGTAGCAAGTGGTTCAAACACCATCCCAGACGTTCCTCTTTTTAGTGGTCGGTCGACACCCATGGTACCCACTGTGAACACACCTTCCGATATTGCAGTTTCTTACGAACGACCTTTAGAATTGTCCCAATTGACACATCAAATTCTTTAGCTAGCGAACGTATGCTTCAACAACGGTTCATCTGTACTGCTGCATCAATTTTGACGATGGTTTTTTTTTCCTGTTGCAACAATATGCGCTTGACCCGGCCGTCGAAGATCTGTCATCCTTTCCGAAACATTCGTGCCCAGCCTGTTACTGTTCGACACACATTTGTTACCGTACGCTGCCTGCATTCTTCGATGAATGTCCACTGGTCGACATCCTTCAAATGAAAGAAACTGGATCTTTGAACTTCTTTGGGCTGATTTTCTCAACGGTCAGAATCAGAACCTATGCATCATGGGACGATAAGCACGTGCTCTTTTATTCATTGGTCAGTACTTATCACACGACTATGACATGGTAATGTTCAACGTACGCAATTACGCACGGTACGGCACTAACGGATTTCAAATGAACGTTGCTAATAATCTACCGTAGACAGCAAATCAATAGACCGATACGTGGACCATGTAGGACCCATATATATTGACAGATGTGTGCGACTACTTTCGACTCACGTTAAGAAGTATAAGACTGAGGAAATAACAGTAAATTGTTTACAACATTTTAAAAAGTAGGGGGGGGGATGCCATATGACAAGCACGCCAAAAGAATATACAGGAAAAAGAAGAAAGGGATTTTGCAGAAGGACGCACCAAATTGGATGATGCACAAGAAAACCAAGGGAGACACGAGACGTCATAGGACAACAAAGAGTCAGACGTTGTGAGGCTGTGTTCCCAAGCGGTTGTGTTTTCCAAATTCTGTGTCAAGTGGATATCTGGATGCAATGATTACGAGGATCTGCAAGTAAACAGCAGGACGAGGAATTGGTTGACAAGAAGCCATTAATGGAAGGACTGGGAGTAGAAAACCTAGGCGAATTCTGATCGACAGAACTGTGGAATGGAAAACTAGGCTTCAAGGTGAACAGGATAGAATAGGGAGGTTATTCGTAGATAGTAAATAGACACCGACCTTGTGTCAAGGGCAGTCTATATTCTAGAAGAGTTGAATCCTATTATTTCTACAGCGCATAATTAAAATGTGTAAAACGTTCACTGGATTGCGTGAGTTTATTTCATATTTTCCAAAGTTCAGGTGAGAACACTTAACGTTCTTATTTAACGAGTTAGAAATCCTTGGTTGTGGATTTCATGTTGAGTTCTACACCAAGGCAAAGGGCATATTGCCATGAGCCTCAAGCATGTCTAAACTAGCATGTCCACCAGACTTAGATGCCAAAGACTTGTTTCGGCTCGCTGTAAGTCAGTGGCACACTGCGTGACTAGATACATCAGTAATAGAAGAAACAGCTGACGCCGGCGTCCTTAGTTTCCACATATTTCATAGAACATACTGTGGCAAGCTCAGTCCTCTCACACTGCTAAGCTCACACCAATCTCAGTCTATCGGATGGCGGATCCATTTCTAACTGTCGGGTACACATCAAATTGTCACTGAGAAATTAGCCTACTTTAACTACTTACGGACCCTGCCGTTAGACTGCCACAACCGATGACCGCTGAGCCATGTTGCAGGCTGCGTTAGCATTCATGGCTTGATCGCATTTATTACAACCCACGTTGTACTTTTGCCGCAAAAGGTTCACCTCTTTCATTGCAAACAACGATGTTGTCCAAGCGCCCTTCTCAACCAGACTTCCTGGCACGAATCCTGTTGAAACCATCTTCCGGATGTTTTTCACGTCATATTCCGCGGCCTTTCATCAATAGGTCTGCGCGGTGTTAATAAATATAGTTAGTTAGTTAGTTAGTTAGTCGACAGATCATCCTCATTGCACATCGAACCATTCAGTCCATAAGTGCTCGGATCCCCTCCTCAGCAAATCCCGCAACGTGTAGCGGCTAACGACGCCAGTTCTGTGTTGGTTTATAAATCTTCTTTGGCTTCCTGCGTAGTGTTCTTGTTTGGCCACCCCTCTTTTAATTTGCTGCTCTCGCAGTATGGCCATTTTTAATAAATATACATCTCAACGCGTTTATTCACTTTTCCAGTCAGTTGGTTCATGGCACTAAGGAATATGGCCATGAACCAACTCACTGGAAAAGTAAATAAACAGGTTTAGATGTATATGTATTAGTTGCATGTCCTTTACAGGACTTCACAATCAACCCTAGCTATTCTGGCTGTTTGTGAGTGGCAACTTTACATTCAGTAGTTTGCCATTGCTTTCTCAACAATCGATGATCATACTATTGAATAAAAATCAACACAAGGCGGTCTGCTTCCAGATCACCTGCAGCTGATTTAGAATGCACTATCTGGGATTGCACATCGCATCTGCTACACCTTCACCACGAACACCGGCCGGTAATAATGTCAGTTACTGTCAAAACACACAGTGAGTTATGTTTCAATAAACACGGTTTCTAAAGCAAGGAAGTCAAAGCTCATACAAATTTGGGAAATGGCAAACAGATGAATGCCTCACTGCCCACAACAAAGCTCATGCAAATTTGGGAAATGGCAAACAGGTGAATGCCTCACTGCCCACAACAAAGCTCATACAAATCTGGGAAATGACATGGTGTGAGCGTCTTTCGTTAAAAAAGCAATGGCAAACTACTGAACGTAAACTTGCCTAATAAATCACAAACGGCCAAAACATGATGGGGTTGACTGCGATGCCCCGTAAAGGACATCAACCTACTTATTTGCAAAACAAAATAAAAAAAATTCTGCAACCTGAGAAAAAGGGATCAGCTCCAGAATTATGTTTGGTTTATTCTACCTCTGCTCATCTTCCTCCAGGGATGCCTGCTAAAGGGGTTGAGCTACCGGCCTAAAACTACCAGGTTTATGGGTTCATTTTCTGACGCCTTACTGTGGAGTTCGTGCTCTGTGTGATGCTTTCAGCCTTGAAGAGATTAGAACAGGTATTGCAATGGCTAATGTAGCTATTTGCAAGATGGAAAATATACTGACGAATAAAAAGATGTTGCAACGAGAAAAAGTGTGTTCACGTGCTATACTGAACCTGTACTTTTATATTGATGTAAAGTGTGGACAATGAGCAGACAAGCTTAAAAACATCTTATGGCTGTTGTAATGTGATTTCTGAGGAGAATGCAAAGAATACAATGGACAGACAGAAAAACCAATGACCAAGAAACAAGTGAAAACCGTAAACTGATTAGAGAAATTAGACGTAGACAGTGACAATTTTTGGACATGTTATGAGAAGAAATACATTGGTGAATGTTATGACAACTGGCAAAATTGTGGGAAAGAGAACACGGGAATGACAGAAATAAATACCTGTATGGCTTGACCACATGGTATGGCCGAGACAAGAACACAGGGCTCATCTACGACTATGGTGATCGTGTGAGATGGCGAAACATGGCCATCCACTCTTTCTGCATGGCATATGATTGTGATGATGATGCACTAAGCAGGCCACTCTGTTCAAATAAATAATAAATCACCATAACATGAGAAGTAGATGGTCATCTTTTCTAGAATACGATCACAAGTAACAAAATGAATATTATGGCCAAAGTTAGTTATTTAGTCGACAGATCATCCTCATTGCACATCGAACCATTCAGTCCATAAGTGCTCAGATCCCTTCCTCAGTAAATCCCGCAGCGTGATGTGGCTCACGACACCAGTTCTGTGTTGGTTTATTAATCTTCTTTGGCTTCCTGTATAGTGTTCTTGATTGGCCACACATTTTAAAACTTTTTTTTCTCGCAGTCTGACCATGGTTGTAGACTCACAGTCATCACTTGGAACTTGCAAAAGTCTTACTTCTCTTAGAGCATTCATAATATCAGACTGGTCCATGGCTCACCCGCCCTCCACAGTTGCGTTACCCGCAAGCCTGCTAATTTCCTTGTACACCCGCATGCCCTGGCATGAAAATGAAACTAATCTTTGCCAGCCTATGGCTAAAAGTCTTCGTCCACACATACATAACAAAATCACCAAACAATGAAAAGCAAACGGCCAGCCTTACAGACCACGATCACAGGTAACAAAGTGGACGTTGCGGCCAATGCCTTCATCAGCACACAATAGACAGAAACACGCCGATACAACTACAGGAACAACTCTACACACACACACACACACACACACACACACATATATATATATATATATATATATATATATATATATATATATATATTCATCAAACACAACTAGTCCCTGCTATATATATATATATATATATATATATATATATATATATATATATATATATATATATATATATATATATAATCTTCCACTTCTGCCGTCAAGCGTCGTGGGGAGAAATAATTTGCGTTCCAGCGCCCGGTGGGCGGCACTGGGTAGTGTCTTTCTGTGTGGTTGTACAATGTCTTTGATGTCGTCACTCCATTTTCTTCTTGGACGTCCTCGTGGTCTTGTCGCAGATGACCTTGGATGTAAGGGCAGTGATAGTAGTTGTTGGTGTTGCATTCTAACGACATGGCCAAACCACTTGATCTTCTGTCTTTCAATAAATGTGGCACAAGGTGTTGATCCCACAGTCTGTAAGATAATAGCATTTCTTACTCGGTCTCGGATTGTTAAGTTGGCAGCTCTCCTCAGGCATCTCATTTCGCAGGTGTTGATTTTGCGAAGGTGTAGTTTGGATAGGTTTGAGATTGGTAGCATAGGGTTGGTGTGAATATGCTGTTTATTATCTGTCGTTTTGAGGACATGGGTATAATTGGATGTGTCAGTAAGAGTGATAGTTGATATGTAAGTGCACTAACTTTCACACACACACACACACACACACATATATATATATATATATATATATATATATATATATATATATATATATATATATATATATATATATATGATACTCATTTGTTTTCTTATTGTGAGCTATTGTTAGGTTCTTTGCCATGACACTATCCGTGTTTACACATATGGATCTGTCCTCAATACTACCATCAGTAATGGATGTTGTGCATCATTCAAATATTCCAACCAATACCTGGGACACTGTCCCTACGAGCCAATTTGCCCTAACAACGTGGCAGGGTACACAGCACCAGGCAAGGCGGATATTGGCACCACTCCACATTGTCTTTTCCCCCCTACGCTTCTTCTTGTCATTTGATGATTTAGTATCGTTTTCTTCCATCTTCACTTCTTGTCATTTGATGATCTAGCGTCGTTTTCTTCCATCTTCACTTCTTGTCATTCGATGTTCTAGTCATGTTGTCTTCATCCAACACATCTTGTCATTCAATGTTCTAGTGTTTTCTTCCTTGTACATTGTCATTTGATGTTCTATTGATGGTTTCTTCATCCAACTCTTCTTGTCATTCAATGTTCTAGTGATGTTTTTGTCCTCTTACACTTCTTGCCATTCAATGTTTTTCTTTTTCTTCCTACGCTTCTTGTCACTCAACGCTCTAGTGTTAACATTAGAATTCTGCTTCTATGTAAAATATATATTGCTTTAAATGAGTGCTAGCTGCGACTCCCAAGTAACTTTTTGTGAATGGTTCTAAAAGCCAATGCCTAGTCTGCAATTCATAAAGCACGGGACAGGCATTCTTGTCAAATAAAATTACTATTTACCGGGTGTTTTTAAAGTCTCAATATACTTTGTATGTAGAACAAATATGAGCAATAAAAAGAAATGAGGATAGCTGCTATGATCCTTTTTTTTTTTTGGTCATGAATCTAAATATCCTATAAACATTTTCTCTGATAGATTTAGTACTGGCTATTATCCCAGCGTGTATATACTGGAATCTACACATTCTATACACATTCTGTCTCTTGTAGGTTTAGCAATGGCCAAGATCCCAATGTGTTTATAAAAGAATCCATACGTTCTATAAACATTCCGTCTCTTGGAGGTTTACCAGTGGCCTAGATCCTAATGTATGTATACCAGAATCTACACATTCTATAAACATTCTGTCTCTTGTAGGTTTAGCACTGACCAGGGTCAAATTGAGTGTACAACAGATTTACACATTCTATAAACATTCCCTCTCTTCTAGGTTTAGCACTGACCAGGGTCAAATTGTGTGTACAACAGAATCTACACATTCTATAAACATTCCATCTCTTGTAGGTTTAGCACTGACCAGGGTCAAATTGTGTGTACAACAGAATTTACACATTCTATAAACATTCCATCTCTTGTAGGTTTAGCACTGACCTGGGTCAAATTGCATGAAACGGTAAATTGATTAGAGAAATTAGATATAGACAGTGAACATTGTTTGGACACTTTATAAGAAGAAATACAGTAGAGAACATGGGGACAACTGGCAGGATTAAGGAGAAAAGAACAAGAGGAAGGCAGAGAAGTCAATATCTGTATGGCTTGGCCAATGGCATGGTCGAGACATGAACACTGAGCTGTTTCACGACTCAAGTGATGTGTGAGATGGTGAAATATAACCGCCCACCAGCACGGCACATGATTGCTAATGAAATTAACGAGCAAATTAGGATAGCATAAAGCCAACCGGTGCGAAGCATCTGAGACGAATGTTGCGAATATCATTACTGTCAGAGAAACTAACGATTGCCCGAAAGAGAAATAAGGCATTGGAAAACATCATGACCAGTGGAATGACCAGCAGTAGAAGAGTGTGAGGCAGAAGGAGAGAAATGATATTGGACGATCTGAGACTGTGATATGTCAAGATTATCACCAGTAGAACTGATCTAAGATAACAAGACCCGAGATCTACCGAGAGACTTGAACACCTACGTCATTCAACAAGGCTATGCCGATGACTTTAGGAAAAGCGAATTGAGCAAATGTGACAAATTCGTACCTGATACACTTCTTTACGCGATAAAATGTTTTCAAATTATGTAAGTTCTACATAAGTGCTGTTTGTTGTAAATCATCACCACCATCTAGTGTTATGTTTGCCTTGAAGGTTGACGATAGTGGATCTCTAGCAATTTGTCCTAAGATTTTATCGCACAATGCGCAAGGTTGTATCATTGCGATACATTTATGTAGGTTCACTTGTATTTTTGACGCCCTTAGGTTATTTTCACTCTCAGTTTTCCTCCAGTATCGTTTTCAGTTGGTTGTAATATCGTTTTATGCGACAAAGTACCTTGTCCGTCTTATTTTAATTTCCCCCAACATACTTCTTATATAAGTTGTTCTAGAACAATCTGATTTAACTTTTTGTGTACATGTTTGTCTTTTTTTGTTTCATCCACGAACTCTTCTCGGTCAACACTCACACAACCATTGAGCAGTGTTATGCTCAATCTTTTTAGTCAAGGTTCAAGTTTCTTTTACTGGCTGTGGTTTTGAATACACTGTCAGAAGTGTGGGTATATATGTGTGTCCAGTCAACTTCATTGTCCAACTGTTATAGTGACCAGCTTTTCTTGGTGCTCAGAAAAGGAAATCGTAAGACAAACATTTTCATTTTTATTTTCACAATATAAAATTTGAAATAACAATCTTAAATAAAGAAAATAATTTCAAAGTTTCTTACCAGCATTTCACTCATGAACTAGATGGTGCCATTGCTAAAAACAGTACACTCCATGCAAACAGAAAGCATTAAAAAATAAGAAAAACCCACAACTAACTCAAAATCACTCAAACTTTTTAAAATCACAAATTGGCCACTCTTACTTTCAAACTGATGTGATAGCATAGACTTTGTCTTTAATACTGAGATGCTCATTTTACAATGTTACGCAGTAGTGGCTATTGCCATGTTCCAAAAAGAGTTAACGGAAAAAGATGACAGTGATGAGAGAAACTCACAAGTTCAGATAGAAAGTAATGAATAATCGTCACTGAGAAAAACAAACTTCAGTAGACTGAATAATGAACTGATATAAAAATTGATCAGCTCACACGCAGCAGGGCAAGGTTGGTCAGGTGACTTAGTCAACCTCGTGACCAATACGACGAATAAGAATTATTTGTCCGAGAACAATTCCCCTAGAAAAGTAAATTTATGTAAAGATATTTATGAACTAAATATCATGTAGAGAGTACCTACAGTGTGAAAGAGAAGAACAAGTTATGTCTCTAACTAAAGTGTAGGACTTTCCTCGACTAACTAACAGTCATGTAATGATGTCATTCAACCACCAATCGATTGCAGCTACAGTAGTGAGTAGCACAGCAAAAAGTCTTTCGAGCAAAGACTGCTATTACTTCTGTTCCAAGGACTTGTGCTTTCACGCATCGAGTATGCCCTGGCCATCCTCACTGTCAGCCCTACACAGATTGGAAGACTTGAAAAGGTACAAAACGAAGCCATGCGCATCATTTTGGGCTGCACGAAAGACACCAGCTGTGTAGCAATGAGATACCTCCTTGACTTCCCGACAATGGAACACAGAATCAAGATCTGGAGAGCTCGTGCATACTTAAAAATAAGTGCAGATGAGCAGCACCCTCTGCATGACGCTGTATTCAGAGAAAAGGGTGACAGGCTAAAGAGGGGCAAATCATGGATGGGTCGGGCGGAAGATGTCGTCGGACAGGTCTGCAGTCTTACCAGTATCAACCCCGGCAAGGAATGGGTGCCGGTGCCTCCAGCTTTTAAGTGTACCTTCTCCTGCATTATCACACTCGACAGACGGTGCAGAGAGCAGAACCCTGCCGCTGTCAATGCAGAGGTTAACGCGCTCATCTATGATCACTCAGATAGCCCCGAAGTGCTCATCTATACAGATGGATCTGTTGTAAAGCAGCAGCGAAGTGCGTGGGCATTTACAGCCCGCTCAGCGGGCCGAACCGTTCAAGAATCCAGTGGTGCCCACTCCATGACCACGAGCAGCATGACGATGGAGGTGATGGCAGTTACACAGGCTTTCATATGGCTGGAATCACAGCATTATACCAACGTGTGTGTACTAAGTGATTCAATGAGCATGATTCAGAAGGTCGAAGCTGGATCTGTACGTAGACAGTGGACTGAGTCGCTGCGGAAGTCTGTTGTCCGCAAAGTCACCTTCATCTTCGTCCCGGGACATGCGGGAGTCGAGGGAAATGAACGAGCTGATAAATTGGCTGGCTCTGCACCCCCTGTAGATGGCCAGCCCATGGATCGTGCCGATGTTATTAACGCCCTTAAAGATATGGCGAGAACAGAGGATTTTGACGCCAGTGATTCCACATCGCTTTCCAGGATGAAAGACCTGGGAGTAAGAATCGGCACAGCCAGACGCGAGAAGTACATCGGGAAAACAAAGCGCCTCGTCAACCAACACAGAACTGGCACTATTAGCCACCGGACGCTGATGCATATGCTGGGGGGAGGATCTGAGCACCTATGGACATGTCCGGAGTGCAACGAAGATACCCCAACTGATAACTAAACTAAACTAAACTAAACAGCAAAATGTATGTCAGGAGGTTGCGTGTCAAGCCAGTTGTAAGTAGACTAACCTAGAGGAAAATTCTAACCTGCAGTTCGCGGCGACTGCACTAGCCAGGCGGCCTTTATTCCTCAAGCTCAAATACCCCTCTGCCGTACACCGCAAAGTAATATATTGGCAGTAAATGACAGCTGTTAACTGAGTGTACGGACAGGAAGAGTGGCATGTTTTGCACTCCGGACGATAATGCGTTCATTAATGACTTTGTTTAGTTGGCGCGCAAGTGGCTATATATGGATGCGCGAACAATTTTCTCGCCATCCAGTGAGAGAGAATGGAGTGAAGTTGGCGGTGCATCAGAACTTGGTGTCAGATTTGTCTATAATAAAAGATGTAGAGCAGGGGTGGCCAACACGAGGCCCGCAGGCCACATACGGCCCTTGAGCTAGGTCAAATTAACATAAATGTTAACTTTATTTTACATATCACCAAAAGAACATTATAACACCAAAAGAACATTACATCTTGAGTCGTTCATATATGTTTAAATTATAGCTAAGAGAAATTTGAAATATCTCGCATTTTTTGGAAAAATTAATTGGTTTTGAGCTACTTTGAATATACCCCGCATTATCGGGAAAATTCATAGATTTTTAGCTATTTTAATTACCCGCTATTTGACACTCAAGGTTATTTAGTTTTTTTGTCCGACGCTAGGTGTTGATAGAATTTAATATGAGACTTCAAGTTCTGATATATATGTTCTGTGGTCTTCGGCGTCTTCGGGAAGCTCGCAACTCAGAACTACTTTCAGTCCAGCTTGACAAAGTTCCGTGTTATTCTGTAGGTTCATTCTATTATCGCCACTGCGTCTGGACAGATTTTGCGATCGACTTTAAATAAATATTTAACATATTTATACAAGTAATAAGAGTTCAAACTACTTTAACCAAGTATCATGTCTACCATATACTCATCTACAAGGGAAAGATCAATTGATAAATAAGATGTATGTGTGATCATATTTCTGCATTTCAAATGAAACTTGGTCTTTGGGAACAACAGTTAAGGACATACAAACTTTATTCACTTTCCTACATTGTCATTGCAACCAGATGTCACACAGGATGCGGCGGATAAATACGCTTCTTTGATATCTGACTTACACCTCGAATGTTAAAACCGATCCCAGGATTTTAAAACAAAACATCATTTGCTTTTTTTGTGCTTTTGCAACGCCACTCAGGGTAGACGTGATTATATTACCAGGAAGATTACAAATGGAACATTGTGAAATGTGTTGTGAAACACAGTTAAATGAGAAATTCCATTAAGTTGGTTTGCAATAGTTCTATAAAACGTATTTGCAAAACAAAGTCATACGTCTCACTTTTAAATATTTTTAAATTGTCTAATAAATATGTTTGATTCTCAGTTATGTTTTATTTTCTTTTAAAAAAAATTTTAAAAATAAATAAATAAATACCTATTTCTTTCTTTTTTTTTTTTTTCTTTTACATTTAATCAGGCAAGCGTTTGGCCACAATCTAACCTACTGGGAAGTGACGATGTGGTCGAGGCTGTAGCACGCTTGCTTGTTTACTTTCATTAACAAACAGACAAAATTAGCTGCGTGGCCCGACATGAAATATTTCTGAAATTTGGCCCGCCTGTTGAAAAGGTTGGCCACCCCTGATCTAGAGCTTAGGACGCCGGTGTTGGCCAGTTATTTCTCGTTGTCGTTACTAATCCTGCCAAAGACTCATAACGAGCTAAAGTAAGTCATTGGCAGACATGGAGTATTCGTCACGGTGACTAGAACAATTATTTCTTGATCCAGAAGAAAATTCAGAAATAACCCGATGACAAAGATGGCATTGTCGTTGTGACACATGAATAAATAAAGCTACACCAGAAAGCAATCGTCCAAATAACATTGACTGACACTTATTGGAGAATTCAAAATTGTAGATGAATTTGTGAGTGATGTTCAGAGATAAGAAATTTATGATTTGAATGAAAGTATTTAAATCATGAAGCAATGATTCAAGTTACAGGTTACAACTCTCTTGTAGATCTAGACAAGACAAAGAAGACTGTAGTGAAATAGTGAGAAGTCATCAAGGAAATTACACCATCTTCTCGGCTTTGATTACGTTTGTGGCGTCATGGATGTTGTCTCCAAAACAGTGTGAAATATAATATGAAATGGCAGTCATCTGCCTTAATATTTAAACTTTTCTGAACTGTATTTGTGTGCGGAACGCACTCAAGAGTCTACAACAGTTATATTCAATAATACGTCTCAAAGTTCTGAAAGGCAGATGTTTACCGATAAGGTGCAGTAATAAGTCCTGAGGAACCTGATCCGAAAGAAGAAAAGACACTTCAACCAGAAGCAGCCTTGGTACAGCCTATAGAAGTGCAGCCGATCAACTGGAAGAGGTCAACAACGACCCCAGGACCGGGCACGTCTAATTTAAGTTATTTGTTTGTGATTTGTGCATGCATTTTGTTCAGTGGTCCGGAGTTGTTGATATTCAGGCGCACTATCTACCACACTATCTGTCCTTTGACATTACCGTTAGCGGGCTGTTGGTTTGGCTACTTTTGTGTTTGTGTAACATTTAAACACAAAGGTACGGTCTGTTCTGCTGGCTGCCGAATCATCTTTGTGCATTGTAACTTTTCGACTGCTAATTAGAACATTGTGATGTCTTGTAAATTTGTTAATCTACACGTCGTGCTATAACATCTTTAGTGTCACTAATTATAATAATATCCACATTTGCCTGTGTCACAATTTAGCTTGATTTTCTGATAGGAGTTGTCGTATGTTTTGTAGTGTGAATACTTATTGACAGCGTGACAATACAGGTGACGCACCGCCGTCTTCTCTGCCGACCTGACCAGAACCTAACAGCAACCAAGAACAAAGAGCACCTCCTGCCTAAGAAGATACCAACCAACAACAAGAAAGATCCTATTGTCCCTGCAGTGATTGGAGTTTGGCATATTGATAATAGTATATTCATCTTGTTAATATTAACGTTAATTTATACATCAGTATTTGTTGAAAAATTGTCTCCTTGGTGTAGGAGTTAACACCTTTCTTCATAACCCAACGGACAATAGACTGATCCCCAAAAGGCAACACACTAACTAATTATTTTCAAGATGTTAACATTCCATCAAAGAAAGCAAACAGAAGTAAAAAGAAATTTACCACATAAAATCAAGTAACCCATGTTGCTGACAAACAGACAGATAGAACAGTGATACAGGAACAGCCAATAGTCACACTTAAGTCATGATAATCAATAACAGATTAAGATTCCAGGAATCAATAAATCAGATGACATCCCAATAACTCAAATTAATTCAAAACAACCATATAACAATAGAACAAAATTAAAATTAATACCACGAAATGGTAAAGCAAATAATTTTGATGAAATAAAAAGAAAAATAGTATGGCATCTTACTTACAGGGTTATAGAATTAATCATTGCTCAGTTTTTAATACTTATCAGCTTAATAATTACCATTGGTATTCAAACTCTTTATTGTTCAAATAAAAGTAAAAATCAGATAATGCATCATATGCTGAGTACAGCAATGACAACCATAAATCATGCAGATAAACTAAAGTCTCATTCTGGAAAACACACTGAACTGTAGGACCTTACTGTTTATGCTATTACTACCACCACACAGGTCATCTCATATAGTTATTACATTGTGTTAGGTCTTAGTTAGATATGACTGAGCTACCGTATGACAGTAGACGATACTACCTGCTTGTGTTAGCGCCGAATGTTGGGTGACGCTTACCAAACCCTACGCCCCACATTGTGCCAATGGCTTCGGGCAGAGGAGCGCAATTGGGAGGTTACAAGCCTTATCCTAGTGCGAGGAAATGCAACCTAAAGACTAAATGTCATGGCAGGGTAGACCAGGCCCTAAGACTTGGTTGGCAACTGGTCTAGGATTGAACCTCCGACAGGCGGACAGTTACAGCAATACTTTGCTGATCCAGCAGCTTCTGCAGCTTGTCTTGTTCCAGACGTATTGTTTACCTTTCCTCTGGAGTACACTAGACAGGCCGAGAGAGGGATCATGCTGCATGGGCAAACATTGTCTCTAAATTCAGCCTAGGTTTTGTTACGGAGAGGTATAACTCCATCTTACAAATTATCGCCTGTCAAGACGGCAAGGTGCCAGTCAGTCACTTACTTTATTCATCACACATTCGCCAAATCAATAAAGTCAAACAACTGCAAGTTTAAAAATATCAGTAGAACAGTTAAATAACAATAAACAAGGGATCAAAATAATAACCCAAACTATCTGTTACGGCAAACTTATAATCAGATTGCTACTGGTACTATTAGTGTTGGAACTCTTCGCTGGCTGCTGAGGATGGGGACGGAGCACTTATGGGAATGCCCCGAATGCTGTGATGTTGATTCCTAAATCAATGAATCAATCAATCAATCAATCTGTTACAACAAGACAATAATCTAGCAGACGTACTTATCACACTGTAATTTGATACGAAAAATACAGTGACAAAGGACATAGAAGATAACAACAAACTGTCAGAATATCTGTAAATCATAAACATAAAGTGTTCCTAGAAATCTATTAAAACTCTGAATTACTGACCAAAATGTTTGCAAATCAAAAGCAAATCACTTGACGCTATAATTTAATTATTAATATTTATAATTGTGTTTGTATACTTTGTGGATACATACATCCTATGTTCATTATGAATTGCCAGATTGAAAGAGCATTAAATTGTCAAGTAGAGAGAAGAATGCCGTAGATACTAGCAGTAGACCAGTACCACGACAAGTGAAGAACAAGTAGCTAGAAGACCAATAATACCTAAACAAGAACCAGTCGCTCAACGCATCTCAAAGTTGTTAAATAATAGAATAATTATCATTGTCCATCATCACAAATAAAATGATTTCATATCTGTCATACGTCTAACCATCATTCGATTATCGTACATCATCATGTTACCAAGGACGTATAGATCATCATAGTAAGAGATATGTCATTTTGATGGTGCATACCATCGGGTATAAGAAAAATATTTATGTCAACAAAGGAGATAAAAGAATTTTTAGATGTACATGAGAAGTAGATACTCAGTAAACTCGTCATTAGAAGATTAACAAACCAACATGATGCAAAGGATAGTATTAAAGCACAAATTGAGACAATGATAAAGAAATTGTTTGAAAGGAAGTAAATGATCCATTGGAGGTATGAAATGCCACAATATTTTACAACTCATGATGTAATATTTCAAGGTTATATTTGACGAAATTGTCACCGAATATTAATGCATTTGTTAAAGAGGGCACAAGCTTTTTTATATTTAATTGTAACCATTATTTTGTTTTCAAATATTGTTTGTCTTCAAAGATTGATATATTAGTTGTTCGACTATAAATATGTTGAGTTAAATAATTGGGAACCATAGGGTGACATAGTAGAACGTAATTCATAAATAAAGGAAACACTTTATAAATTAACACAGATAATGTAAACGGAATAACAATAATAATAAAAGACTGACTTATAAACTATAACTTACAGGACAAAAGTCACAATATTCTAAAATAACTTCATTAAGAAAGAATAACTAATGAAAAGCAAACATAAAACAACCAAATAAATATAATGGAATTCAATATAAACAGGTATTGATTAACAATAGTTGATAAATATGCATAGATGCATTAGATTTCAGTAAACATTACTTACTAGATAGCTTCACATTAAATGGAGCACAAAAGAGATTACAAACATATCTTCAGAAGACTGAAACACATAAATGTGGGCTACAAAAACTATAGCCAAGAGGTAAAATTGAATATCAACCAAGTAGAACAAAAAAATTGTAATAAACACAATAGTCAATAACAATAATAGGTATAAAATAATGTTACTAAACCAAGTATTTTAATATTAACACAATTGAAAAGACTAAGGTACACATAACTATATCAAATAGCAGTTAGAATTTAGACATATAAACCCAATAGACAGCGTCTTTGTTGTCGTAAGAGTGCGTCGTTAACGATGCTTCGTTTGTCGAGATGTCACTCAGTTGGGTCACTGTCGTTTCGTTTCTGTCATCAGTTAGCTGCGTTTGCTCACTCGTGTCAGTGTCCTGTCTAGCATGGTATGGTTTTAACATATTTACATGGAATATTTTCATCTTTCCATTCAATGAAATTTCGTAATCAACTTCCGAAATTCTTCTAACAATTTTAAACGGTCCCTGCCAAGAGGTTGATAGTAAATCTCTCTTGTCAGGTAGCAGTAGTAAAATATCCTGACCTGGTTTTAATACAATTGTTTTTGCACCTTTGTTGGCGTACTGCCTGTACCTAAAACCTTTCTCCTGTAATGATGTTCTGGCCAGTATACAGGAACGTATGATTTTGTCTCTGGTGTCAGTGACTAAATCATAGGTGGAAATGGGTAGTTGGATATTTACAGGTTGTGATATGATATCTTTGTAAATAGTGAGAGGTCCTCTTGGGTTCGCTCCATACATCAATTCGAAGGGAGAGAACCCTGTGCTTGATTTCGGGACTTCTCTATATGCGAACAGCACCGTTGGGAGAAGTATATCCCAATCGGATGGATTTTCAGCTGTCACTTTGGATAGCATATGTTTCAGGTCCCCATTTAGTTTTTCGCAGATACCATTTGCGGCCGGTCGATAGGGACTGGTGAAACATTGCTTTATGCCTAGTAACTTAGTTACCGATTGAGTGGCATTGGATATGAACTGGGTTCCCCTATCTGAAATTATTTTCTCCGGAAAGCCAAAACGGGAGAATATATTTAACAATATGTCCGTCACATCCTTAGAGGAGATAGATCTTAACGGAAGCATTTCTGGCCATCTCGTACATAGATCAATAAGAGTAAAAATATATCTATTCCCTTTACTTGAGATGTGATTCAACGGACCTACTAGGTCAACTGCCACGATTTGGAATGGCCTCGAGGCAGTTGTGGTTGATTGGACTTCTGCCGTAGGGTTTTTCCCCTTTTTCACCAGTTTCTGACATATATTACATGATCTACAGTAGGTTTTTATGTCTTGGCAAAATGTCGGCCAATAAAATTGGGTCAGGACCCTAGCTCTAGTCTTTTCGTACCCCATATGACCTCCGAAAGGTGAGTCATGGGCTATCTTTAGTACTTTCTCTCGATGTGCTTGTGGTAACACTACTTGCTGTATTGTGGTCTGATCTCTAGTGTATAATCTAGTCAACACATTGTTCTTTAATGTAAATGACCACGATGCGTTCTTAGATAATTTTGGTTTAAGTCCTACTAACCTAAAATATGGTGAAAGTGTGGGATCTGATTTTTGTTCATCTCCAAAATTAGTGATGGTAGTGTTTGGTGCTACAATTTCTAGTGACTCCTGCAGTTGGTCAGTGTGAGTTTTGTGAGTTGTCTGTCGTGTTATTGCATTCGTGTGTTGTGTGTGTTGTTGCACATCTACAGGCTTGGTACTTGGTAGATCGGTAGCATCCTCAATTCGAGGCTTTAAGTTGGTCGTATCATTGACAGATTCGACCGCCCCTGCATGATACACCTCGGTGAATTCTTTCTGAATTACTTCATTGGTTGTCTCCCTTGTTCTTTTGGCAGATTGAGACAAGCATGAATGGTGTTTCTCTTTCGGATCGCTGTTTGGGTGTTGTATACCGTTTTTCCGCTCCCAATCTCTGATTTCCTTTTCAGAGCAAGGTCGTATGTTGGGCAGGTTCCCAAGTATAATATCAGCGACATGATTTTCTAGGGCTGAGCACAATACTAGTCCTGATATGAACGGTGTTCGAATTTCGACAAGAGCAAGGGGGTATTTCTCTATAGTGCCTGAGAATGTGCGACAAGTTACGTGTTTGTGTGTATAGTCTTTGTCGTTGATTAATGTTTTCTTAATCCCACAGAGCGTTGCGCCGGAATCACGAATTAATGTGCACTTTTTGTTATTTACAAACCCTGTTGAGAAATTTAGCTTGCCTGTAGAAGATAAGGCAGCATTGGCCGTTTCATTTGAAATAGGGATAGTGTGGCCACATAGTAATGTTGTGTCAAGTTGGAATTTCGTACAGGTGTTACACTTACTGTCTGTAATGGTGTCAATAATGTGCACTGCATTTCCTAGCTCACTCAAACTTTCGTTTTGATTGTCACACTCATTCAGTAACTCAATATCTTCCTCTGAGAAACTTTCAACTAGTGCAGCATTGGCCTGTTTCAATAATTTTCGGCCATCACAAAAGCGACTGTAGTGCCCAAAGCTACTGCAAAAATAGCATTTGACCGCTCTCTGGTACGCATTTCTCTTGTTCTTCTGCTTCTCCACGATCATTTTGAGATGGTGTGGATAGTTGGGCGATTTATCGCACATAGCGTATTCTTCGTGAGTCAAACTACAATATTGGCACTTAACTGGCTTACTGACATTTGAGCGTGGTTTAAACTTGCTTTAAGTTGGTTTAGAGTATGTAGTGTTTACCACTGCTGCTGTTTCGTTCTGACTTAGGTTTAATTGGAAAATATCTCTGTTCGCTGTAAAAAATGCGTTCCCCTTTGTCTCTACATCCTGAATACTCCTACAGTCCATTTGTTTCAAAAACTTAGCAAAAGGTGTGGGGATTGTACTAACTATTTTGTCAATAATAATGAGTTCTTTTAGTTTGTCATGGCTGTTGTTAGTTTTAGCTGAGTTAATCCACTTTGTGCACACATCTTGAACTGTAGACACGTAGTCTATGAAGGTTTGATTTGGTTGAGGGGATAATTTAGCGAACTGTTGTTGGTAACCTGCAGTATCTAAAGAGAAATGTTGGAGAATGCGTTGCTTTAAGTAATCATAATCTTTTCTCATTTCCTGTGGCACTGTCTCTATTACTTTCAAAGGTTCCAGAGCTAAATTTCTCATTAAAATAAATGACCAATCGTATTTTATGATCTTATGGTAGGACATTAGACACTCAAAATTTTCTAGGTATGCACTGATGCAATCTCCTGAGCAGAATGCTTTCACGAGGCCTTTATACTTGTTATATTTTTGTTCTTCCTCCTTGCTTCTCAGTTTATTTACAGATATTTCTACGTTGGAATCAATCTCCATCTGTTTTAATTTTATTTGTGTATCGGCATTCAATTGGGCTTGTTTGGCCGCCGCCTCAAGCTCTAATTGCATTTTCTTCTCTTCAGCTTGTAGTTGCATCTGCATCTTTTTCTCTTCTGCCTCCATTTGCATTTTCTTCTCTTCTGCCTGCATTTGCCTTTGTTTTTCTTCTCGTTCTATCTCTCTTTCTTCACGGGCTATGTTCTCTGCGTGCGTCTTCTGTGCCCATTCTCACAGTTTCTCTTCTTTATAACCTAATTTCATACCTTGCTCAATACATTTTTCTAAAGTAGACATTTTGTCTTTTACTTGTTGGTAATTTTACTGAAGTTAAATCCCTTAGAAAAAATGTTGGGGAGTAGAAAATTTAATTATCTCCCTTAATTATTACATGCGCAAATCCAAATGCAAAGTTATGTTGGTTACAAGGTCATGAATATACATACAAATCAATGCAAAGCAAAATGATACATGGATGGATGGTGATAAGTACCGCTTAGGGTTGCAATGGGCATGATATGAAACTTATCTTATGATCCCAGAACTTGTGAATGTTGTCTTGTACTCTCGCCACTGTTGGATAGTTTACATAGGTTACACACCACACAATTCGCGGAACAATCTGCTCGTAGAATGAGAAAACATTAGTAACAGTCAAAAAATGTCACAGTCATGTCAAAATAGTTTATAGTATTAACATCATTGAGAGACTAGCTGCAGAGGGACTCATATTAATACTAGTTGATCACTAGATAGATGCAAATTTGTTAAACTTCTTCAAACATCAATTTGATATGATTAATTTACTATTTTACTTGGCAATCAATAGCCGTCTATATGTAAAGCTTATGGCAAAACCGGAGCTTAGCCCCCAAAAAGCCTGTCAGCGTGTTGGATGTCTAGGTATCTGAGCTCGGGCTCACACAGGCAACAATAACTCCGTTAAATATAATATCTAACATTTATTGTATTTCAATATACAGTGCGTTGGCGCAGTGGGTTTAACAAGCCCGCACTGAGTTGCATATCACAGAGGTTTAACATCATCGCACAGTTTAACATCATCAAACATTCTAAGCAAACTATCTAGCATATGTCTATGAACCCCAAATACACATGGGTCTAAACTATTGAGTCCCTCTAAGGCAGGCCCTGTTGCCTCTTCGATGTCCCGTCTCTCTCTGCCGATCCACACGTGTCGCAATCCGACACGGGTGGTAACTCTGTTCGAGTTCCTCGTGGACCCCGCAATAGGCGGGCCACATCAGTGTCCACGGGACAGTGGACTCACTGACCAGTCCTTCGAGAAGGTTCTGGAATACTCTGGCCTTCGAGGGTCTTACTTCTTTCCCTTGGGCGGGAGTTGTAGCCCTTGGCTAATATCTATTAACTAATGTTAGTTTACCGGATAATGTGGATAATGTGAGGCTGTGACATAGGACTAGACCAAAAATGAAACAGTCATACTATGGCAACCAACAAATAGTTCACCAATGCTGCCATGAGATGGATACAAGTAATCTAGTAGATGTGTCTAATGAAGAAACTAGACAAGTACCGCTAATACAAACGGGCAAGAAAAGTTAGGAAACACCGGTGACATGAGTGGGTGGAGCTAACGCGGTCACATGATTGCACTCTGGCTGAGAACGGCAGACATGTTTTTGACAGTGAAAGCCGAGGAGTGGAGAGGAACAGTTTGTCAAAACAAGAACTGTCAGCGATAATAGCATCCGAGACTGATGTACAAGTCAATTTATATTCCCTTTGTGGAATTTGTTGATAATGAATCAACATTCTGAAGCCGAGACCTGATAATAAGGCCGCGAACACCGGCAAGTGGCAGTTTGACATTCAACACTGTTTGACAACACACTCGACGAGATGTGATAAGTGATTGTTGGTTGCGGTGATTTGCAGGTTGCAGTGAGTAGACAACTTAATTAGGTTTAAGAAGATGATAGATCTTTAGACAAGGGACTTTCTTGACGATCAAGCTTTTGTACAATGATGCAAGGCAGGGCGTGTGCGGCCCACCCGCAGTATGCGATAACGACTGAAGATCGGCAGTGGGTGGGAGCCACGCTGTAGGTTGTTCCGCAATAAACTTTATTTGTCAAACTGAGGACACAAACGTTTCCTGTCAAGTCTATCGTTGAGTTGTCTTTAAATTGCCTGGTGTTGTTATTAGACGAGCCACAGCAACAACTCCGAGGCAAAGGCCATTAAAATGTTTTGCTAAGTGCTCTCATCGGGCGAGTCAGACGACAAGATTTTTATAACAGATAGTATTATATACAACAAAGATCGACATAGACAGACAAAATGCATGGGTTAGTGAATGGAAATTGATTATTCTGGATCTCTTCGACCTTAGACTAGTTGCCCCGCCATGACAGTTAGTTTTTAGCAAACCCTACTTGTACATTCCCAATTGCGCTCCTCCACCTGAAGCCATTGACACAATGTGGGGTGTCGGGGTTTGTGAGCTCCTCCCGACATTCGGTACTAACAGAAAGCAGGTAGTACCGTCTACTGTTATAGCTCAGCCATATCTGACCAAGGCCTGACTCACATCTTCTCATAAATGTCAGGAAAACTTAATAAGATATTGAAGATGAATCGCACATCAAACAGGTGCGAGGGGCTTATGCCATAAAGGCACGGACAATTCCTTGAACCACATTTCTGCACACTGGACAATCTTTCAGTCCTGCAGCACAATCTGTACATGAAACAAGGTGTCCACAAGGAAGGAAAACCACTGCTACTTCCTTGTCCATGCAAATTTTGCACTCTGTCCGCTGGCAAAGCTGGTTGTTCTGTTCTTTCAGCTGCTGCATGACTTCTAGAGAATGAGAAAGTATATTAGACAGCTAGAAAACATAGTGGCTACAAATAAACTTTGATAAAAGTTGATAACTTTTAAAATAGTCGTGTCTCTAAATCATTTGCAATTGTAAATTACTATGGCTGTACGACGAGTAAAGTTAACCAGCTTCAAAAGAAACAACATTTCTTGAGTTGATGATTGTAAAACAGACAAAGTTACATTCTAATGTTTCTCCACAGATGTGAGGTTCCAATACTGGTCTTGCACACCCCGCTAGCTTCTGAGTATGAGAAGAGGGGGACAGCTCTAAAGTGGAGATGGCACTTCAGCACCGGATCAGGAGAAAAATCTACAACAGCCTCAGATGGAAGATGCAAGCCCTTTTCAGGGCTAAAATTACATGCACACCATTGCATCGGATTGCAGAGTTAAAACTCATTTTTTTTTCCAGAGGATTAGAATCAACTGATAAAGTTGACTAGCTACATATAATAATGCTTTATCATTAATATTCCTGTATGCGAGTGTGGCCAGTTAACTGACCCAGCAACAGAAGAAACAGCACTAGTTATGTGATGTGACTCCAATATTCACAGTTCATGACAGAATAATACTTTTTTTGTACAGAGATTATAAGATAAGCAATGTTAGGCAGTCAGAAGAAACATTTTTTTAAATGTTAAAAAGGAAATTAACCCCAAGGCGAATAGCTTGGTCAAACACAGCTCTCTTACACTAAGAATGGGAGGGGTAAACACAAAAGTAAACGTAGCAAGTGCATCATGTTTGGCACTGGCTGAGAACAATTCCATAGGCTAGCTTTGATCCAATTAGAAAAACTATAAAAATGTATGTTGGGTGCTTCTTGGACGAAAGTGTACCCATGCAGCACAGTAATTATTAGTTATAAGTTTATAAGAAACATGTTCAAAACAATCCAAGCCATACCAACCATATTATTATGATATGTATCTCCCAGTGTGCCTATGTGTGTAACTGCGTGTGGGTGGATAATCTGTATTTGTATGGGTTTGCGTATGTTCACTGTGTGCATGTCATTGCGTGTTTATCTGGGTGTACCCGCATGTCAGTTTTTGTTTGTTTCCATGTGTCCGAATGCACGCAGGTATGTATGTCAGGTAACATGGTATTCCATATATATTAGCGCACGTATCAGTATGTTTACTGCCCCATGACTTTAACACGCATAATGCACAACATGTAACTGAATGTGTCCAGTTCGTAACTCTTTTAAAATAAATGTCAATCGTTCATCATAACTATAAATCATTCTATCTTACCAGTTATTCTCTTGCACTACACCAATGACACACACAGACAGCTGCGTTATAAAACCACAGCTTTAGACAGTAAATTAATGCTAACAAGTATATATTTGAATGTTAGCCTAAGCCTGCACTTTCTGCACAAATAAATCGTGAAAAAAATTTCTTACCTATATCTTGGGACAACCTCAGCCTCTTCTTATGTTTGGTGCCAGCATTACGAACTTCAGCAGCATTACGAACTTCAGCAACATTGTTGGATACCGATGCAACATTGTAAACCTCGCTTACTTCCTCAATTTTTCTCTTGATGCCTTCACCCCCAGATTGACCTACAAACATTCACGCAAGCAGATAAGATAGAACTGATTAACTTACAAAGGTTATCAAATATTCATTTGTTAGAAGAAAATGTCCACAAACATTAAACCTACAGAACATAATCTGAAATAACAATCAATCAATCAGGATCCGTCTCCACAATGAAGGTTGGCTGCAATGGATCGCCAACACTGTCCGACTCTTGCCCTGACCGTACATTATGTCAGATTGATGTTCGTCTATCTCTTGATGTTATCTTCCCAATTGTATCGTTGTCTACATCTTGCTCGCTTGCCCTCATCTTTTCCCTCCAGTATGGTTTTTATAAGAGTATTATATCTTAACATGGCTGAAATATTTCAGTTGCCTCTTTTTTTTTTTCTTTCATCAAACCTCTTTTCATTCCCAGATTTTCTAGAACCTCTGTATTCGATTGTTTCTGTTTCCATGATATACAACATATTCATCTGTATACCTACATCTCCAGGGCATCTATTCGACTTTCTAATTGCTTGTTCAATGTCCAGGCTTCCATGCCACACAGTAGTGTTGAATATACGTAACATTTGACAGATATCATTTTTAATGCGTCGTTAATCTCTCTCTCCCCCGATGGTGCTTCCACCTTGTCGTGGTGGGGGAGCTTGAGTTTCTCAATGACCCCGAGAGCTATGCCGGCGGTAGCGTAGCTACCAGCAGAGCCTCCCAAGCCGGACAGGTCAAAGGGTAGAGAACAGACAAAGCGAAACACCCTGGTCCTCCAGGTTGGGGGTTGAAGCGTGGAGTTAACATCCCCACGTTTGTAAAAAACTATTTTGTTACGAAACAGATACATAAGACTCGAATTCGGACTGATTTATTTGGACAACGACCTCGGAACGTTAAAGGACTCTTGAGATTTGGAACATGGAATGTACGGACACTATATCGAGCTGGAGCGGCTGAAGAACTAACCCGGGAGCTGGTTGAATATCAAATGGATATAACAGCAATTCGAGAAATAAGGTGGCCAAGAGAGGGTACTTTAGAGCAAAATGGAATTATTATAATATATGGAGGAAACACCCAAAATAAACATGAATTAGGAACTGGTTTTGTCATCAAAAAAGAGTTATGGGGGAACGTTTTAAACTTTAAAGCTGTTAATGACATAATTAGTAAATTACGAATAAAAGGTAAATGGAAAAATATAACGATGATTAATGTACATGCACCTACTGAAGAGAAAGAAGATAACGTTAAAGAAGACTTTTATAATGATTTGGAAGATGTCATAGAAGAAACCCCCAAACAGGACATCCTGATTGTGCTGGGAGACTTCAATGCAAAAATAGGTAGAGAGAAAACTCATAAAAATGTGGCCGATATGGAAAGCCTACATACAACTTCAAATGATAATGGATGGAGAGACATCAACCTGGCAGAAGCCAAAGGACTGCAGATTAGCAGTACCAGACTACAAAGAAAGGATATACACAAACAAACATGGAAATCATGTGACAAGAGAACCTATAATCAAATAGATGACATTTTAATTAACAACAGAAATGTATCAAACATACAACAAGTTAGAAGTTATAGAGGAGCTGAGTGCCACAGCGACCACTTCCTCGTTGGAGCAAAATTTAAAATAAAACTTAAGAGAGCGTTCTATACTAAATTACAAAGATTACACCCAACATATAACAGAGAAAAACTACAAGAAATTTACAGTCAAAGAGAAATTTACAGATGAAATAAAATGTAAAATTGAAACTCTGCAAAACCTTTTGGAGGAAAGCATTGACCAAACTTGGTTAAACATCAAGAATACAATTCAATCTACCGCAGAAGAATGTCTCGGTGTGTTAACCAAGCATAGAAAGAACAGATGGTTCAATAAATAATGTGAAGAAGCAGTCATTAGGAAAAAGAATGCCAGACATTTATGGTTAAATGACATCAACAACATCCAAAAGGAAGAGCAATATCGAAATGAATGTAAAGAGGCTACAAAAATAGTTCGACAGCAGAAGCGAGAATATATGAGTAATATAATCAAAGATATGGAAACTAATCACCAGAAAAACGAATCCAGAAAGTTCTTTAAAGAACTGAAGTCAATGAAACGAGGGCACCAACACAACACATATGGTTTAAAAGACAAAAATGGGAATATGATAAATACCAATGAGGAAATGTGCAACACATGGAAAGAATATTTTATTGAATTACTAAATTGTGAAGCTCCAAGTAACACTTTCCCACAGGAAGAGGTTCTAACGTGTGAACCAAAAATTGAAGAACCTGCATTTGAAAACATCCTATATGTAATGACACGACTTAAAAACAATAAGGCAACTGGGGCTGATGGAACTGCTGAATTTATAAAGGCAAGTGGCCATGCATTACATCTAAAGCTATACGAACTAATAATAAAATTCTGGAGGACAGAAGAATTACCCCATGACTGGAATGAGTCATTATTGATACCTATCTTTAAGAAAGGAGGCAAGTTCCAATGTGAAAATTATAGAGCAATATCACTACTGTCCACAAGCTATAAAATACTATCCGCAGTATTACTAAATAGACTAAAACCATATTCAGAAGACATATATTAGGTGACTACCAGGCGGGTTTTAGGCAAAACAGATCAACAATAGATCAGATATTTATCTTACGACAAATAGCCGAGAAAAATTGGGAATATAAAAGAGATCTCCATAACATTGTTGTGGTATTTAAAAAGGCTTATGATAGTGTCCATAGGAATAGTCTATGGCATGCTATGCAGTAATTTGGAATACCAAGGAAGTTATTCAACATGACCAGACTATGCATGGAAGATACTTATAATATAGTAACATTTAAAGGCAGGAAATCAGACCCTTTCCAAATACCATCTGGCTTGAAACAGGGTGATGCACTATCGCTGCTACTCTTCAATCTGGCTCTAGAGAAAGTTGTAAGGAAGGTAAAGGAGGAATGTGATATAGAAGGAACATCCAAGCTGCTTGGTTATGCAGATGATATAGATATTATAGGGGAAAATGAACAAAAGACATTAGAAATATTGACACACTTAAAGGGAAAAGCCCAACAGATGGGGCTGGTTATCAACCAAGATAAGACAAAATATATGGTAATTTCAAGAGAAGGAATGGCTAAAAACTCTGGCCGCATACAAATAGATAATATGACAATTAAAAGAACGGAAACATATAAATACCTGGGTACAATCTTCAACTGCTCCAACATCATAAGAGAAGAAATACAAACTAGAATCAATTCTGGAAATAAGATATACTATGCACTACAACATCTACTAAAATCAAATGCGCTATCTCGTAACACCAAAATCACAATATACAAAACACTAATCAGACCAGTAGTGCTGTATGGCGCTGAAACCTGAAGTACAACGATAGGAGACGAAGCCTTGTTACAAACCTTTGAGAACAAAGTTTTAAGACGCATCTTTGGACCCATTAGAGATACACAAAGTGGAGAGTTGAAAAGAAGAAGTAACAAAGACATTTATGATCTGTTTAAGTCCCCGCTAATCACTGGTATCAAGAAGGCTAATAGACTGCAATGGCTGGGGCATATAGAGAGTATGGAAGATAATAGAGAAAGAAAACTCGCTTATACTCAGGAAATAAATGACCGTAGACCCCGAGGTAGACCAAGAAGACAGTGGAGAGATAATGTACATACAGACCTACAAGCACTTGGAATCACCAACTGGCAAGAGAAGGCCGACCAGAGAGACGAATAGAGACGGCTTGTATCTGCAGCAAAGAACCTCAATGGCTCGGAATGCTGAAGAAGAAGAAGATGGATCAGGTGTCCCTCGAGAGGTTAAAGAACTTTGTAGTCACTGATGGTGCATTTTCAGGTACATTACTGTTACATGTCTGGGATGATGGTGAACAAGATTATGTCTATATGGAGATGGTTTTAAGTGTTGACAAGAAGAACATGTTGAAGAGCGTAATTGAGTTATGGCACTGGAAAGAGGATGAGTTACCATCAGAAGCCTCCTTCACCATGACGATGAAGCAGTTTTTAGTTGATTTTGCTACTGAAGAATTAACATTTTATTAACATGAAATACTTAAAACAATGGTAAATTAACTTTTTTAAAGCATTTAGAAAAATTTACAATGTGTTGTTATAAAAGGATGGGAGATGCATTGAAGATATTAGAATAAGAATTGCCATTGCGAAGGTAGCCTTTTGCAAGATGAAAAACATACCAATAAAAAGATATCAAGTGAAACGAGAAAAAGAGTGTTGAAGTGCTACATAGAACCTGTACTTTTGTATGGATGTGAAGCGTGGACAATAAGCAGTCAAGCTGAAAAACAGCTGATGGCTGTGGAAATGTGGTTTCTGAGGAAAATGCAAAGAATACCATGGACAGACAGAAAAACCAATGAACAAGTCCTTCAAGAAACAAATGAAGATCGTAAACTTATTAGAGTCATTAGACGTAGACAGTCAAAATGTTTTGGGCATGTTATGAGAAGAAATGACTTGGAGAACTTGGTGACAACTGGCAAGATCGAAGGGAAGAGACCAAGGGGAAGACCGAGAAGTAAATACCTGGATAGCTTGGCCACGTGGCATGGTCGAGACAGGAACACGAAGCTGATCCACGACTCTGGTGATCGAGTGAGATGGCAGAACATGACCGCCCACGCTTACCGGCATGGCACATGATGGATGGATGTTATAAAAATTAGTTATGTAATAATTATAAAAAAACAAATATTGCACATAATTTTCAAGTACTCTGGCATGTGTCATATTAGTATATGATTTATTTTTATATATGGCCGTTTGTTTATTTAATAATGAAAGGTATAGACTTCTGAAGATTATACCTAGCTGCTGACCATAAACGGAAAGGTGAGTAAAATAAATGTATAATCTTTTAATGTTTGTGTAACGGCGAACAACTTCATCATCATCATCAAGTGCCCTGTCAGCTAGCATAGGCGTTCATGGCTCTCCACAGATCTCGGTCTTTGGTGTTCTGGATTAACTCTGCTGATGGTATTCCTCCATGCCACTGTCTCAATCCATCCAGCATCATTTCTCTTGGTCTGCCTCTGCCTCTCGATCTTTCCAGTTGTCACGATGTTCTCCAATGCATTTCTTCTCCTCACATGACCGAAGCAAGCTGTTTGTCTCTTTCTTATTGTTGTATATAATGTTCTAGTTTCATTAGCCTGACTCAGGCAGTCGCTGTTAGTTACTCTGGCAGTCCAAGGAATTTGCAACATTCGTCTCAGGAACCACATCTTTGTTGCTTCCAATTTCTTCATTTACATTCCATGATTCATTGCCATACAGCAAAACTGGTTCTACATAGCATTTCAGCACTCTCTTTCTTACATTCGGTGACAGTAACTTATTGTATAAGATGCTCTTCATTTTCTGAAATGTGGCTTTTGCTTGCCCTATTCTGCTCTTAATCTCTGTTGTACATCTTCCATCTGATGTTATAAATGCCCCTACGCATTTAAAAGTATCCACCTGGTTAAGAATTTACCCTTTTATTTCTATTTTACATTTTGGTGTCACTATTTTCTTTAATATCACCATTGTTACTGTTTTCTTGATATTCAAGGAGAGTCCTTTCCTTGCACTCTCTGTTACTACAATGTCCAGAAATTGTTGTAGGTCTGTTGAATTATCTTCCACCAACACTGTGTCATCTGCATAGCGTATATAATTTATGTTATAACCTCCAACTAGTATTCCTGGCATCTCTTTGATCTCTCTCATCATTACTTCGCTATATAGGGAGAAAAGATCTGGTGACAAGACACACACTTGTCGTATTCCTAGTTTTATCTGTTCGTAACTTAACGCTTTATTTTCTATTTTAATTGCTGCTACTTGGTTCCAGTAAATATTCTTATATTCTTATATTATGTTGATATCTTCCAACATTTTAATCAGTTCATCATGTTTTACTATATCCAGATGCTTTTGTATAATCTATGATTCACAAATATATGTCTTTCTGTTTCTCTATTGACCATTCTATTAGTGTCCGTAATGTATATATTGCATTGTTTGTACCCTTTCCCTTCACAAATCCATACTGTTCTTCACTAATTTCCATTTTCATTTTCTTTCTGGTTCTTCTCATTATGATTCTGAGTAGAAGCTTAGTGATATGGATTATGAGGTTAATTGTACAACAATCTTCACATTCAATTGCTCATATTTGGTATAGCTATAAATACAGATTTCAGCATATCACTGGGTAAATATCCACTGCTGTACCAAATTCTCCTAATATTTCTATTGTGATTTCATCTGGCCCAGCTGCTTTTCCTTTCTTCATATGTTTTACAGCGTCAGCGACTTCTTCTTTTAGAATAGGTGGACCTTCTAAGTTACTTTCTTCTGTTAATTCTTCCATTTCTCCATCATAAAATTCTCTTATATACTCAATCCACCTCTTCATTATAGCACCTTCCTCCAATAATGTCTTTCCTATGGAATTTTCTTAAATATTGTTGCACTGCTCGTTTAACCAACTTTCTTTTGCCTTCACACATTTATCTTTTATTTCTTTATTTATCTTAGCATATTCTTGTTTGTCATTTTTACTCTGTTTTCTTTTGTTTATCAGCATTAAGATTTCTTCATTCCTCCATTTTTTCTTAGTTATTTGGCTTCTCTCCGGTAATATTTCTTTGCTAGTTTGATGAATGGAGTCCCCTAACATTTCCCATTGTTCATTTATACTCTGTAGTTTAGCTATTGCATTGTACCTATTTGTCAGAACCTCTTTATTAAGTCTCACGTTCTTAATCATTGTTCCCCTCTCTTTAATCTTATTTGGTACATAATTGGTATTCCGAGGTTCATTCATTCATTCAGTAGCATGTCCTTTGCAGAACCTCGCTCCCATAACAACCTTCCGGAAAATCTCTCGATCATCAGCAAGATGTTCCGTGTCTGATACACTCATCTGGAGATCATCCGCCACATCCTGCACCCATCTTCTCTTTGGCCTTCCTCTTCCTCTCTTCCCAGGCAAGGTTCATTAGCAAATTAAAAAAATTTTACATTAATTATTAAATAATTAATTGGCAGTCCAAAACCCAAACCCCCCTCCTGAAACCTTAACCCCGCAAAACCCCAACCCGGATCCCAAAACCCTAAGCCCAGCCCCATCAACCCTCAACATTTTTACCGCCAAATTCGTACCCTAAGAGCCATTTGGAATTTCAATTAGTCATCATCAATAGAACGACGGACTCCCATTCGGGAGACCCGGGTTCGATCCCTCGGTAAGGTGTGGGATTTTTTTCTGTCGGAGGCAAAAAGAAAATTCTAACCTGCACAGTTCGCGGCGACTGCACTAGCCAGGCGGACTTAAATCCTCAGGCTCAATGACCCCTCTGCCATACACCGCAAGGTACTACTATATTGGCAGTAAATAACAGATGACATCTTCCACTTTTGCCGTCAAGCATCGTGAGGAGGAATAATTTGCGCTCCAGCGCCCGATGGGTGGCTTTTGATGGTGTCATTTCCGTTAATTCAATAAGTAATTACACTATACTATACTAATATAACTAGTATAAGTATAAGCAAGCCATACAGACAGACTTGAATAAATCACTTTTCAGTTTCACTTAACTTTTCAGGTTCTATTCAGCTGTCCAAGTTTAATCAATATCAAATAATTTTAAAATTTTCACTAAAGTACCTACCTAAAGCTAATAATTGCCGTTTGTGCGAATCGCCTGCCTGGTGACTGGTGGCTCACTAACTGTTTGTATGAATTTAGTATACGGTTGCAAACATTACATTTCTGTGTCGCCGCCATTATATTGAATGGCTTGTATCTAATAATAGGGTTGCCACTTTTCTTTGACAGAAAACATCTAGAAACGGAACAAACAATATCTAGAAATATCTAGATTGTATGGGTGGAACATCTAGACAAACAGCCAGATGGGAAAATAAGAAATTACATAGATATCGATGTGACTTACCCTATAGAATCATGTCATCATCTTCACTGATGTCTTTCTTACAAGATCCGCGGGATAAAATTAGCTTGGATGATGAAGTTGAAGCTTCAGATTCAAAATGACTCTGGTATGCTTTAACTGTTCCAATTTCTTTTAATACACGATCAGGGAGCTGATAGGTTGAACATCATTTTCATACTCTCATCAGGCCAAATGTTATTGTCAAGATAGCATTTCAGAGGTCAAGTTTCATCCTATTTCTTAGTTTAGATTTTATATAATTCATAGCACTGAAAACACTTTCTACATCAGCATTTGAATGGGGTAGGATTATTGCAGACATCGCACATCCAAAGAGCTTACAGAATGGATTGTTTCCTGAGGCATCTTTAAATTGTCTTACCTCACTCCAAAAAGCTTCAGTTTCTGTTTTATTTGTCCAGTCAACCAAGTTTATTTTGGTTAACTTATATTCTGCTTCCGCAACACTAGTATCTGTAGCTCCTAAAATGTCACAACTTGGCAATATTTAGGTATGTCCTTTACTGGCTGAAGTATGTTGTTACCAGAAAATAGTAAAATATTTTTTAATACATCTAAATTTTCAGGAAGTCTCTGCTTCAATTGCTTGAATAATGAGACAAGAAAATCTTGACAACGCTTTCTTAAGTTGTTCTCTTCACTTTCTGTTAACAGTCATTTTGTGTTTAAACCATAAATTTTCGAGCCAAATAGATCTCTATAGTCATTCAATCAATCATGTGCCATGCCGGAAAGCGTGGGCGGTCATGACTCGCCATTTCACTCGATCACCAGAATCGTGGATCAGCTCAGTGTTCCTGTCTCTTCCATGTCATGTGGCCAAGCCATCCAAGTATTTTCCTCTCGGTCTTCCTCTTGGTCTGTTCCCTTCGATCTTGCCAGTTGTCACTAAGCTTTCCAATCCATTTCTTCTCATAACATGTCAAAAAAATTGTGAATGTCTACGTCTAATTTCTCTAATCAGTTTACGATTTTCATTTGTCTCCTGTATTACTTGGTCATTGGTTTTTCTGTCTGTCCATGGTATTCTTTGCATTTTCCTCAGAAACCACATTTCTGCAGCCATCAGATGTTTTCCAGCTTGACTGCACATTGTCCAAGTTTCACATCCACACAAAAGAACAGACTTTATGTATCCCCTCAACACTCATTTTCTCGTTTCAATTGACATCTTTTTATTGGTCAGAATGTTTTTCATCTTGCTAGAGGCTACTTTCGCCATGGCGATTCTTGTTCTAATCTATTCAAAGCATCTCCAATCAGACGTTATGACTGTTCCGAGATAATTATACCTATTCACTTGATGAAGAATATTCCCATTTACTTGTATATTACATTGTGGTATTTCATTCTTCCTAGTGACGACCATAACCTGTGTCTTTTTACAGTTTAATTCTAACCCCAGTTGCTCACCGTGTACAACAACGGCATCTTAATTGTTGCAGATCCTGCTCATTGTCTGCAATCAGTACTGTATCATCTGCATATCTAATGTTATTGATGTTTCGTCCTCCAAAGCTGATTCAATTTATATCTTCTACATTTCTGAAAATATGTTCACTCTATAGGGAAAAAAGATCTGGAGACATTACACAACCCTGCCTAACACCTCTCTTAATAGGCAAGTAAACTCTTATAGTGCAAGTGAACAAATCAGCTTTAACTTTAGAAGTTGGCAAAGCCTTTTTTTACTAATTGAGTGAATTAGAAAAGTAATTTCCTCCATAATTCTCGAAAAATAGGATTTGAAAAAAAAAAAATTCCTACCGGTTTGCTGGACCTGTCGTAGGTTCATCCTTATTTGAACAGATTGATGTTAAGAAACACGCACAAACACATAATTACATCTCCAAATCGAAGAGAAAGTTTACACCGCCATCTTGGTTGCTATCCGCCATCAAGAATCGAATATAGTGACCAGCAGAATATTGTGTTTGTAGATCAGGAAAAGGCTTTCGATAGAGTAGACAGATACAAATTATGGACCGTCCTTGAAGACTATGGGATATAAGGGCAATTGCTAGAAAACATCATATCCATGTACCACTCCAGCCGAAATGCAGTAAGAACACAAGAAGGAATATCAGATATGTTCACAGTCAATACAGGACAGGGGTGAGACTGGGATGTGTGCTCTCTCCTCTGCTATTTAATGTCTACATGGACAGAATATCCAAAGAAGCAAGTCTTGACAGAACAGATTAAAAAAATGTAGAACTCTTTACTCCAGATGAAACAACTGATCCACAGGAAATAAATGCACTTCTATTTTCAGACGATCAGTGCCTGTTTTATAACGATGAGGGCAGACTACAATATCATGTTAATAATCTGAGTTCAACCTGCAGCAGATACAATATGAATATAAACACAGCCAAAACCGAAGTAATGCAAAGTAGCAGATTGCCGGGCCCATTAAGTATACAGATAAATAGCACAACTCTGAAACAAGTTAAAGAATTCAAATATCTTGGAAGTATGATCACAGAGGATGGCAGATTTGACAGAGAAATCGAAATCAGATGTCAAAAAGCTAGTGCACTTACATATCAACTATCACCCTTACTGAAACATCCAAATATACCCATGTCCGCAAAACGACAGATAATAAACAACATATTCACACAAACCCTATGCTACCAATCTCAAACCTGGACTTTATCCAAATCACACCTTCGCAAAATCAACTCCTGCGAGATGAGATGCCCGAGGAGAGCTGCCAACCTAACAATCCGAGACCGAGTAAGAAATGTTGTTATCAGACAGACTGTGGGATCAACACCTTGTACCACATTTACTGAAAGGCAGAAGATCAAGTGGTTTGGCCATGTCGTTAGAATACAACACCAATAATACCACACTGGCCTTACATCTAAGCTCATCTGCGACAAGACCAAGAGGACGTCCAAGAAGAAAATGGATTGACGACATCAAGGGCACTGGATAGTGTCAATCACACGAAATGACACTATCCAGTGCTGCCAACCGGGCGCTGGAACGCAAATTATTCCTCCCCACGACGCTTGACGGCAGAAGTGGATGATGATGATGATGATGATGATGATGATGATGATGATTATGATGATGATGATGATGATGATGATGACGACGATGATGATGAGAAAAGTAATCAAGTAATTTAACGTTATCAACATTTTTAGATTCAAACAGTTTATTAACTTTTTGCACTTCACTTAGAATGGGTTATAAGAAGAGAAGGAATGCCACATTTGTTTCATCACTGTACATTCCATATGCCGGTCTCTCTGGTCTAGAGGTTACACGACTTTCTCAGTAATCTCGTATACTCTCGTAAGTAACGTGACGTTGCACGAGAATTGGTAGCGGTTCTCTCCGCGTATGTAACTTACGGGGTATTGAGCCGGTCGCTCAAAAAGCAATGGCAAACTACTGAGCGTAATCTTGCCAAGAAATAAACAATCAGCTGAAAGATGCTGATGTTGACAGCAATGTCCTGTAAAGGATATGCGAACAAAATAAACATTCCATATAGTATTTCAGCTGTGTAGCACTTTTCAATCTGCGATCAGTAATTGAACGTTCCATAGAAGTAAACACATTGTGGTATTTCTTTCTTCCTAGTGACGATCATAATCTGTGTCTTATTACAATTTAATTCTAACCCTAGTTGTTCAATGTCTGCACAAACCGCATCTACTAAATGTTGCAGATCCTGCTCATTGTCAGCAATCAATACTGTGTCATCTGCATATCTAATGATATTGGTGTTTCGTCCTCCGATGATGATTTATATCTTCTACATTTCTGAAAATATGTTCACTGTATAGGGAAAAAAAAGATCTTGAGACATTACACATCCCTTTCTCACACCTCTCTTAATAGGTTGATATTGTCCCACTTCATTATCATTCCTTATGACTCAGAAAGCATGCTGAGAAGGGTGAGAACAGGCAAGCTTCGTGCAGAGTGGCTTGCTTCGCTTCGGAGGTCACGAGTAGCTAGCATAACCTGGATCTTTTCTCCTGGGCATGCCGGTGTGCTAGGGAATGAACAGGCGGACAGATTGGCTGGCTCGGCAAACCTCGGTGGAGTACTGATGCATGACAAGGCAGACGTGGTTGCGGCCTTGTGGGAGCACGTGTACACCTCGGAGGAGCAAATGGATCACCATAGTCTGGTAAGAATGAGACAGCGAGGTGTGACGAGGGGATCTGGCCTACGATCGACGCTCAGAGGAAAGGCGAGACGGACATATAATCAGATTGCTACTGGAACTATTAGTGTTGGAACTCTTCGCTGGCTGCTGAGGATGGGGACGGAGTGCTTATGGGAATGTCCCGAATGCTGTGATGTCGGTTCCTAAATCAATCAATCAATCAAATCCTTACGGCAGCATCTCCAACCACTGGTTCACAATTATTTCAACAACTGGTTGAAATGGTAACCATCTAGTTTTGCAATATGACAGCATTTCCAGTTCTGAGGAACTACCAGAAATGTGGTTTCTGAGGAGAATGCAAAGAATACCATGGACAGACAGAAAAACCAATGAACAAGTGCTACAAGAAAGCAATGAAGATCGTAAATTGATTAGAGAAATTAGACGAAGACAGTCAAAATCTTTTGGACATGTTATGAGAAGAAATGAATTGGAGAACTTGGTGACAACTGGCAAGATCGAGGAAAAGAGGCCAAGGGGAAGACCGAGAAGTAAATACCTAGATGGCTTAACCACGTGACATGGTCGAGACAGGAACACTGAGTTGATCCACGACTATAGTGATCGAGTGAAATGGCAGTCATGACCGCCCACGCTTACCGGCATGGCACATGATGGATGGAGCACTTTACACTTTTTCTTGTTATTTCGAAGTGTGTCTTCATCTCCAACCATTGGTTCACAATTATGTCAACAACTGGTTGAAATGATAACCATCTAGTTTTGCAATATGACAGCATTTCCAGTGGTGAGGAACTATCATTAAATGCTTTATATAAATTATTATACTGCTGTTGTCCCACAGATGGTTTGGAGAGCTAGCTATGTGTTTCAGCAATAAGGAATTCCAACGTCCTTGGTAAACATTCTGATGAGTCGTGTAATAATGCTAACTGCAAGGAATGACACGCACATTTTGTGAGGATTAAAGACGGGATATCTTCCTTCAATTTGGCATAAACGCCATGGTTGAAACCGACAGAAAAGAAATATCGAAAATATCTAACTCCAAATGAAAACCATCTATGATTACGTCTAACATTTTGTTTAATGTTGCATATACCTTACAGGACGTTGCAGTCAACAGTAACATTTTTCGGCTGCTGTTGATGTACTTGGCAAGTTTTACGTTCAGTAGTTTGCCATTACTTTCCGAAAGACCGGCTCACATACCCTCGTACGTTACCAGCGCTACGCGATCCGCTGCCGAATCTCGCGCAGCTGTTTTCCCCCACGTGGATACACGGGATTGCGAACAACGTCGTTAAAACCTTGGCCAAGCAGACGGCTCATCTAACATCCAAACGTCAAATACGACATATAGACGCAAGCGAAAACATCTAGATTTAGATGTAACACATCTATAATGGCACCCTTGCTGGCTAGTTTGATGGGCGGTTTCACTTTATAATTGTCATACTTCCAGGAATCTTGCGTGTGAAATAGAAACTGAAAGTAGAAACTGCAGGCATCAGGGCCGTTAAGCCATATATGGCGAGATCATAGCCGATAAAAAAAATACAAGATGTATAAGATAAAGACACAAGAAGGTTTATCATATATTTTCAGTCAATACAGGAGTAAGACAGGGATGTGTGCTCTCTCCTCTGCTATTTAATATAATCAATCAGGTGCCGTCTCCACAATGAAGGTTGGCTGCAATGGATCTCCAACACTGTCTCTCGCCTTGACTGTACATTCTGTCAGGCTGATGTTCGCCCATCTTTTGATGTTATCTTCCCATTTGTATCGTTGTCTACCTCTTACTCGCTTGCCCTCAACCTTACCGTCCAGTATGGTTTTTATAAGAGTATCATGTCTTTTAACGTGGCCGAAATATTTCACATGCCTCCTCATCATTTCTTTCATCAACTCTCTCTCTCTCTCTCTCTCTCTCTCTCTCTCGCTCTCTCTCGCTCTCTCTCGCTCTCTCTCGCTCTCTCTCTCTCTCTCTCGCTCTCTCTCGCTCTCTCTCTCTCTCTCTCTCTCTCTCTCTCTCTCTCTCTCTCTCTCTCTCTCTCTCTCTCTCTTCAATATCAGTTTTTTTTCTAGAACCTCTGCATTTGGTTGTTTTTGTTTCCATGAAATACGACATATTCGTCTGTATATCCACATCTCCAGGGCTTCTATGCGACTTTCTAGTTGCTTGTTCAATGTCCAGGCTTCCGCGCCATACAGTAGCGTTGAATATACGTAGCATTGGACAATTCTCATTTTGAATGCTTTTACGTCTGTAAGGGCGAGGGATTGATACACACACCTACCACGCCTGACTGCAACATCATGCTACAAGCTGAATAAGAACCACCAGGTTGGTTCGTGAACCCTGATGCAGCACTTTGTTCGACAGATTTGTTCATCTCATCGAATGTTGATTAACCCCTATTTATGAAGTGATATGTTCATCCACCTGAGTAATCATGCCTGTGTATGATAATCGACAAGTTAAGTACTTTGGAAAAGTGATGGTATGCGCACGCCAGGGAGACTTACCAAGTTGGGGTAGAGTCACAGCTCTGGGAGCACATCAAGTCCACTGACTTTGTTTATCCGCCTAACCGTCGGAGATATCAGGTAGAGATTGGCACGAATCTATGTGCTGTAACTACGTCTGCAATTGTGCGCGGTCAACACTAGACCCACACCAGTTTGGCGTATAAACGTTACTGATACTGTTCAGGTAGACTATGGTCAACTCATCCCTGACCTAATGAACATTGCTGTGTTAAGATCTGACTTAGTGGTGTTACCAAACTTGTTTGCCAGCTGAGTAATGAACATTGCCATTAATATTTTCGGTCACCAAGGTTTACAGAACATGATTAACTTGTGGGACTCGACTCCGAGGGAGTCAGGTCAATTGTGACTGTACCGCTGTGTTCTCACATCTTCTGCCAGAGGTTATACGTCTGCATTCGTATGAACTATTGTGAACTTGATATCGCAGAGATATGTTGCCCAACCAGGGGTAATCGACTATATTCCAGGAGCATGAGATTGGTCTTTTGTTCATCGATGGATGTCAAGAATGTATTCCTGGGGACACCTCAGGGTAGAAGGTCTCCCAGCCAGGCTGAATAAGAACTGTCGGTGTATCATTAGACAGTGACTCATAGGGACAGTGCTGAGTTATAGTTCTTCTAGTCAGCTGAGGTCCAAGTGGTTAAGTCCATTTATTGCCGATCCGAGCTATTGGGACGGAGTGGTCACCAAGGTTCCAGTCAACCATACTGGGAGGGAGCCGGGTGAGTGCCGGACCAACTGGACTGAACACACACAGCAGCTCTACCTTTGGGCCGATGACGAAGATGGCTGAGTCTCTGATTCTCTGATTCTGTCTCTACTCTATCCTCTATATTGTACATAGATTATATTCTGTCAGGGTGTTCATTTCCTTTCTTTGTCTTTAGGGTAGAATAAACTTAGTTTATGTTGACATATTGTTTTCTACAGTTATTGAGTGTGGTCTCAGACGATGCCTAAGTGTTCATTGTCCCAAGGTAGAGGGTAGATAGTAGAGGTCTAGAATCTAGGAGGTGCTCGTAGACTCATTAAACTTAAACGAGGGCAACAGCAGAGCTACAGTGTATCTACCTGCCCAGCCCCTGGGGTCAGAATACACGAGAGTGCTAGGGACACCTCGGGACTTGGGTTCACTCACAACAACGGAGGCGATCCTGTCAAACATGAAATGTACGGACACTATATCGAGCTGGAGCAGCTGAAGAACTAACCCGGAAGCTGGTTGAATATCAAATGGATAAAACAGCAATTCAAGAAATAAGGTGGCCAGGAGAGGGCACTTTAGAGTAAAATGGAATGATTGTAATATATGGAGGAAACACCCAAAATAAACATGAATTAGAAACAGGTTTTGTCATCAAAAATGAGCTCTGGGGGAACGTTCTAAACTTTAAAGCTGTTAATGACAGAATTCGTAAATTACGAATAAAAGGTAATTGGAAAAATATAACGATGATTAATGTATATGCACCTATTGAAGAGAAAGAATATGACGTTAAAGAAGACTTTTATAATGATTTGGAAGATGTCATAGAAGAAACTTCAATGCAAAAATAGGTAGAGAGCAAACTCATAAAAAAGTGGCCGGTATGGAAAGCCTACATACAACTTCAAAGGATAATGGATAGAGAGTCATCAACCTGGCAGAAGCCAAAGGATTGCAGATTAGCAGTATCAGACTATAAAGAAAGGATATACACAAACAAACTTGGAAATCATGTGACAAGAGAACCTATAATCAAATAGATCACATTTTAATTAACAACAAAAATGCATCAAACATACAACAAGTTAGAAGTTATAGAGGAGCTGAGTGCCACAGCGACCACTTCTTCGTTGGAGCAAAATTTAAAATAAAACTTAAGAGTGCTTTCTATACTAAATTACAAAGATTACACCCAACATTTAACAGAGAAAAACTACAAGAAATTACAGTCAAAGAGAAATTGACAGATGAAATAAAATGTAAACTTGAAACTCTACAAAACCCGTTTAAGGAAAGCGTTGACCAAACTTGGTTGAAAATCAAGGATACAATTCAATCTACCGCAGAAGAATGTCTCGGTTTTTTAACCACGCATAGAAAGAACAGATGGTTTAATCAAAAATGTGAAGAAGCAGTCATTAGGAAAAAGAATGCCACCAACAACATCTAAAAGGAAGAGCAATATAGAAATGAATGTAAAGAGGCTACAAAAATAGTTCGACAGCAGAAGCGAGAATATATGAGTAATATAACCAAAGATATGGAAACTAATCACCAGAAAAACGAATCCAGAAAATATTGTAAAGAACTTAAGTCAATGAAATGATGGCACCAACACAACACACATGGTTTAAAAGACAAAAATGGGAATATGATAAATACCAATGAGGAAATATGCAACACATGGAAAGAATATTTTGCTGAATTACTAAATTGTGAAGCTCCAAGTAACACCTGCCCACAGGAGGAGGTTCTAAAGTGTGAACCACAAATTTAAGAACCTGCATTTGAAGAAATCCTATATGTAATCACACGACTTAAAAACAATAAAGCAACTGGGGCTGGTAGAATTGCTGCTGAATTTATAAAGGCAGGTGACCATGCATTACATCTAAAGCTATACGAACTAATAATAAAAATCTGGAGGACAGAAGAATTAACCTATGATTGGAAAGAGTCATTATTGATACCTATCTTTAAGAAAGGAGACAAGTTCCAATGTGAAAATTATAGAGGAATATCACTACTGACCACAAGCTATACGATACTATCCGCAGTATAACTAAATATACTAACACAATATACAGAAGACATATTAGGTGACTACCAGGCGGATTTTAGACAAAACAGATAAAAAAAGATCAGATATTTATCTTACGACAAATACCCAAGAAAAATTGGGAATATAAAAGAGATCTCCATAACATTTTTGTGGATTTTAAAAAGGCTTATAATTGTGTCCATAGGAATAGTCTATGGAATGCTATGCAGGAATTTGGAATACCAAGGAAGCTAATCAACATGACCAGACTATGCATGGAAGATACTTATAATATAGTAACATATAAAGGCAGGAAATCAGACCCTTTCCAAATAACATCTGGCTTGAAACAGGGTGATGCACTATTGCCACTACTCTTCAATCTGGCTCTAGAGAAAGTTGTAAGGAAGGTAATGGAGGAATGTGATATTGGAGGAACATCCAAGCTGCTTGGTTATGCAGATGATATAGATATTATAGGGGAAAATGAACAAAAGACATTGGAAATATTGACTCACTTAAAGTGAAAAGCCGAACAGATGGGGCTGGTTATCTATCAAGATAAGCCAGAATATATGGTAATTTCAAGAGAAGGAATGGCTAAAAACTCTGGCCACATAAAAATAGATAATATGACCATTAAAAGAACGGAAACATACAAATACCTTGGTACAATCTTCAACTGCTCCAACATCATAAGGGAAGAAATACAAACTAGAATCAATTCTGGAAATAAGATATACTATGCACTACAACAACTACGAAAATCAAATGTGCTATCTCTGCGAAAAGCCGGAACTCACCCATCATGTCCGACATCTTGGTTTTGTGTCTAGGGTTTAGAAGATCTTAGAATTATTACAACAGGATCGCTTAGTCTCTGTACGAATCTTTCGTGCACACAACACAAGTCCTTAACGCGTCCTTAGAGTATATGAACACTTTATTACATCACAGTCCTTACCGATGTCGCCATCATACCCCACCAGCATCTCGCCTTCCAGTGTTCTGGGCATGACCATCCTACCAACTGTCTAGCAATAGTGCGCCCATGATAACACTAATCGTTGTTTATTACTTGCGGTTGTCGCACGCTACAGAGCATATAATTTACTGCTAACTGTTAATAATAGTTACTTCTCTAGTTAACTCTCTATTTACTTACACAAGTGACTAACGTGTCACGGCGTGTTTCTCTCTCCGCCATTCACAGTGTTCAGAAAACGAGGTCAGCTCTCTCGCCCCAGCAGATCGGCAGTCGGTTAATTCAGTGTACTGCTTCTTCCCTCATAGCTGTATTGCTGTATTGACCACCGACACTCTTTCGCAGTTAACTGCACTTCCATAACTGTAACCTTCGCAGAAAAGCCTTCAACACACAGAACTTTCACAAACACAACCCCCTTGTCTCACGCCCAGCTCAGACTAACTTGAGCGCAACCTTTTTCCGGCTTTGACCTGGGCTAGTCACGTGACCACATTAACTCCGCCTACTAGTCTGCCCGTCTTCGCTTGCATTTTTGAACTGTGTGTATACCATACTTTCTACGCCTGACACCCTTGCTGTGTTTCGCGTAATCCATCTCATGGCAATCTCGTAACACCAAAATCACAATATACAAAACACTGATCAGACCAGTTGTGCTGTATGGCTCTGAAACCTGGAGTACAACGAAACGAGACGAAGCCTTGTTACAAACCTTTGAGAACAAAGTTTTAAGACGCATCTTTCGACCCATTAGGGATACACAAAGTGGGGAGTGGAAAAGAAGAAGTAACAAAGACATTTATGATCTGTTTTAATCACTGGTATCATGAAGGCTAATAGACTACAATGGCTGGGGCATATAGCAAGAATGGAAGATAATAGGGAAACAAAACTCGCTTACACTCAGGAAATAAATGACCGTAGACCCCGAGGTAGACTAAGAAGACGGTGGAGAGATAATATATATAGAGGCTTACAAGCACTTGAAAGCAACGACTGACAAGAGAAGGTCAAACAGAGAGACGATTGGAGACAGATTGCATCTGCAGCAAAGAACCTCAATGGCTCGGAACGCTGAAGAAGAAGAGGAAGAAGAAGATATGTGTATATATATATATATATATATATATATATATATATATATATATATATATATATATATATATATATATATATATATATATAAGGCAACATTGGAGGTGATGGGACATTTTGAATATCCTGGGTCATTGAATACCATCAATGGTGACATAATGAATTAAATTAAATGACGACTATAAATTGCTCTTAAAAAACTAAAACAACTGAATAAATTATGGAGGGGACAGATAGAACTACAAATATTAGATTATTTAAGAGCATTCATCTTTTCTAATGCAACATACGCCTGTGAGATCTGGACACGTACTAAACAAGCTGAACAGCGCATAAATGCCTTTGAATATAAATGTTATAGGCGGGTTCTAAGAATATCTTGGGTAAAGAAATGAATAAATGCATCCATATTTCAATAGCTGAATATTGAAGAGGATTGGCTTTTGTCATAAAACTGTCATTTACTGCCAATATAGTACCTTACGGTGTATGGCAGAGAGGTCTTTGAGCCTGAGGAATTAAGTCCGCCTGGCTAGTGCAGTCGCTAAGAACTGTGCAGGTTAGGATTTTCTTTTTGCCTCCGACTGACAAAAATCCCACACCTTACTGAGGGATTGAACCCGGGTCTCCCGAAGGAGAGTCCCACGTTCTAGCCACTCGGCCAGCCGTATTAAAGACGATAAAGCAAAGGAAATTGATATATTTTGGTCATGAGAGTTTGAAGTGAACAATAATGAAGGGGTATATGCCTGGGAAGAGAGGAAGAGGAAGGCCAAAGAGAAGATGGGTGCAGGATGTAGCGAATGATCTCCAGATGGGTGTATAGGACGCGGGGCATATTGCTTGTGATCGAGACGTTTTCCGGAAGGTTGTTATGGGAGCGAGGTTCTGCAAAGGACATGCTACGAATGAATGAATGAATTTATACATCGACAGAATATCCAAAGAAGCAAGCCTTGACAGAAGAGATTCAGAAAATGTCGATTTCTTTACTCCAGATGAAACAACAGGTTCACACACAATAAATGAACTTTTATTTGCAGACGATCAGTGCCTATTTTATAGCGACAAAGGCAGATTGCAGAATCATATTGTTAAGCTTATTTCAATCTGCAGCAGATTGAATATGAATATAAATACAGCCAAAACTGAAGTAATGCAAGTTAGCAGATCTCCTGGTCCACTAATTATACAGATAAATAGCACATCTCTGGAACAAGTTAAAGAATTCAAATATCTTGGATGTATGATCACAGAAGATGGCAGAATTGACAGAGAAATCGAAATCAGGTGTTAAAAAGCAAGTGAGCTTTTATATTAACTATCACCAATACTGAAACATCCAAACATACCTATGTCCGCAGAAAGACAGATAATGAATTGAATATTCACACCAACCCTATTCTTCAAATGTCAAGCTTAGACATTATCCAAATAACACTTACAAAAAATCAGCATGATGAGATGCTTGAGGAGAGCTGACAATTTAACTATCCGAGGCTGAATAAGAAATGATGTTATCAGGCAGACAGTGGGATCAACACATTGTGCCGCATATATTGAAAGACAAAAGATCAGATGGTTTGGTCATCTCGTTAGAATACAACACTATCAACTACAAGCACTGGCCCTACATCAAAGAAGATCTGCTACAAGAGCAAGAGGTCGCCCGAGAAGAAACTGGATTGACGACATCAAAGACATTGTACAATCACATGAAATGACACTATCCACTGGATAGTACCCAGTGCCACCCATCGGGCGCTGGATCGCCAATTATTCCTCCTCGCGAAATTTGACGGTAAAAGTGTAAGATGATGATGATGATGATGATGAAAAAACCTGCATTGGCGTTTAATATACAACCACACAGATGTAAAATCACACCATGTGATAAGGAACGCAGATGAAAAAAACAAGAAGAGATAGTGAGACAAATTAGGAACTAAGAACAATTGCAGGGATCACACCGATTACTGACTTTATAAAACACCAAATAATTGAATGGTTCGGACATTTATCTAGAATGAAACCAGCGGCTAGAGTGATAACGAGATACAAGGTGAGAGGACGACCCAGGTAGAGATGGCTAGATGGAGTAAAAAAACAAAAACAATGGAGACATCAAATATCACATTACCACATGCAACAAGACAAGTAAATAATAGACAGTTACATGTACCTTCTGTCTGCGACACTTCAATGCAAAAGCAGTATTACGAAAGAAGAAGACTATCTGATAAAAATATCTTGATTGCAATGCAACATTATTTGACAATATAAACTAAAACAAAAAGGCATGTTAAGATCCTGCTGAGAAACAGCAAGTACAAAGATTGGGAAATCGGGAGAGGTGAACAGAAGTCACAAACAATATACATATTGGAGGAAAATCAATAAAAATTATACATTGGGAAGTCATTAAGTAACAGGAATAACCTTTACATTTATTTTTACAATGGCGCGAACCATAAATTGTGTGCGTGTGTGTGTGTGTGTGTGTGTGTGAGTGTGTGTGTGTGTGAGTGTGTGTGAGTGTGTGTGTGTGTTATTACTGAACATAGTGCCCCTGTGTGGCAACACACTTGGTCTACCTGTCGACTAGCTTGCTGATTCCTTCTAGGAAAATGTTTTTGGGTGTAGCCTGAAACCAATTTTACGCTCCTTCCTTTACCTCGTTGTTTTGTGCAATCCTCTGTTCCCGCAAATGTTCTTTCCAGGGTTCAAAGAAATGAAAATCTGACGGCGCCAAGTCTGGACTGTCTGCTGGATGTTTCACGGGCGTTGTCGTGAAGTAAAAATACTCCTTTTGAGAGAAGTTCTCTGAGTTTCGAGCGTATTGCAGGCTTCAGTTTATTAACTTGCATGTGACTGTATCGAGCACTAGTAACAATATCACCACTTTCATTGAAATGCACCAATAAAAGTCCCTTGATATCCCACAAGATGGCAATCATGACTTTCCCAGAACGTTCATAGATGGCATTTATCTTCCATTTAGAAATCTTTCTACCCATTCATACACTCTCTCCTGACTCAAACAACTGTCCCCACACTGAACCACCATTCTTCTGTAGATTTCACAAGCTTTCACACCCTCTGAGCAGAGATACAAACAAACAAACAAACAAACAAACGAACAACGTTCTTTTGTTCTTTCACGGAGCAAGTCGATAGTGGGGTAGCCATGATGTAATCATTACTGCGCAAATTGCTCGATCCTCTCTAGCCCCACCAAAGGTAATGCGTTTGAGCCAGTTTACGTCTTGAAATAAGATTTTCTGCTTTTCATACTCTTCCATGCACTTTAAAATAAAAACTCCTATTACTTAATAACTTTTCCTAGTATAATCATGATTAAGAAAAGTAACAATAGTTACATTGATTAAAAGTCCAATGTTTCGGTTATAAATCCATTTGTCAAGAGCGGGTGAAGGGGTAGTGTTTATCCCATCTCAATGGAGAAGTTAGACTCACCATTCCTTCCTTTAGCGCACAAAACACCTATAGGCAAAGTGGAAAACCCGTTTTGCTCCGCAAGCATTGCTTTAGAGCAACCAAAAGGTAGTTGTTGGTTATTGTCTCAAGTTTGCGGGAAGCAAATGATCTCTTTGTAGAGAGAGTGGTTACGGTCACTAATCAGTATGGTCAGTACCAAGAAGGAAAACAATTGCAAAGCATCTTTTATAGATGGCTAAAAAACTAAAGCTGACACAGACATTATGAAGGAAAGAGAACTAACAAATCTATCCAACGAGAGCTCAGTATTGAAGACTATTGGTTATTAAGACAAATAAAATTGAGGAAAATGAAATATTAGGAATGTCAAAAGACACGCATGTCTGGAAAGATAGTTAGTTGGTTAGTTAGTTAGTCGACAGATCATCCTCATTGCACATCGAACCATTCAGTCCATAAGTGCTCGGATCCCCTCCTCAGCAAATCCCGCAGCGTGTAGCGGCTCACGACATCAGTTCAGTGCTAGTTTATCAATATTCTTTGGCTTCCTGCGTAGTGTTCTTGTTTGGCCACACCTCTTTTAATTTGCTGTTCTAGCAGTCTGACCATGGTTGTAGATTCGCAGTCATCGCTTGGTTCTCGCAAAAGTCTTACTTCTCGTAGAGCATTCAGAATGTCAGCCTGGTTCATGGCTCGTCCGCCCTCCATAGTAGCCTCACCTGCGAGGTTGTCAGTTCGCTCTTTGCCAGCCGAGACCGCTCCAGAGACAGTAACCACTCTCTTCGGATCCACCCCGTCTCTATCCTCTTGAGCATCCTCATTGAGTCGCTAAGGAAACATGCTCTAGTGAATGTTTGTGTCTCGAGCCATGTTATTGCTTTACTTACTGCCATGACTTCCATAGTCAGGCTACGTGTGGTCTCAACAAAAGCACAAGAGTCCTCCTTCACAATTCTCCCTCCGGTCAGCGCCGTAAAGGCCCATGAGCTTCTCACATGTCGGACGACCGACCCAACTGTGTAAATGACAGCTTCACCGTCGAACGAATTCTCGAAAATCAACGCTTGTACTTCCACCTCCACAGCAGCCGGATTTTCTTGTTTGCATTTTCTGTCTAGTTGGATGCTTAATATTTGTTCTGGCAATTAACTTCTTCAGCAGTTTGCCTATTGTATTCTGCATGGTTATTACTCGATATCCATGAATTTGTGTGTGATCTTTGCCAGGCTTCGGCAAGGGAATCAGATAGCTGTGTAACCACTCCTCCTTGATGCTATCACTCCCTATACTGTTATTGTACATGTCTGCTAGTTTCTCTAGCTCGTTGTCGGTACACCTATTGATGTCGTCATATCTTATGCCATCTGGCCCTGGAGCGCTGTTTTTTATCGTCCAAGCACAGCCTTGATTTCTTTCATTGTCACTGTGTCTTCATCCGAAATGTTCTGGGTCTTACACCTGTCTGAGGTAAATTCCTTGGCAAGATTTCGGCCTCTCGTGTCTGTCTGGTTGCTCTGATCTAGATAGCGTTCGAAGAAGGCTTTGCCCTTGTTTCGGTCAGTCCTCTGCCAAATGAGGTCAGCACCTTGGAAGTCAGAAATGCTCTTATTCTTGACTACCCCATTCATGCTTTTATGTAGTCGCCAGAACAATATCAGTGACTTGACTGTGCTTACTCTTTGACATACCTCTGCCCATTTTTCACTTTTAACCATCTTAACCAGTTTTTTTTTTTTAAATTGCTTACTTGTGTGTGCATCTCTCTTTCGATGGCGAAGTGGTCAAGCCGTTTGACTCGGGCTCCGAAGATTGTGGGTTCAATTCCGTGCCGTTCCGTGCCGCGTCCTTCGGTTCCGAGTGAAATTTTTCGGAGACTCCTGTGTGTCGTCGCTAGAGCTACGGAGTTCGTGCTTTGTACGACGCTTTCCGCGCTGCGGAAAGAGATCTAGCCAAATGGGATAAAATCCCGGTGCAATTAAGTCGACCCTGTCGACTTTTAATAGATTTTCTTTTCTCTCTAAGTGCATGCAGGGATTAAGATGGGCAACTCTGTTCTTCTTGGCGTTTTGCCATTTCCTTACAGCACTACGCTTATAAATCCAGGCCTTCTCCACCTAAAAATTCCACTGATGGATGCTCCCAGCTTTTTTTCTTGCCCTGAAACTTTCTGCGCTTGTCGCGCCTTATTTTACTCACCACATCTTGCCCTGTACTGTCATACTGGAAAGTCTTGACCGTTGACTTGTGCTGCCTGGTCCTGCCTTCCCTGTACTTTAATGTGTGTGTGTGTGTGTGTGTGTGTGTGTGTGTGTGTGTGTGTGTGTGTGTGAGAGTAAAAGTGTCCTTTAATTTTAGACATGATGCGCGTGTGAGTAAAAGTGTCCTTTACTTTAATATGTGTGTGTGTGTGTGTGTGTGTGGGTGTGTGTGAGAGAGAGAAAGAGAGAGAGAGAGAGAGAGAGAGAGAGAGAGAGAGAGAGAGAGAGAGAGAGAGGAGAGAGAGAGAAAACGTGTCCTTTACTTTTATATATGATGCGTGTGTATATAAAAGTGTTCTTTACTTTAATGTGTGTGTGTGTGTGTGTGTGTGTGTGTGTGTGTTTAAGTGTCCTTTAATTTTATACATAATACGCGTGCATGTAAAAGTGTCCATTACTTTAATATGCGTGAGTGTGTGAGTAAAAGTGTCCTTTGATTTTATACATGATACGCGTGTGTTTAAAAGTGTCCTTTAATTTTATACATGATACGCGTGTGTGTAAAAGTGTTCTTTACTTTAATATGTGTGTGTGTGAGTAAAAGTTTCCTTTAATGTTATACATGATACACGTGTGTGTAAAAGTGTCCTTTATTGTAATATGTGTGTGTGTGTGTGTGTGTGTGTGTGTGTGTGAGAGAGAGTAAAAGTGTCCTTTAATTTTATACATGATACGCGTGTGTGTAAAAGTGTCCTTTACTTTAATGTGTGTGTATGTAAAAGTGTCCTTTACTTTTATATATGGTGTGTGTGTGTGTGTGTGTGTGTGTGTGTGTGTGTAAGTAAAAATGTCCTTTACTTTTATATATGATGCGTGTGTGTGCGTCTGTAAAAGTGTCCTTTACTTTTATGTGTGTGTGAGTGTGTGTGTGTAAAAGTGTCCTTTACTTTAATGTGAGTGTGTGTGTGTGAGTAAAAGTGTACTTTAATTTTATACATGATGCTCGTGTGTGTAAAAGTGTCCTTTACTTTAATGTGTGTGTGTGTGTGTGTGTGTGTGTGTGTGTGTGAGAGAGAGAGAGAGAGAGAGAGAGAGAGAGAGAGAGAGAGAGAGAGTAAAAGTGTCCTTTAATTTAATACATGATGTGTGTGTATGTAAAAGTGTCCTTTACTTTATATATGGTGTGTGTTTGTGTTTGTGTGTGTGTAAAAGTGTCCTTTTCTTTAACATATGATGTGTGTGTGTGTGTAAAAGTGTCCTTTACTTTTAGATATGGCGTGTGTGTGTGTGTATTTAAATGTGTCCTTTACTTTTATATATGCTGTGTGTGTGTGTGTGTGTGTGTGTGTGTGTGTAAAAGTGTCCCTTAATTTTATATGTGTGTGTGAGTATGTAAAAGAGTCCTTTACTTTTATATTTGATGTGTGTTTGTGTGTGTGTAAAAGTGTCCTTTACTTTTATGTATGTGTGTGTCATTTACTGTTATATATGATGTGTGTGTGTGTGTGTGTGTGTGTGTGTGTGTGTGTGAATTGATAGTGAATGAGGGCAATCATTTGTGAATGGACTCACACACATATACAGGGTGTTTGTAAAGGTTCACTACACTTTGTATATAGAACAAATTTGAAAAACTTTCTTTCTTCCGTTGATAACATCATTCTATTTGGAATGCAAAGAATTACTCCAGCAGACGATAGCCAATCGCTGCATATTGCTTCACGATGGACTGTGGAGTACATTTTTGATGACATCATGTGCTTCATTTTTAAATTTGTTCTACATACAAAATGTAGTGAGACTTTACAAACACCCTGCACCATTTAATGAAAGAATGTGATAATGAAATATTTTTTTCATTCTTGTATAAATAAGAGGCAGATTAAAAGCCTCAACTACATTTATAATGGTCGGTAATATCTGCAGAAATGCTGTTGAAAACAAGACTGGTATACTCACATAAAAAAGCAAGCAAGTGCACAGTAAAAAATAAAACATACTTTTCTATCAACAATTTTAATTAACAACTGTATTTACAATGTATTGTCCAGCATTTACCTAATTCTCACAACCATAGTTCAGAAAAATTCTCATGACGTATAAAGTACACGAAATACATTTAAGGGAATACAGTATTATTGATACCATGGATAAATAAATAAAAAGTCGACTATAGTCTGTTGACATGTGTTTGCACCCATATAATAATTCACAACTCAGTAACCAACTGAGGGAAAATTATGGGATTTAGCATATAACCTTATCATTATGACCATCCAACAAAAGATGTATGTTCTGGAGATTTTACAGCAGATCTCAGTGTTTGTTTTTATGCGGTATATAATCTACGGGTCAGAGAAGAAGTGCATATTATGAAATGTATTACATCTTCACACTGAAACATGGCTTGAATAGCTTGAAACATGGCATTATACCAACGTGTGTGTACTAAGTGATTCAATGAGCATGATTCGGAAGGTCGATGCAGGATCTGTGCGAAAACAATGGACTGATTCGCTGCGGAAGTCCGTTGTCCGTAGGGTGACCTTCATCTTCGTCCCGGGACATTCTGGAGTCGAGGGAAATAAACGAGCTGATAAACTGGCTGGCTCTGCATCCCCTGCAGATGGCCAGCCCATGGATCGCGCAGATGTTATTAACATTCTTAAAGAGATGTCGAGAACAGAGGACTTTGACGTCAGTGAATCCACATCGCTGTTCAGGATGAGAGACTTGGGAGTAAGAATTGGCACGGCCAGACACGAGAGGTACATCGGGAAAACGGGGGGCCTCGTCAACCAACACAGAACTGAGACTATTAGTTACCGGAAGCTGATGCATATGCTTGGGGGGGGGGGGGGGGATCTGAGCACATATAGACTTGTCCGGAGTGCAATTACGATACCCCAACTGATAACTGAAACATCAGAGTTCAATAGTAGATTTTCTCGTGCTGCACGGGAATTTCCTTATGGCAATTAGTGGAACGAAAGTGTTCAGAGGTGTCGTCAATAATTCTACCTATCGTGGATGCTTTCATGAAACGTGATTATTTTATAGATCTTACCATTTTGTCACTAAAAATCATAATGTGTGAATATTATTGAATGGGATTGAGTGTGAAATTGTGTACACTTTAAAGCATCACTATGAAGTTATACACATATATTTGTCAAGAAGCTGATCGCAGGAAACTTTATCATAATATTACAAATCCCGAGCAAAAGAACAGTGCATGCATTGGGTTTGAGTAAACGGTCATTTCGTCGATGGGTGCAAGAATCTGGATTGAAACCACCACGCAATAAGCAAACGGTAGATAGAAAGGTAACAGTAGACACCTTTGACAAGTATGTCATATGGCGAGCAATTATAAAAATGCTGGATAAAAAAAAAAAAAACAGTGACCCTTTGCCAATATCGATTCCTTATGAGGACTGAATGTGACCGGGACCAACCCCGGTGAGAACAACACAGCATAAATTTGTTTAGTTTAGTCGTTGGATCAACATCACGGCACACGGTTTAACCCATACGTGCTCCGTTTTCCTCCTAACTCAAACTTGAGTCTGGAGAAACTCAGCTCAATGCACGAAATCCGTTGCATCGGCGAGGATCCTGAAATATTTTGGGTAGATTTTTAACTCGAAATTTTGCCCGGGCAGCGCCGTTAGACTACTCTTTTTCGATTTCCAACTGCCAAGGGATTTTTTACGTGCGCAACAATACACACGGGCGTCCGATCTCACTATCCAGAGACCAGGGGAAATTTTATTACTGGAAGTCCAGGTGGACTTTTTAAATAAATCCCGGTCCTCACCGGGGCCTGAACCCGGGACCTCCAGCACTCGAGGCGGACACCATACCTCGAGACCACTCAGCCCCCTAACACAGCATAAGACAAGAAAATAACCAGACAGCACAACACAACTTTATCCGACAAACAGAGCGGAACCAATAAAACCAGTATGAATTAGGACTAACAATCCACACAACCACGGATCTCAACAATAACCGACGCTGAGGAAGCAGGTTAGACGAGATCGAATTTGGAATCTTGTTTCTCGAAAATTGGAATTGGAATTGGAGAAACAGTTATTGTAAGAAAACTTAGGGTTTGGTTGAGAAAGAATAATGACATAGAGCTATCCAAAACAACTGTTTTATGTGCACGACAGACATGACTAATGTAGACACTTTTTTTTGGAGTGTCTAGTTGATCATGCGTCGAAGTACACTTATTCCTGGTAGAGAGGCGCTGTCGTCATTTGGAGGTGACAGGTTCGAATACCGGTCGGTATTTATAGCTTTCAAATTTTATCTAGTGCATCCTCTAGTCTCTACTTACTTCATCTCCTTCTGTGAGCGCCAAACAATACTATGTGTGTTTATTTATGTAACTGGAAAATTATAAGGACATTAGACTTCACGTTTAGAAAGTATAAGGGAGGTAGAAATATCATTTGCGAACAACTGCATTTAGGAGCCATGCGAAGCAGATACTTAAGTGAAATAAGGGAAATACGCAAAGAAAAAATTATGACATAGTGTATTTGAATGAAACCTGAATCAATGCGCACCACACAAGTGAAAAGGAATGACAATAAGTGGATGGAAAGATAAAGTGATATGTTCTTAGTAGTAAAGGACAACGTTTGGTCACAGCCCATGCTGGTAGTACGCATAATGGCTTACTAAATAATGCTGGATTCGTGTTTGTATACAGACTGTATATGGATTATCATAATGAGATGAATGGTAATGTGTTTAGAGATTTGCTGGAGAATACAGTGCTTCCATCCCTAGATAGGCCGTCTTGTCTATTTATGGACAATGCATCACATCACAATGTTGTTGCCCAAGAATCGAAAATACCTACGGCATCGAGCACAAAGAAAGCAATAAAGATATGGCTCCGGCGGGAAAACATACAATTTCCCAAAAGCGTATTTCAAGCTAGAATTCTTGTCCCTTGAAAAACAGACACAAAAAAGCAAGAAATATCAAATCGACAATTTGGTAGAAGAGCATGACCATAGGTACTTGAGACTTCCGCCGTACCATTCTCATTTAAACTCTATACAGCTTGTGTGGGCTAAAATTAAAGGACAGGTAGCAGCTGAGAATACTACATTCAAATTATCTGATATCAAGATACTAACCCTGTCCGCGATATTAAATATTGATACAAGTTACTGGGAAAAATGTGAGGACCATGTGTTGAAAGAGGAAGATGACTATTGGAGAAAGGATGGATTGAATTTTATGCAGCCGAGAGCAGTCATCAACCTACTGGAATCTTCCGACACAGATTAAGTCTGGGCAGATCGCAGACATTAATCCACATGCACACCAACTGGGATATTTTGCTCTAACTATTTAGAAGAATTGCAGGCCGTTAACATTACAGCATCGGCACACACAATAAACTTGTCAATGGCAAAAGTTTGTATTCCACACTGATGAATTTTCAGTTCTGCAAGTCCTCAACGGTGACAAACAACTGGATTGAAAAGAAAACTTTAAACGCATTGAATACCAACAGAAGAGTATTGTGGTGGAAAATGACATATTGTGGAATAACAAGAAACGTGAGAACAAACACGTTGTCAAATTAGGGGACAACAGACGAGCATACGAATCAATCTATAAACGTCAATGAAAAGAGGACCAACAACTTGGCCGTTAAGAAGGAAGCCCACTACAGAGACAATCACAACTATATTCGTCGTGCAAAACAGGTAATCAGGTTCCGTCTCTGAACAGTAAACAGCAGAGTAGACAATCTTTCATGAAAACTCAAAATGATTCCGTCAGTTATCAGTTATCAGTTGGGGTATTTTCATTGCACTCCGGACAGGTCCAAAGTGCTCAGACCCCCCCCCCCCCCCGGTATATGCATCAGCGTCCGGTGCCTAATAGTGCCAGTTCTGTGTTGGTTGACGAGGCATCTCGTTTTCCCGATGTACCTCTCGCGTCTGGCCTTGCCGATTCTTACTCCCAAGTCTTTTAACCTGGACAGCGATGTGGATTCACTGACGTCAAAGTCCTCTGTTCTCGCCATATCTTTGAGAGCGTTAATAACATCGGCACGATCCATGGGCTGGCCATCTACAGAGGGTGCAGAGCCTGCCAGTTTATCAGCTCGTTCATTTCCCTCGACTCCCGCATGTCCCGGGACGAAGATGAAGGTGATATAACAAAGCACACACAGAAAGGACTAACGAGTTTTGTTAGTTGAATATAAATGGAGTTTTATTTCCAATTGATGACCACTACAACAATCCTATTGCAATTCCATAATCATGGTGACTTCTCTCCTCTAGTCTTAGATGTTTACTGACTGCCCTAACAACCCACTACGTCACGACTTGAGCATCCTTCTCACTATTCTATATTGATGCTCAAGCGTGCTGTAGACTTGCACACCTAGCTAATACTAATAATACCCTCATTCTGCTACACCTCCCTATGTTTTAAAAAGACTTTTTCCCTTCAAAAGTCTTTACTCCTAATCCCTCTATTCTATACCCTCTCTTTCCTTACTTCCCACAATTCCTCTAATCTGCCCCAAACCAACTCTATTTTAAGTAACTATTCTATTCTGTAACTCTTCTCCCTGTCATATAGTAAACCACTATGAATTACTTCTTCGTTTCTGACTCTTCATAACATAACACATATTAATTACATATCCTCAATAACATTTAAATCTCAACTTTATACAATACATCATAACACATATGGTTACCTTTTAAAAATAAACACTCCTTCTTTTCATAAGCAATCCGCTTAAAATTTCAAACGCTGTACTCTTCTGATACCAACTCCCTATTGTCATCACCAACATTACTTACTAATTCTCTACTTTCAACCAACCTGAGAACACTCGCACATGATAGAAAGACAAGGAATCGGTGCGCACCGGAGATTCAAAGAAGTAGAACTCTTTCTCACAAAAAAACCACACTTAGCTAAATCACACACACCTTTACACCCCTATGTCATTTGAGACTTTATGTAATAAAGTCTAAAACAATTATCTCTTCTACAGTACCACTTATTATGGTAACAGTTTACGCTGCTATCTACAGCATCAAGTACCAACCATCGAAAATTCCCTCCCAAATGTCTATATATTACAGACAGTACACAATTAACAAGGTCCATCATCCCTCTAGACCCCTTCCAACTTTATACACATCACCTCACAACTAATCTTCTCGTATACCTCACTCAGAATTCTCTCTTAATTTCGCCGAAAATTTCAGCGACCCCTTAATGTCCATTTATTATGGGCATCTCTACTAAAACCTCTACTTATGCCGTTATCAACAGCAACAATATACCACCCCTGAACTCATGTCCGTGACCTTCTAACCCCTCACTGCTTGCAATTAACGTTATTCTTTCTCATTCCATATATTACGGACTCTCAAAAACCCCATGTCATTATGTCTCCACAATGTTCATTTCTCATTAACACACTTACAACCCTTTACTATTGTACTGCTATCCACTGTATCTAATCATTCTTCGGAGTCAAACATGGATTCAATTCATGTTTTGCTAATTGCCTGGCGTAGCACGTTACCCACTTCTTCTATAAGCCAGCAATCTCGTGTCTCTTATAAAAGTACACCATGGCTCTTCTGACCCCATGGAAACTATGTTTAAAACTTTCCCCTCATTTACCCCACTGCTATATTCATTAATCTTTTCTTCCCCAATATGGCGTCCAATCCATATATCTTCAATTAATACTCCCTTAAATTCCCCATAACCATTTTACTTGTGTAGTAACCCCGTCACTTAAGTATGGCCTATGTTTCCACAAGTTAGCCTCCCAACGCTGATTATCACAGCAACAGAATATACCCATGTACATATTATTCACCACGGTAATGTGTCTCTCTACTAGTCCACAGTAGTTTATTAACCATTTTCTGAACGAAGGGTCCTAAATAAAGCCCCATGTATTGTCTTTATTCTAGACAAAACCATGTAAATTAAACATAACTTAATTAATTACTATTTAACATACAAAACAGCGAAATAAAATCATAACAGGATATCATACCCCCCCCCCCCCCCCCCCCAAATTTTGTATACATCATTTATGTTTCCCCTCATATTAATTAAAGGTATGAACTCATTCAAAGAAAAACATATATTAAAATAATACAACATACATCCTAATCTATTGTTACCTAATACTACTGGTCTCTTTTACGGACCAGTAGTTTGTACGCAAAAGGCTAAAAACACAATAATCCTATTCTAAAATCAAATAGTAACAATCATTTTACAGGACCAAATCAAGCAAAAATAATATAACATACTATACATATTCAATCAACATTGGTCTCTTATACTAACCAATGATATACCTATCTATTCACCCAAGTCATGCCTATTCCGTTATTCTTATAACAGATAAAACAAAACAACTCAATGCTAAGCATTAACCTCAAAATATCTCTCTCTCTCTCTCTCTCTCTCTCTCTCTCTCTCTATATATATATATATATATATATATATATATATATATATATATATATATATATATATATATATATATATATATATATATATATATATATATATATATATATATATATCTGTTACCTACAGACCAATTCTTAACTTAGAACAATATCTGTTCTCTCAACAAAAGTCATTAATTAATAAATGACCGTCAATCATTGATTCTCTCCCCTCACAATATTCTATCTTTTACCAGACTAACTCCTAACACATCTCACAATATCTGGAATATCACCCTAACCAACCGCTGTAAACTGCAGCTCAAATCACTTCACTTACTACTATTGTGGCGGCTATCCCAGCATACTACAACTCATTTCTCTACTAAAGGAAACCGTACCTCGACACACGTATTGTTTCCCTTGGATTTGTTCCAAGTATTACTACAACTACTTAATCATTATTACCGTTATCTACGGTATCTCCACCCTCCTACGTCCAACAAAACTTTGTCTATTTACTATAGACCTCTCACCAATACAACTAATTCTACTTTTAAGTTTCTCGTCTATCCGACGCAAGAAATCTTTCATTCTCCTGCATCAGTACTTTCAACATCTCACCACAACAACTCTAAGCTATCCTCAAGTCTCTCCTAGCGTTCTTGCACCGCGATGATACTAGTCACACTTATCGGAACATGTTCTCATGTTCTCCAACATTCATTAATCTTTTTTATCTCCGTATCTTTCACTCCTCTTCCTATTTATCGGGATTCTTACAGAACAGCAACCCACACCACTTATAACTGACAACGGACCTCACTTTCCTCATTTCTCAGTATCAGGCATTCATACTTCAACCTGTCCCTGTCAACAATACTAAACATATTTTATGAAACGTCATTCAGAATGTTAACTCTCTTTCTGTCAACCTGTCGTACAACTTCCATAAATTCCGTCCAAGATTACACATTCCAAACAAAAGACATCACACCTTTCTAATCACCTACTTCAACAATTTAGCACAAACAAAACAGAGGCAACGACTATAACCAAAGAAGAACAAACAATAACCATTCAGCTAAACGAACATTTCTCGCAACAAGTAAAGAATCTCACGTGCTAGGAAGTATAATATCATCAAATGGCAAACCAGAAGATGATATTGACAACAGTTGTAATAAGGCTATTCAACTCTCTGAACAATTGGACAACCATGTATCAACAACTACCAAGCCTAAGTGTGTCGATCACTTCCACCCACATTGACACTTGACGACGTTTCAAAACCTCACTCCTGTTTCACCTATACTCACGCACGGACTAAACGCCTCGTACATGCATGCTGTACTTATCACTTGTCATCATCCTATCCATTCTCGACGCACATATGTTTGTCTTATTTCTACTTTTCTCAATCATTCACTCGTTTTCAAAGGTCAGAACCTATATATTATCTCTCGCAAGCTATATCTCTTTTACACACTAACCAGCACTATCAACGATCTCTCAGAACAAACTTCACTCCGACGAGCCACTAACCTCGTAACTATCATTCTATACTTCTCCACACAACAAGTTTCTCAGATTTAATCAGTTCTTCTTTCTCCGCAAGCATGACGTAATTACTTCTACAGTCTTTTACTCTTAATATTCTCGCGTTCAACTGGCTATTTTACACATGATACTCAATTTCTCCTCAATATATATCTCCTCATCAGACACTCTCGGTTCAGCTGTCAACACTACCAAGCGAAACTATCTCAGACATCATGTCATAGCTCTGAGTCGAACCATCCACTCTAGTACGAGCATCCATACTTAGTTTATCTCTCTCTCTCTCTACTAATTATGTGCTGAATCTACTCTACTTTAATCACTCCAGTTATACATCACTCAACGTGATTAACTCTCTGTATCTATCCATTCCGGACAAAGGACTATTTTAATTTCTATCTTGTTTACTCTCCCTACACCGCAACCAACTACCAACACTATTGCCTACCTTGTATCATGTGATGCTACACCAAAAAAATTCATCTGCCTATTTTAGACAGCTCATATGCATTTGCTCAAACCTGCTCGTATCGGTTATTTAAATACAACCATGGTCTTACCGATTTCATAAGACTTCTAGCTTTTTCCAGCGAGGCTTCAGCTGTTTGCTGTTCTTGTGTTCCACTTTCTACTAGGCAAACATCTTTCTTTTTGGAAGTATCTTTCTCTCTCTCTCTCTCTCTCTTGGTATTCGTCTCTTAGCCTTCCCTACTTTCCTGTCTTTTAAACTGGTATCTAGTTCTAAAGAGTCACCAACCAAAACTCTGTCCGTCTGTCCACCAGCAAGCCTACCGTATGAGGAAACATCACGCTTCGAGTCAGGATCTGCTCGTAGTGCAATTCTCTCATTCTCCGAATCATCAGTATCTATAGTTGTTTCAGCATCACGGTATTTACTATAATATGCGGCAGTAGAAATATCTTCTCCGTAACCTGAACTCTCACACCTAATATTTCTACACCATTTAGGGATTAATTTAATGTCTATACCTGAGGAACTTGACATAGCAGTACCTCCATTAACAATCATACTATTCCTTTCCTTAATAGTTTTCCTTACCTGTCTTTTAACATCTTTGGTGCTTGTCTGCCTGTCTTCTGTCTTGGGTTGTTCAACCACTGTACCACTCTTTGTCACTTTATTAATCGACGTCTGAGTACTCTTTTCCACACTACTGCCTGGTTGCGTTTGTGTCTCTCTTTCTTGTTTTACACAAAAGACTGAAGATACCTCTTGACTACCCAAAATCTTGTCTGTGTTTCCTTCTCTGTTATTCAACTTTGCCACCGAATATCGCAACTGTCTGATCTGAAACCAGTTCTCTCGCAAGGCTTTTGCGTTTTCACTCTTTGAAGGCCAAGACCACTGTTTCTTTTTCTGACCATTACTAATTCCTATATGTTTCTGTATCTCACTCTTATCTGCTTTCATATGTATATGGTTGACAACTTTAGAATTGTAACCACACCGGTTATCATTCCTATTGACCGGCTGCCATCTATTGGGCTTCTCTATACCATAATATCTCCTACCTGTCTCGTGCTCCGTTCGTTCAGGCGTCTGTCTTTTTATCAATTCTATCATAGACGAAATTCTATCTACGTCCATTTTTAAGCCATCCATCAACTCTGTCACACGTCCTAACTTCCTATAAAAGACTTCCATAGTAGCTCACCACGCCTTTATGATATAAAGCCTTGTTGTTTTCAATACGTAGGCAGCTTTCCTATCGCTAGCACATACTCTGCAAAAGGTTACTCAAAGCCAAATCTTTTAAAAAATGCATCAGGTTTTCAATTCTTCAATTCTATCTTAAAACAAATAATTATACACATATGCCTACTCCTTCCTCTGTATATTCCTTGGTACCTGAAAAAAAAACTCGTCCTGAGCTTTGCTGAAATAATGTATGTTTCTCTACTGTGCTGTGTTGGGTCTGCCTGTTGCCGTTCCTACCCCAGTCAAAACTTGTGCCAATGAATCTTGTTCTGTCATGCTGAAATATTTCTGTATACACTAATAAAATCAAATTTACATTTGTAACCAGCTAATTTAAAGATATGATCGTATTTACTTTACACAATAGGAATTGTTCAACCAGTCAATGGTATCTAAAATAATATTTAAGGTTTACTAATTACCATTATCTCTGCTCCCGATCCAAGAAAGACGGATTCCTCTATGTTCGCTGAAAGTTTTCTTGTCAGGTAGAACTCAAACGCTAGGAGTCTGTGTTAGTTGAAATGCTCCTCCAACCGATCACGTACTTCAGGGAGTTTCTTCTTCGAACGCTTCAGTAACTTCAGCCCCTGGTCGGGCCCCTACCAGATTTCTGGCTTCTTTTCACCCTATAACAGGGCACATCAAAGCGACGTCTTGAAAAACTGGAGTAGCTCAGTAAAGCGATTTAACTTTGGGTCCCCTCTTCAGCAGGTCGGCAGCCCAGTCCGCCCAACCACCTCCGAGGGTTCCCTAACAACATCGCTTCTGTTGAAAGCCTTCTCATTTCTTCTTATTTTTCAAATGAGCGATTGACTTGTTTGACTTATTCAAGGTCACGATTCAACGGCTTTCAGTTCGCTCCAGGCGATCTTGATGCACAGTAGATACTATTCTCTCAGTATAACGTCTCTACTTGACTATAATTGCTTTCAAGTTTCTTCTTCCTGAGCCTCTTGTTTCGCAGGAGCCCGAGAAAACGTGCTGGTTGTTCCTATTCTTTTTCTCAGTAGGATGGTAACAATCGCACCGCAACCCGGTATGGCAAGCCGGTTTTCATACCTCTCCTGACAACAACTGCCTGTACAGCTAGAATTCTTGATAGCAGGTCCGTACAGCGAGGTTCACTGAAGAATACTTACAGACAACCACCCCTAGCCGGGCTTTTGGCTGCTGTAACTCTCACAGACGACGTAGTGGCCATTTATCAAACTCGTTTTAACGTTCAATATAAGTGTAGAACCGTGCCGTAATCCTGTCTCCGGGCAATTGATACGAGCAGAATAAAGATCTTCAAAATTTTGGAGCTACTTCGACGTGTTACTTCGATGTGTCGATGTAGACAGTGTTTTGAGATTCCGCGACAATCCAACTAGGAATCCTGGTTCGTGGGCACCATTTCGTCCTTTATAACAAAGCACACACAGAAAGGACTAACGAGTTTTGTTAGTTGAATATAAATGGAGTTTTATTTCCAATTGATGACCACTACAACAATCCTATTGCAATTCCATAATCATGGTGACTTCTCTCCTCTAGTCCTAGATGTTTACTGACTGCCCTAATAACCCACTACGTCACGACTTGAGCATCCTTCTCACTATTCTATATTGATGCTCAAGCGTGCTGTAGACTTGCACACCTAGCTAATACTAATAATACCCTCATTCTGCTACAGTGACTTTACAGACAACAGACTTCCGCAGCGACTCAGTCCACTGTCTTCGTACAGATCCAGCTTCGACCTTCTGAATCATGCTCATTGAGTCACTTAGTACACACACGTTTGGTATAATGCTGTGATTCCAGCCATATGAAAGCCTGTGTAACTGCCATCACCTCCATCGTCATGCTGCTCGTGGTCATAGAGTGGGCACCACTGGATTCTTGAACGGTTCGGCCCGCTGAACGGGCTGTAAACGCCCACGCACTTCTCTGCTGTTTTACAACAGATCCATCCGTATAGATAAGCACTTCTGGGCTATCTGAGTGTTCATAGATGAGCGCGTTGACCTCTGCATTGACAGCGACAGGGTTCTGCTCTCTGCACCGTCTGTCGAGCGTGATAATGCAGGAGAAAGTGCACGTAAAAGCTGGAGGAACCGGCACCCATTCCTTGCCGGGGTTGATACTAGTAAGACTGCAGACCTGTCTGACGACATCTTCCGCCCGACCCATCCATGATTTGCCTCTCTTTAGTCTGTCACCATTTTCTCTGAATATAGCGTCATGCAGAGGGTGCTGCTCATCTGCACTTATTTTTAAGTATGCACGAGCTCTCCAGATCTTGATCCTGTGTTCCATTGTCGGGAAGTCAAGGAGGTATCTCTTTGCTACACAGCTGGTGGCTTTCGTGCAGCCCAAAATGATGCGCATGGCTTCGTTTTGTACTGAAAAGATCCTTAAAGATTGATGCATGATGACTAAACTGCAGTATCATCCCTGGTCACTCCATACACAATTAACTCACAGCTGTTTGGAAGCTTTCACGAACTCCATATAAAAAGCTAAATACATCCTTGTGTACACATTATTAATCAGAAGCTGAAGAAACAAGAAGGAAATGAAAAATAAGGTAAGTATTATATTCCTTCTACTGTCCTGTCCATTTCCATCTCGATTCCACATTATTTAGCCCACGCTTCTGTAAATCCTCTGTCTTTCCTAATATTCCATACAAATAATGAATACGCCTTGTGTCGTCACCGAATTGATGTGCATTACTGTATAATAAGTTTGTTAGCGCGACGTCACTACCTTTTCATCAAAACATCAAAGAAACATCGCCGCTTTCCACGATTTCATTTGCCTTTGGACCTATCAAAGACATATTCCTTGGGTGGGGGTAAATATAAGATGGCAGGAAAAATTTCATAACAATGCAACAGACAGTGTTCCCCAAAAAAAATTGATAGTGAATGAGGGCAATCATTTGTGAACGGACTCTAAGAACTATTTCCCCCTGACATATTCATACTGCATTCCTGAACTTATACTCGCTCCTTTAAGGGTGAATCTCAACATGCAGTTCATGCAATACTACAACTGTGTTTAAGAATGTATTACTTACAAATTATAATATTTGCATATTTTGTTTCGTTACCATTGCGTTCTTTATGGCAAAACATATATCAGAGTTAGTGAACGACGTTAATGGCTGTCTTAGGACATCCTCGTCTGGTAGGGACAGTCATGAGCCACAGGTGACACCAGACCGTCATCCAGCTACTGATAGCAAAACTAAAACTATAAATAAACTAAACAAATTTAGAGTAGGAACATGGAATGTTTGGACATGAAATGAACTAGGAAAGTTAAACAATGTTCTAAGAGAGATGGATAGCATGAAAACGAATATACTAGTCGTTAGTCAGATGAGATGGAAGGGATCGGGCAAAATTATAGCTGACAACCACACTAATTTATTCTGGACGTGATACACGTGACAAGGATGTAGGGATAATACTTGACGAAAAAACAGCCAAATCACTTAATGTATACTGGTGTATTTTAGACAGAGTTATTATGGTCAAAATCAAAGGCAAACCAATAGATATAAATATTATATAAGTATATGCACCAACAACAAGCAGTAGTGATGAGGAAATACAACACTTTTACGACGAAATAGAAATGGCGATGGCTAAAATTGGATAACAGGAAGTAAAAATAATACTTGGAGATTTTAATGCAAAAGTAGGAAAGGAGAAAATGAAGGATGTAAAGGGGAATTATGGTTTATGTACAAGAAATGAAAGAGGAAAAAAGCTAATAGAATGGGCAAATATCAATGCTATTGGAATCAATCAATTGGAAACACATGGTTTAAACACCATAAAAGACGACTATATGCATGGATAAGCCCTGATAAGAAAATACGCAACCAAATTGACTACATACTAATTAATAAAAGATTGAGAAATGTTTTAATTAATGTAAAGGCAATGACTGGTGCTGACTGTAATAGTGATCATGTACCACTATGTGGACAAATAAAAGTAAGATTACAGAGAGGGAAAAATGGTTAGGAACACGAGACTTAATAAAAAGGTTCTGAAAGTAGATAAAGAAATTCAAGAACAATACAGAGACACTGTGAAAAATAGGGACAATGCAATAGCTAAAATACAGAACATAAATGAACAATGGGAAATGTTAAGGGACAACATTCATCAAACTAGCAAAGAAATATTACCTGAGACAAGCCAAATAGCTAAGAAAAAATGGATGAATGAAGAAATCTTAATGCTGATGGACAAATGAAAACAGAGTAAAAATGACAAACAAGAATACATTAAGATAAATAAAGAAATAAAAGATAAATGTGGGAAGGCAAAAGAAAGTTGGTTAAACGAGCAGTGCAAATAAAAAATGAATTAAATGCCATTAAAGATACGAAAAATATGCACAGACAAATCAGTGAGCTCACGGGAAGAAAAATAAGAATAAATGCAGGTGTTTGAAATAAAAAAACAGGAAAGATATTATTGGAGGAAGGTGCTATAATGAAGAGATGGAATTAGTATATAAGAGAATTATATGATGGAGAAAGGGAAGAATTAACAGAAGAAAGTAACTTAGAAGGTTCACCAATTCTAAAATAAGAAGTCGCTGACGCTATGAAACATATGAAGAAAGGAAAAACAGCTGGGCCAGATGAAATCACAATAGAAGAATTAGAAGTATTGGGAGAATTTGAAGTAGATATATTATCCAAAATATTGAATAATATTTACAGCAGTGGATATTTACCCAGTGATATGCTGAAATCTGTATTTATAGCTATACCAAAAAGACCAGGTGCAATTGAATGTGAAGATTTTCGCACAATTAACCTCATAAACCATATCACTAAGCTTCTGCTCAGAATCATAATGAGAACAACCAGAAAGAAAATAAAAATGGAAATTAGTGAAGAACAGTATGGATTTGTGGAGGGAAAGGGCACAAACAATGCAATATATACATTACGGACACTAATAGAAAGGTCAATAGAGAAACAAAAAGACATACATTTATGCTTCATAGATTATACTAAGGCATTTGATAAAGCAAAACATGATGAACTGATTAAAATGTTGGAAGATATCAACATTGATGGGAAAGATTTAAGAATAATAAAGAATATTTACTGGAACCAAGTAGCAGCAATTAAAATGGGAAATAAAGAGGGTAGTTACGAACAGGTAAAGCTAGGAGTACGACAGGAGTGTGTCTTGTCACCAGATCTCTTCTCCCTATATAGCGAAGTAATAATGAGAGAGATCAAAGAGATGCCAGGAATACTTGTTGGAGGTTATAATATAAACAATATACGCTATGCGGATGACACAGTATTGGTGGCAGATAATTCAACAGACCTACAACAATTATTGGACATTGTAGTATCAGAGAGTACACAGAAAGGACTCTCCTTGAATATCAAGAAAACAGTAACGAAGGTGATATCAAAGAAAATGGTGACACCAAAATGTGACATAGAAATAGAAGGACAAATTCTTAACCAAGTGGATAGATACCTAGGGGCATTTATTACATCAGATGGAAGATGTACAACAGAGATTAAGAGAGGAATAGGGCAAGCAAAAGCCGCATTTCAGAAAATGATGAGCATCTTATGCAAAATGTCACTATCACTGAATGTAAGAAAGAGAGTGCTGAAATGCTATGTAGAACCAGATTCGCTGTATGGCAGTGAATCTTGGAATGTAAATGAACAAATTAGGAAGAACTTAGAAGTAACAGAGATGTGGTTCATGAAACGAATGTTGCGAATTCATTGGACCGCCAGAGTAACTAACAACGATTGCCTGAAACAGGCTAACGAAACTAGAACATGATATACAACAATAAGAAAGAAACAAACATCTTTCTTCGGTCATTTGATGAGAAGAGAAGCATTGGAGAACATCGTGACAATTGGAAGATCGAGGGGGAAAAGAAGCAGAGGCAGACTAAGAGAAATGATGCTGGAAGGAATTGAGATGGTGGAATGGAGGAATGTCAGCAGGAGAGTTGATTCAGAAAACCAAAGACCGAGATCTGTGGAGAGCCATGAACGCCTATGCCAGCTGGTAGGGCACTTGATGATGATGATGACCATTGCGTTGTCTCTTGTTGTGAAGTTTCATATTCCTCTATAAACCAGAACTCTTGCAACTATACAAATAGACATTTATTTGAAACTTGCCTATTTATAATAAAAACTAAACACCATATAAAAATAATTCTAACTATAAACAAGCGACATGATGCGCATCGGTATAATCGTCAGGAGATTAAGCTAATTATGTCATGACCTCGGTAGGATAAGAGTTGGATGCCTGTGCTTGTCATCCACTAAGAGAATGAATGAACAAGCAAACTTTGTTTTCCGAAAGGGTTAAGGATTGGGCACACATGCCCATTAACATGCTGTCCTTCTTATCTCTAAGAGAGGGAACGACTGGCCACCGATTCCTCCGTGCATTCAGGTCTACAAAATATATGAGGTCATAACTATACACATACCCATAGTAGGTTTCCAGTACAGGCTTGTTTTGTGTCGTTTGCTATTTTTGTTTTATACTTTTCACTACATTACTGTATCTATACTAGAATCTCGTGTTTATTTTTCTTCACTGATATGTCGACATAATAGATCAGGCGTTAGCAACCTATGTCATGCCTGCCAAATGTGGCACGCAGAACAATTTTGAATGGCACGCTGAGTGAATTTAAAAACAGTATATGACCACATGAACAAGTTTAGTTAAATAAAAGCATATCATTACTTTAAAGCCATTCCTGATTTCACATCCCTTCAAACGAACGTTATTAGACATTGGAGGTAAGAATGTACTATCTGATGTAAACTCACAGATTTAGTGTGGGGCAACAATGGCTGATCTTGATGAAGGTCTGTTTCGATTCCATCCTTCCACTCCCTCCCTCCACCTTCATCATAAATTCTACAGTTCTCTGGGTTATGGCATATTAATTACCACAGCAGAAAAGTTTGTATTACGTCAGGGGTGGGCAAACTATTTTTGCATAGGGCCGCATTGACAAATGTAAAGCTATTGGCGGGCCGCATGTATATATATATATATATATATATATATATATATATATATATATATATATATATATATATATATATATATATATATATATATATATATATAAAAGGCAATCTCCGTCTGTATGTATGTATGTATGTCCTTTATGCGATCGCGAACGGTCCATCCGATTGAGATGAAATTTTCTACACGTCTTCCTCTAATTCCTGCGCTGCCAACTGTGATATCAACTGTGATATTTTTAGTGTGAAATCGGCTGCTTACTTAATATTATTTAATTTTCCATTTTTCATTATAATTTCTATATATCAAGGGGACTTAACTCTAGAAAAGTTATTTCAAGGGGCATAACTTTTTAATAACTTTTCTGTATATCTTATAGTAATATTGTTGCATCGTTTTCAAAGATTTATAAACTCTTTGTCTATAGTTATTTACCGGAATATGAGTTATAATAAATAATTATACAATCTTTAAGGCATTTTCAAAGTTTTCATAAAAATAATGCACAATGCATACACTTGTAACTCATCTTTTTATGCTTAAGAAGTTATCAACAGTAATGTAGGTGATTAGAAACAGTTTTCATTAAAAATAATGGATGGTGTGTGGAAAGACAATCTTTTAAGTTACTTTTTTTGTTGTTGTATGAATTTAATGAGACGCTACCCGCCAGGAGCTGGGCGAAGCCACGCCGGGTCAGATAGACACACCCACCTTTTCGCTGCAGTTATCTACAGGCATATGCGTTATAATCATCCTCCTCCTCTCCCCTCCTCCTCTTCCTACCCTCTTGCTCTTCCCCTCCCCTACTCCATCTCCATCCTCCCTCTTTCTCCTCCTCCTCCCTCCTCCTTCCTCCTCCACCTCCCTCCTCCTCCCTCCTCCTCCTACATCCTCCCCCTCATCCCTCCTTCTCCCTCCTCCCCCTTCTCCTCCCTCTTCCTCCCTCATCCTCCTCCCTCTCTCCTCCCTCATCCTCATCCCTCCTCCTCCCTTCTCCTCCTCCCTCCTCATCCTCTCTCCTCCTCCTCCCTCTACCTCCTCCCTCCTTCTCCCTCCATATCCCTCCTCCTCCTCCCTCTTCCTCCTCAGCCTACCTCCCCCTCCTTCTCCTCCCTCCTCCTTCTCCCTCCTCTTTCTCCCTCTTCCTCCTCCCTCCTCCTTCTCCCTCCGCCTCCTCCCTCCTCCTCCTCTCTCCTCCCTCCTCCTCCATCTCCCTCCTCCTCCCTCTCCTCCTCCCTCCTACTCCTCCTGCGTTCTTCTCCTCCCTCCTTCTCAATCCTCCTCCTTCTCCTTCCTCCTCCCTCTTCCTCCTCCCTACTCCTACCTCTTCCTCCCTACTCCTCCTCCCCTCCTCCTCCCTCCTCCTCCTTCCTCCTCCTCCCTCCTCCTCTCTCCTCCTCCTAATCCCTCCTCCTCCCTCCTATTCCTCCCTACTCCTCCTCCTCCTTCCTCCTTCCTCCTCTTCCCCCCGCCTCCTCTCTCCGCCTATCTCTTTCTCAATACTCCTACCTCTTCCTCCCTCCTCCACCTCCCTCTTCCCCCTCCTAGCTCCTTCTCCTCCTTTTTCTTCTTCTTCTGCTGCTGCTGCCGCCGCTCCATTTACCCAAGTTAATTGTTGGGGAAGATGTAAAGATCTTTCAAGTGATCTTTCTAATGCTTTTTGTAAGTTGGTCTTCGTTTATCTAAGGTTGTTCTAACTGCAACCAATAAATGATTAGACAGACAGACAGACAGACAGAGAGGGAGGGACAGACAGACAGACAGACAGACAGACAGACAGACAGTCGGGAACGGGAACTTATATGACTACTTATATGAATTAAATGAGATGCTCCCCATCAGGGGCTGGACGAAGCCGGACCGGATCAGACAGACAGACAGATAGACAGACAGACAGATAGATAGTCGGGAACGGGAACGGGAGCTTATATGACTACTTATATGAATTAAATGAGATGCTCCACACCAAGAGCTGGGCGATGCCTGGCCGGGTCAGACAGACAGACAGACAGACAGACAGACAGACAGACAGACAGACAGACAGACAGACAGACAGACAGACAGTCGGTAACGGGAACGAGAATTTATATGAATACTTATATGAATTAAATGAGATGCTCCTCCTCCTCCTACGTCCTCCCCCTCATCCCTCCTCCTCCTTCTCCGCCCTCTTCCTCCTACCTCCCTCTTCCTCTTACCTCCTCCTCCTCCAACTCCTACTCCCTCTCTTCCTCCCTCCTCCTCATCCCTCCTCATCCCTCCTCCTCCTCCTTCTTCCTCCCTCCTCCCTCCTCCTCATCCCTCCTCCTCCATCCTCATCCCTCCTCCTCCTCCCTCTTCCTCCTCCTCCCTCTACCTCCTCCTCCCTCCTCATCCTCCCTCCTCCTCCTCCCTCCTCCTCCCTCTTCCTACTCCTACTCTCTTCCTCCTCCCTCCTCCTCTTCCTTCTCCCTCCTCCTCCTCTCTCCTCCTCCTCCCTCTCCTCCTCCCTCCTACTCCTTCCTCCTCCTCCCCCTCCTCCTCCTGCGTTCTTCTCCTCCCTCCTCATCCTTCCACCTCCTCCTCCCCTCCTCCTCCCTCTCCTCCTCCCTTCTCTTCCTTCTCCTACCTCCTCCTCCTCCCCCTCCTCCTCCAGCGTTCTTCTCCTCCCTCCTATTCCTCCCTCCTCCTCCTCCTTCCTCCTCCCTCCTCCTCCTCCTCTGTCCGCCTAACTCTTCCTCCCTCCTCCTCCTCTCTCCTCCACCTCCCTCCTCCCAGCTCCTACTCCTCCTTTTTCTTTTTCTTCTGCTGCTGCTGCCGCCGCTCCATTTATCCAAGTTAATTGTTGGGTAAGATGTAAAGATCTTTCAAGTGCTCTTTCTAATGCTTTTTGTAAGTTGGTCTTCGTTTATCTAAGGTTGTTCTAACTGCAATCAATAAATGATTAGACAGACAGGCAGACAGACAGACAGAGAGGGAGGGACAGACAGACAGACAGACAGACAGACAGACAGACAAACAGACAGACAGACAGACAGACAATCGGGAACGGGAACGGGAGCTTATATGACTACTTATATGAATTAAATGAGATGCACCACACCAGGAGCTGGCGATGCCGGGCCGGGTCAGACAGACAGACAGACAGACAGACAGACAGACAGACAGACAGACAGACAGACAGATAGTCGGTAAAGGGAACGAGAACTTATATGACTACTTATAGAATTAAATGAGATGCTCCCCGCCAGTGACTGGGCGAAGCCGGGCCGTGTCAGCTAGTTATATATATATATATATATATATATATATATATATATATATATATATATATATATATATATATATATATTGTATATAATGTCCATTGTGCTTACAGCAACCTATCACAATAAGTAATTATTAATTATTTATAGGTTATTAAGCAGTATAAATAAATAATGATTGCAATGTTATTTTACATATATACTTATACATTATATTTGACAATATAGACAAAAACTTTTCCTAATTTGTTAACAAGATTTTACAACATGTTATTATAACAAATATTCTTTATTATCTATCAATGGCTTTAATTTAGACACAAACCGACTACACAGTCACTATAATTGTTGATTTCTAATGAGATGTATGTAACTGCTTGCACTTTTTGACAATATTCTTGAAATCAGCAAGTTTACTTGTTGAAATTCGCATGACAGCATGCAAGTTGCAATCCGACAATAAAGACCTATACTTAGATTTGTTAATCTTCAAGGAAGAGAATGCTTGTTCGCAAATGTATGTTGATCCAAACAATGATACAAGTTTAGCTGCAAAGATTTTCAAGTTTGGAAATGATTCTTGTGATAAAGATCCATAGAAATCCAGCAAACCATCTGACTTGAATTTCTCTTTCAGGTCATGATCTTCTTCTAAGTCAAGCAGCTCCAACTGTATATCCTCTGTGGCTGTATTTGAATCTGCACTGAAAGGGGAACTGAGAATATTGAACTGTGGCTCTACGTTCTTGAAATCTTGGAATATCCATCTAAATTCTTCAATCAGTGCATCTAATTTGGCGTTGTACTTTTCAGTCATTTCACCAGAAATGGTTTCTTGTTTCAACAAAGGGAAGTGACAAAGACTTTTTCACTTGCTTGTCTGGAGTACAGTGAGAGTTTTGCCTGAAATGATTTTACATGTACATACAATTCATGTGCGAACACACCATTGCCCTGAAGTTTGTCAATTCAGTTCATTTAACTTTTCCATAATTTCTATGGCAAACATAAAGTCTAAATTTCACTCTTTATTCATAATATTAGTATTAAAGTCACATTCAATGCCCTTCATCTCTAGGAACATTACTATTTCTTCTCTGAGTTCCCACACTCACCTCAACACCTTGCCGACACTCAGCCATCGAACGCTGGTGTGGTACAGGACATCGGATTGTTCAGTTTCCAAATCGTCAAGTAATGCCTTGAACTGTCTGTGATTAAGTCTTCTTGATCTCATGAGGTTGATGGCACTGACAACTGGTTCAATAACATGCTTGATATTCAAAACAGTTTTTCACAGACTTTCTTGATGAATCACACAGTGAAGTGGTAATAATGTGTGGTCTGAATATTCTGCTTTAATCTTATCACTTATCAACTTTACCAGACCTACATTTTTTTCCAGTCAAAGCACGAGCTCCGTCAGTTGTAACACTTGTCATCTTGTTCCGAACTAACCCAGTTCTTTCAATACAGTTAGTAAAAGCATTGAATATATCATGGCCTGTGGTTGTGTCTTTGAGTGACTCAACACTCAATAACTCTTCAGTGAGTTTGAAAGAAGTGTTTATTCCACGTATAAATATCAATAATTGGGCAGTATCATGTACATCGGTACTCTCATCCAATGCAAGAGACTACAAAAAAAATTGTTTACTTGCATTTTGAAATTTATGCATAACATTGTCACTTATCTTATCAACACGTCTGACCACAGTTCTCCTGGATAAAGTAATGTTGTCAGATCTGTTTTTTTTTTCTTGTCTTCTGGACACATAATGTTTGCTGCATCTAGCAAACATTCCTTGATGAACTCGCCATCAGAAAATGGCTTGTTTTGTTTTACAATTCTGTGTGACAGCACAAGACTAGCTTCAGTTGCAGCATCTTGAATTCAAGACTGTTTAGTGAAAACAGTTTGCTGTTTCTCCAAACTTTTTCACCAACTCAAGGCATTTCCTTTCCCTCCCTTCGGTTGTTAAATTGTATCCGAAATCGGAATATTTTGTTTGATAATGTCTTTTTAAATTGTACTCCTTGAAGACAGCCACTGACTCACGACACAGCAAGCAAACTGATCTGCTACCAACTTTTATAAAACAGTACTTAGTTGTCCATTCATATTTAAAAACACGGCATTTATCTTCAATCTTACATTTTTTATTGACATCCATTTTTTAAATACAATTCGAACAGTTAGAACTGTATAAAACGGAAATGAAACAAAACCTACTTCCGGCTGTGTGTGAAAATAAAATATTCGGAAAACAAGTAGTAAACTCAGAATAAATTTCAGAAATATATCAAGACTACTACAACACATAAATTAATTTGAACATTGTAAATGTGGAAATAATTTAAAACAGCAAAAGACTTTTAAATTTAATATTTTCTTGCAAAATAAATCATTTTATTCACCGGAGAAATATCTGTTTTTCATAAAATCATCCTTGTTAAATTTTTCATGTCGATAAATATTTTTCTATATAAAAATCGATAAATTCGCATTTTAGCATGACATGGTTCCAAATGTTGCTGTGTGTAGCCAGGCGCCGGGTTGGGGTGAGCGCCCAACCTTGCATAAATACTCTAATGGCTCGTGTATTCATCACCTTTGCAGCAGAAGTCCAACTTTTGGCCTTCTCGTGGCGGAACTGTTTTAACTAACAGGAGAAGGGGCGGCGGTGAGTCACTGGCGCCGAGAAATATACAGAACGCTTTAGATGTGTATGCTCGTGCGTGCATGCGCAGACGTGTGTGCGTGCCTACACACCTAAACTCGAGTAAGGCCACGGTCTGCTCCAGCAAAGGAAAGGTGCTGAATAAAGAGTCAACCAGAAATCAGGATGCCACCAATCACGCGCAATGAAATATGTCGACTACGGCTAAATGTTACGGTGCTCGCCCTACTTTGGACCCCCAGGCAGGTGCAGTGCCGGGCCATATGCCTCGAAAGAGTCCGACCACAACTACTGGAGGTCCTTCTCAGATGTCCTGTGGAGCCAGGGGACCTGAGAATAGAGCGTCTGACCATACCAAACAAAGACTAAAACTAATGCACTGGAATGCGGAGAGATTTAGCAACAAAACATCTTGGACCAAGAAAAGGTAAGCGTATGTTGCTTGCAAGAAACTCACCTCAACGAAAACGAAATGATGTCTTGGAAATTGCCAGTATTAAGGACACTACTTTCTGAACTTAGCAGCCATCCACCATTCAGTGGATACCATCCCACTGTGGAGTACCCGGAAATGACAGAACTGATCGATTGGCTAAGGAGGGGGCAAAAGAAGAACAGCCTGATGTGCCCGTTACCACCAAAAGAAAAGAATGATCAAATCAGTCAGAAAGCCACCAAAACCAGCTCAAGACGACTACCACGTTATGGACAGACCAGAACAAGTCATTATTCTGCTCCTCAGAACAAGACACAATAGATTGCGCAACCACATGTATACACGATTCATGATTGGTGAATCAGCCATGTGCACGTGTGGATTATCATCGCAGACAGCAGAGCACATACTCAAAGACTGCCCAAATTACAACATGTCTAGGCTAACCTTCTGGCCAAGAGAGACGGCAGTGGAAGATAAACTCTATGGACTGCTGAGTGAACTAAAAAGGACAGTTAAACTCACACAAGAGGCAACATTGCAGTTATAGTATTTAAGGCGAACGAAAGAAGAAGAAGAAGAAGAAGAAGAAGAAGAAGAAGAAGAAGAAGAAGAAGAAAGAAGAAGAAGAAGAAGAAGAAGAAGAAGAAGAAGAAGAAGAAGAAGAAGAAGAAGAAGAAGAAGAAGAAGAAGAAGAAGAAGAAGAAGAAGAAGAAGCATTACATTACGAAGGCCAAGGACTGTTTACAAAAATTGATAATTAGAAAGAAATCTTATCAAAAATGTTGAAACAATCATAACGGTACGTGAAATTCTCTAAAATTCAACAAAATAACTTACAAACGAAGTAAAAATTATTATTCCTAAATGCCCTTGCGGGCCGCATAAAACCAGGTGGCGGGCCGCATGCGACCCGCGCGCCCGCGGGCCGTAGTTTGCCCATCCCTGGCTTAGGTGATAGGAATGAGAAAGATGACGATTAACAGGCGAAGTGAGTAGGACAAACCTGGTCTGGTACAATCAGGGCCTGTGTGCACTTATTTTCGCACTGGCGAAAGGCCGTGCAAGCTTATGGGGCTTATGTTGACAAATATTACAAATAGTTCCCCCCCCCCTCATTCTTTCTTTCTCTCTCTCTCTCTCTCTCTCTCTCTCTCTCTCTCTCTCTCTCTCTCTCTCTCTCTCTCTCTCTCTCTCTCTCTCTCTCTCTCTCTCTCTGCTAAATGCTGGTGCAATTACATTTGCTTAGAGAATATTTCAAATATCATAATAACATGATAGTAATGCCTTGATTGATCACTACACTTATGTTCAAGCATTCAGCGGAATTTTTTTTTCGCATATCCTATTTACATCGCTGTCAACAACAGCATTTTACCGCTGTTGTTGATGTCTTTGCAAGATTACGCAGAGTATTCTGTCCCTATCTACTATCTAGTGAAACCACAGCCAAGGGAACGGGCTTGGTAGAATAATCAGCGGGGAAAGAAGACCCTGTTGAGCTTGATTCTAGTCCGACGTTGTGAAGACACATGAAGGGTGTAGCATAGGTGGGAGCGCAAGCGCAATTGAAATACCACTACTTTTATCGTTTCTTTACTTATTCAGTCCATCGTGGAAGGATGGGAGACATTGCTTGCAATAGACAAGTAATGTCTCCTGCGGTAGCTCTGGTGGGCCTATTCCCGCTGGTCGCGGGGTCCGCTAAGTCAGGTGGAGAGTTTGACATTAGTGCACGCTTTACACAGGTCCGGACACTTGTGTTTGACAGATGTGCGCGCCCTAACGGTCCGGGCACGTACGAGGCCCTCACCTGTGGGACTTGGCTGAACGCCTCTAAGCCGGGTCCCTTGGGTGTCAGGGTCTGGCCATCTCGCCATCTGCTCGTGGTGGTGAGGTCCTGGTGGATTTGACGCTGTGCCGCCAGCGTCTGCAACTTATCTTGTGCCAGACGTATTGGTTACCCATTCCTCTGGAATACACAAGACCTTAGGTCGAGAGAGGGGACGTGTCGTTTGGGCATCACACGTTTCTCTGAAGCTCTGCCCAGGCATTGTGATTGAATTTTGGCCACATTCCAACTCACATACTTTGGTCTGTCAAGACTGCAAGGTGCCAACATTACTGAGCGACAGTCTCAGATACCCCTGTAAGTAACCAACGCAACCCGATTCCCTACCGAATCTCGCGCAGCTGTTTCCCCACACGTGGATATTCGGGATTACGGATAAAATCGTTAACACCTTCGCCAGAGAGACCGGCTCTGCAGAGATGCTAGATATCCAAAAGAAAAACACCCCGACAAACAAAATTGATGGTCCTTCATTATTATTCTGATGATCATATTGTTCTTCTCTTGTATCATCATAAAGGTCGTTCACATTATCTGACCACGCATGTAAAATCTGATCTTTTTCTATTATGATTTTGCCATCTTTGGTTTTTAGGCAACCTGTTGATGTGTGTGTTCTTTTGTTAGTGATGTCATTAATTCTTGTGTGCATTAATTTGGTATTCTGGAAGTTGTGTTGGTTTTCAATTTCCTTGCAATTTTCCTCAAGCCATGTTTCTTTTGCCGCTTTGCATAGCTTATAATTTTCCTGTGAATCTCTCCGTATATTTCCTTGTTATTTTTGTTATTTCTGCTTATTTCCATGAGTTTTAAGATGTCTTCCATCATCCATTTCTTGCGTCCTATTATCTTTATTTTTGGGATTATCATTGTTGATAGTGCAGCTTCTTGATTGATTTCTTTTATATTTCCAATTGGTCATTAACGTCTTGAAATAATATTTCCATATCGGACAATGCATCGAATCTGTTCTTTACCTCTACGTTGAATTTATCTTTAATCTCCTCAATCTTCAGTGCCTGTAGATCAAATTTTGCGTTTCTATTTGTATATTTAACTTTCTTTCAGTTTATATGTAAATTCTTCTTCTTCTTCTTCTTCAGCGTTCTGAGCCATTGAGGTTCTTTGCTGCAGATACAGTCCGTCTCCATTCGTCTCTCTGGTTGACCTTCTCTTGCCAGTCGCTGATTCCAAGTGCTTGTAGGTCTGTATATATATTATCTCTCCACCATCTTCTTGGTCTACCTTATATGTAAATTGCCTAAAATTAATCTATGAATGCTTTAGCAGTCTGCGCTTGTTAGGGGGACATAAACATCTAATATTGATACAAGGGAAATTACTAGAATATGAAAATAAAAATGGTATACCTAAGCATAATACCAATAACTAACATAAAAATCTTTCATTTTTCTTTGAGAAATAAAACAATCAATACCGCAGTCATATATTTGCAAACTTGAGAATAAAGCTATTAAAATGTTTATAGAACATTTGTTTAATCTTTATTTACTTACATTTTATAACCAACTTTTTCAATGCTATGTTTATGTTTAATTCTTAACACTGTACTTTTAATGATAGCTATTATTATTATTTCAATATCTTACCCCTCTGTGGGGAAACAACATTTTTTTACTGGCCTCTTAAGGCCACCCACAATTGAGAGACAATTTACTTACATTAACGGCGAAAGACCTTGGAAGTCTATGGGGTTTATGTTGATAAATATGTTTAGAAGAAATGTCATTTATGTTTGTAAATTTCATTCAATTTGAACAAGTAGTTCTCTCTCTCTCTCCCTCTCTCTCTCTCTCTCTCTCTCTCTCTCTCTCTCTCTCTCTCTCTCTCTCTCTCTCTCTCTCTCTCTCCCCCAAATGCTGGTGCAACTACGTTTGCTTAGAGAATATTTAAAATATAATAACATGATAGTAATGCCTTGATGGGTGCCTCTTTCCCTCCGCTAGCCTTCGGGACACCCTTGGGCAAGGTGGAGTACCCGTTTAGCCGCCCGATCATGGTTACGTGAAGCCATGTGTGCAGGTGGTGGATGAAGTTGAGGAGCAGCCGACAGATAGTTGTAGGTTATGGTCTCCAGTTTCACGACGGTAGGCAGAGGATCTCTTTTTTTGGGAGACATTGGCTACGGTCATCGACCAGTATGGTCACTGCTAGGAAGGAAAGCAATGGCAAACTACCTTCTTTACAGATGCCAAAAATATTATGTACTGCAGTCTTATCGATAATCAGAGAAACAGTGTAAATGCGTGCTCCATAGGAGGAGCCTCGCCCGGAAGGGGTAGTCATGTGCACCAGGTGATTCCAGACCGTCATCAGGCGACTGGGTGCAAAAGAATATCAACATTGAAAGTAGGAACTTGGAATGTAAGAACTATGAGTGGGGATGGAAAATTTGATAACATTAAGAATGAAATGAGAAGATTAAATATTAACCTGTTAGGTATATGTGAGACCAGATGGACAGGAATGGGCATTATGACATCTGAGGAATATAGAATAATCTATTCTGGTGGAGAGAAACAACAGCGAGGAGTAGCAATTATAATGGATACAGAGAGAGCAACATCGATCAAATGATATTGGACTGTATCAGACAGAGTGTTACTGGTGAAGTTGAGTGGAAGACCTTTTGATGTCAACGTCATACAATTTTATGCACCAACAGCAGACAGTAGTGATGACAGCATTGATGAATTTTATAGTGATTTAGAGAAAGCCTTCAAGAAATGCAAGAATTCTGAAGTAACTATCATAATGGGTGACTTGAATGCCAAAGCTGGAAATCAACAGATCGGATGCATAGTGGGCAAGTATGGACTAGGGCAGGGGTGGGCAAACGTTTTGTGCGTAGGGCCGCATTGACAAATGTAGAGCTATTGTATAAAATGTCCATTTTGATTACAGCAACCTATCACAATAAGTAATTATTAATTATTTATAGGTTATTAAGCAGTATAAATAAATAATGATTGCAATGTTATTTTACTTATATACTTATACATTATATTTGACAATATGGACAAAAACTTTTACTAATTTGTTAACAAGATTTTACAACATGTTATTATAACAAATATTCTTTCTTATCTATCAATGGCTTTAATTTAGACACACAGCGACTACATTGTCACTACAGTTGTTGATTTCTAATGAGATGTATGTAACTGTTTGCACTTTTTGACATTATTCTTGAAATCTGGAGCAAGTTTACTTGTTGAAATTCGCATGACAGCATGCAAGTTGCAGTCCGACAATAAAGACCTACTCTTAGATTTGTTGAACTTCAAGGAAGAGAATGCTTGTTCGCAAATGCATGTTGATCCAAACAATGATACAAGTTTAGCTGCAAAGTTTTTCAAGTTGGGAAATGAGTCTTGTGATAAAGATCCATAGAAATCCAGCAAACCATCTGACTTGAATTTCTCTTTCAGTTCATGATCTGCTTCTAAGTCAATCAACTCGAACTGTATATCCTCTGTTTCTGTATCAGCTTCTGCACTGAAAGGGGAACTGAGAATATTGAACTGTGGCTCTACGTTCTTGAAATCTTGGAATCTCCATCCACATTCTTCAATCAGTGCATCTAATTGGGCTTTGTACTTTTCAGTCATTTTACCAGAAATGGTTTCTTGTTTCAGCAAAGTGACAAAATCGTTTTCACTTGCTTGTCTGGAGTACAGTGAGAGTTTTGCCCGAAATGATTTTACATATACATACAATTCATGTGCGAACACACCATTGCCCTGAAGTTTGTCAATTCAGTTCATTTAACTTTTCCATAATTTCAAAGGCAAACATAAAGTCTAACTTCCACTCTTTATTGACAATATTAGTATTAAAGTCACATTCAATGCCCTTCATCTCTAGGAACATCACTATTTCTTCTCTGAGTTCCCACACTCGCCTCAACAGCTTGCCGAGACTCAGCCATCGAACACTGGTGTGGTACAGGACATCGGATTGTTCAGTTTCCAAATCGTCAAGTAATGCCTTGAACTGTCTGTGATTAAGTCCTCTTGATCTGATGAGGTTGGTGACACTGACAACTGGGTCAATAACATTCTTGATATTCAAAACAGTTTTTCACAGACTTTCTTGATGAATCACACAGTGAAGTGGTAATAATGTGTGGTCTGAATATTCTGCTTTAATCTTATCACTTATCAACTTTACCAGACCTACATTTTTTCCAGTCAAAGCACTAGCTTCGTCAGTTGTAACACTTGCCATCTTGTTCCGAACTAACCCAGTTTTTTCAATACACTTAGTAAAAGCATTGAATATATCATGGCCTGTGGTTGTGTCTTTGAGTGACTCAACACTCAATAACTCTTCAGTGAGTTTGAAAGAAGTGTTTATTCCACGTATAAATATCAATAATTGGGCAGTATCATGTACATCGGTACTCTCATCCAACGCAAGAGACTACCACAAAATTTGTTTACTTGCATCTTGAAGTTTATGCATAACATTGTCACTTATCTTATCAACACGTCTGACCACAGTTCTCCTGGATAAAGTAATGTTGTCAAATCTGTTTTTTTTTTTTTTTTTTTTTTTTTTTTTTTTTTGTTTTGTTCTGGACAAATAATTTTTGCTGCATCTAGCAAACATTCCTTGATGAACTCGCCATCAGAAAATGGCTTGTTCTGTTTTACAATTCTGTGTGACAGCACAAGACTAGCTTCAGTTACAGCATCTTCAATTCAAGACTTGTTTAGTGAAAACAGTTTGCTGTTTCTCCAAAAAATTTTACCAACTCAAGGCATTTCCTTTCCCTCCTTTCGGTTGTTAAATTGTATCCGAAATCGGAATATTTTGTTTGATAATGTCTTTTTAAATTGTACTCCTTGAAGACAGCCACTGACTCACGACACAGCAAGCAAACTGATTTGCTACCAACTTTTATAAAACAGTACTTAGTTGTCCATTCATAATTAAAAACACGGCATTCGTCGTCAATCTTACGTTTGTTATTGACACTCATTTTTTAAATAAAATTCGAACAGTTAGAACTGTACAAAACTTTAAAACGGAAATGAAACAAAACCTACTTCCGGCTGTGTGTGAAAATAAAATATTCGGAAAACAAGTAGTAAACTCAGAATAAATTTCAGAAACATACCAAGACTACTACAACAAATAAATTAATTTGAACATTGTAAATGTGGAAATAATTTAAAACAGCAAAAGACTATTAAATTTAATATTTTCTTGCAAAATAAATCATTTTATTCACCGGAGAAATATCTGTTTTTCATAAAATCATCCTTATTAAATTTTTCATGTCGATAAATATTTCTCTATATAAAAATCGATAAATTCGCATTTTAGCATAACATGGTTCCAAATGTTGCTGTATGTAGCCAGGGGCCAGGTTGGGGTGAGCGCCCAACCTTGCATAAATACCCTAATGGCTCATGCATTCATTACATATGCAGCAGAAGTCCAACTTCTGGCCTTCTCGTGGCGGAACTGTTTTAACTAACAGGAGAAGGGGCGGCGGTGAGTCACTGGCGCCGAGAAATATACAGAACGCTTTAGATGTGTATGCTCGTATGTGCATGCGCAGACGTGTGTGCGTGCCTACACACCTAAACTCGAGTAAGGCCACGGTCTGCTCCAGCAAAGGAAAGGTGCTGAATAAAGAGGCAACCAGAAATCAGGATGCCACCAATCACGCGCAATGAAATATGTCGACTACGGCTAAATGTTACGGTGCTCGCCCTACTTTGGACCCCCAGGCAGGTGCAGTGCCATATGCCTCGAAAGAGTCCGACCACAGCTACTCGAGGTCCTTCTCAGATGTCCTGTGGAGCCAGGGGACCTGAGAATAGAGCGTCTGACCATACCAAACAAAGACTAAAACTAATGCACTGGAATGCGGAGGGATTTAGCAACAAAACATCTTGGACCAAGAAAAGGTAAGCGTATGTTGCTTGCAAGAAACTCACCTCAACGAAAACGAAATGATGTCTTGGAAATTGCCAGTATTAAGGACACTACTTTCTGAACTTAGCACCAATCATAAGGTCACCATTCAGTGGATACCATCCCACTGTGGAGTACCCGGAAACGACAGAACTGATCGATTGGCTAAGGAGGGGGCAAAAGAAGAACAGCCTGATGTGCCCGTTACCACCAAAAGAAAAGAATGATCAAATCAGTCAGAAAGCCACCAAAACCAGCTCAAGACGACTACCACGTTATTGACAGACCAGAACAAGTCATTATTCTGCTCCTCAGAACAAGACACAATAGATTGCGCAACCACATGTATACAAGATTCAAGATTGGTGAATCAGCCATGTGCACGTGTGGATTATCATCGCAGACAGCAGAGCACATACTCAAAGACTGCCCAAATTACAACATGTCTAGGCTAACCTTCTGGCCAAGAGAGACGGCAGTGGAAGATAAACTCTATGGACTGCTGAGTGAACTAAAAAGGACAGTTAAACTCACACAAGAGGCAACATTGCAGTTATAGTATTTAAGCCGAACGAAAGAAGAAGAAGAAGAAGAAGAAGAAGAAGAAGAAGAAGAAGAAGAAGAAGAAGAAGAAGAAGAAGAAGAAGAAGAAGAAGAAGAAGAAGAAGAAGAAGAAGAAGAAGAAGAAGAAGAAGCATTACATTACGAAGGCCAAGGACTGTTTACAAAAATAGATAATTAGAAAGAAATCTTATCAAAAATGTTGAAACAATCATAACGGTACATGAAATTCTTTAAAATTCAACAAAATAACTTACAAACGAAGTAAAAATTATTATTCCTAAATGCCCTTGCGGGCCGCATAAAACCAGGTGGCGGGCCGCATGCGACCCGCGCGCCCGCGGGCCGTAGTTTGCCCATCCCTGGCTTAGGTGATAGGAATGAGAAAGATGACGATTAACAGGCGAAGTGAGTAGGACAAACCTGGTCTGGTACAATCAGGGCCTGTGTGCACTTATTTTCGCACTGGCGAAAGGCCGTGCAAGCTTATGGGGCTTATGTTGACAAATATTACAAATAGTTCCCCCCCCCCCCCCCTCATTCTTTCTTTTTCTCTCTCTCTCTCTCTCTCTCTCTCTCTCTCTCTCTCTCTCTCTCTCTCTCTCTCTCTCTCTGCTAAATGCTGGTGCAATTACATTTGCTTAGAGAATATTTCAAATATCATAATAACATGATAGTAATGCCTTGATTGATCACTACACTTATGTTCAAGCATTCAGCGGAATTTTTTTTTCGCATATCCTATTTACATCGCTGTCAACAACAGCATTTTACCGCTGTTGTTGATGTCTTTGCAAGATTACGCAGAGTATTCTGTCCCTATCTACTATCTAGTGAAACCACAGCCAAGGGAACGGGCTTGGTAGAATAATCAGCGGGGAAAGAAGACCCTGTTGAGCTTGATTCTAGTCCGACGTTGTGAAGACACATGAAGGGTGTAGCATAGGTGGGAGCGCAAGCGCAATTGAAATACCACTACTTTTATCGTTTCTTTACTTATTCAGTCCATCGTGGAAGGATGGGAGACATTGCTTGCAATAGACAAGTAATGTCTCCTGCGGTAGCTCTGGTGGGCCTATTCCCGCTGGTCGCGGGGTCCGCTAAGTCAGGTGGAGAGTTTGACATTAGTGCACGCTTTACACAGGTCCGGACACTTGTGTTTGACAGATGTGCGCGCCCTAACGGTCCGGGCACGTACGAGGCCCTCACCTGTGGGACTTGGCTGAACGCCTCTAAGCCGGGTCCCTTGGGTGTCAGGGTCTGGCCATCTCGCCATCTGCTCGTGGTGGTGAGGTCCTGGTGGATTTGACGCTGTGCCGCCAGCGTCTGCAACTTATCTTGTGCCAGACGTATTGGTTACCCATTCCTCTGGAATACACAAGAACTTAGGTCGAGAGAGGGGACGTGTCGTTTGGGCATCACACGTTTCTCTGAAGCTCTGCCCAGGCATTGTGATTGAATTTTGGCCACATTCCAACTCACATACTTTGGTCTGTCAAGACTGCAAGGTGCCAACATTACTGAGCGACAGTCTCAGATACCCCTGTAAGTAACCAACGCAACCCGATTCCCTACCGAATCTCGCGCAGCTGTTTCCCCACACGTGGATATACGGGATTACGGATAAAATCGTTAACACCTTCGCCAGAGAGACCGGCTCTGCAGAATTGCTAGATATCCAAAAGAAAAACACCCCGACAAACAAAATTGATGGTCCTTCATTATTATTCTGATGATCATATTGTTCTTCTCTTGTATCATCATAAAGGTCTTTCACATTATCTGACCACGCATGTAAAATCTGATCTTTTTCTATTATGATTTTGCCATCTTTGGTTTTTAGGCAACCTGTTGATGTGTGTGTTCTTTTGTTAGTGATGTCATTAATTCTTGTGTGCATTAATTTGGTATTCTGGGAGTTGTGTTGGTTTTCAATTTCCTTGCAATTTTCCTCAAGCCATGTTTCTTTTGCCTCTTTGCATAGCTTATAATTTTCCTGTGAATCTCTTCGTATATTTCCTTGTTATTTTTGTTATTTCTTATTTCCATGAGTTTTAAGATGTCTTCCATCATCCATTTCTTGCGTCCTATTTTCTTTATTTTTGGGATTATCATTGTTGTTAGTGCAGCTTCTTGATTGATTTGTTTTATATTTCCAATTGGTCATTAACGTCTTGAAATAATATTTCCATATCGGACAATGCATCGAATCTGTTCTTTACCTCTACGTTGAATTTATCTTTAATCTCCTCACTCTTCAGTGCCTGTAGATCAAATTTTGCGTTTCTATTTGTATATTTAACTTTCTTTAAGTTTATATGTAAATTCTTCTTCTTCTTCTTCAGCGTTCTGAGCCATTGAGGTTCTTTGCTGCAGATACAGTCCGTCTCCATTCGTCTCTCTGGTTGACCTTCTCTTGCCAGTCGCTGATTCCAAGTGCTTGTAGGTCTGTATATATATTATCTCTCCACCATATTCTTGGTCTACCTTATATGTAAATTGCCTAAGATTAATCTATGATTGCTTTAGCAGTCTGCACTTGTTAGGGGGACATAAACATGTAATATTGATACAAGGGAAATTACTAGAATATAAAAATAAAAAAAAGGTATACCTAAGCATAATACCAATAACTAACATAAAAATCTTTCATTTTTTTTTTGAGAAATGAAACAATCAATACCGCAGTCATATATTGCAAATTTGAGAAGAAAGCTATTAAAATGTTTATAGAACATTTGTTTAATCTTTATTTACTTACATTTTATAACCAACTTTTTCAATGCTATGTTTATGTTTAATTCTTAACACTGTACTTTTAATGATAGCTACTACTATTATAGTCAACATCTTACCCCTCTGTGGGGAAACAACATTTTTTTACTGGCCTCTTAAGGCCACCCACAATTGAGAGACAATTTACTTACATTAACGGCGAAAGACCTTGGAAGACTATGGGGTTTATGTTGATAAATATGTTTAGAAGAAATGTCATTTATGTTTGTAAATTTCATTCAATTTGAACAAGTAGTTCTCTCTCTTTCTCTCTCTCTCTCTCTCTCTCTCTCCCTCTCCCTCTCTCTCTCTCTCTCTCTCTCTCTCTCTCTCTCTCTCTCTCTCTCTCTCCCAAATGCTGGTGCAACTACGTTTGCTTAGAGAATATTTAAAATATAATAAAATGATAGTAATGCCTTGATGGGTGCCTCTTTCCCTCCGCTAGCCTTCGGGACACCCTTGGGCAAGGTGGAGTACCCGTTTAGCCCCCCGATCATGGTTACGTGAAGCCATGTGTGCAGGTGGTGGATGAAGTTGAGGAGCAGCCGACAGATAGTTGTAGGTTATGGTCTCCAGTTTCACGACGGTAGGCAGAGGATCTCTTTTTTGGGAGACATTGGCTACGGTCATCGACCAGTATGGTCACTGCTAGGAAGGAAAGCAATGGCAAACTACCTTCTTTACAGATGCCAAAAATATTATGTACTGCAGTCTTATCGATAATCAGAGAAACAGTGTAAATGCGTGCTCCATAGGAGGAGCCTCGCCCGGAAGGGGTAGTCATGTGCACCAGGTGACTCCAGACCGTCATCAGGCGACTGGGTGCACAAAAGAATATCAACATTGAAAGTAGGAACTTGGAATGTAAGAACTATGAGTGGGGATGGAAAATTTGATAACATTAAGAATGAAATGAGAAGATTAAATATTAACCTGTTAGGTATATGTGAGACCAGATGGACAGGAATGGGCATTATGACATCTGAGGAATATAGAATAATCTATTCTGGTGGAGAGAAACAACAGCGAGGAGTAGCAATTATAATGGATACAGAGAGAGCAACATCGATCAAATGATATTGGACTGTATCAGACAGAGTGTTACTGGTGAAGTTGAGTGAAAGACCTTTTGATGTCAACGTCATACAATTTTATGCACCAACAGCAGACAGTAGTGATAACAGCATTGATGAATTTTATAGTGATTTAGAGAAAGCCTTAAAAAATGCAAGAATTCTGAAGTAACTATCACAATGGGTGACTTGAATGCCAAAGCTGGAAATCAACAGATCGGATGCATAGTGGGCAAGTATGGACTAGGGCAGGGGTGGGCAAACGTTTTGTGCGTAGGGCCGCATTGACAAATGTAGAGCTATTGTATAAAATGTCCATTTTGATTACAGCAACCTATCACAATAAGTAATTATTAATTATTTATAGGTTATTAAGCAGTATAAATAAATAATGATTGCAATGTTATTTTACTTATATACTTATACATTATATTTGACAATATGGACAAAAACTTTTACTAATTTGTTAACAAGATTTTACAACATGTTATTATAACAAATATTCTTTCTTATCTATCAATGGCTTTAATTTAGACACACAGCGACTACATTGTCACTACAGTTGTTGATTTCTAATGAGATGTATGTAACTGTTTGCACTTTTTGACATTATTCTTGAAATCTGGAGCAAGTTTACTTGTTGAAATTCGCATGACAGCATGCAAGTTGCAGTCCGACAATAAAGACCTACTCTTAGATTTGTTGATCTTCAAGGAAGAGAATGCTTGTTCGCAAATGCATGTTGATCCAAACAATGATACAAGTTTAGCTGCAAAGTTTTTCAAGTTGGGAAATGAGTCTTGTGATAAAGATCCATAGAAATCCAGCAAACCATCTGACTTGAATTTCTCTTTCAGTTCATGATCTGCTTCTAAGTCAAGCAGCTCCAACTGTATATCCTCTGTTTCTGTATCAGCTTCTGCACTGAAAGGGGAACTGAGAATATTGAACTGTGGCTCTACGTTCTTGAAATCTTGGAATCTCCATCCACATTCTTCAATCAGTGCATCTAATTGGGCTTTGTACTTTTCAGTCATTTTACCAGAAATGGTTTCTTGTTTCAGCAAAGTGACAAAATCGTTTTCACTTGCTTGTCTGGAGTACAGTGAGAGTTTTGCCCGAAATGATTTTACATATACATACAATTCATGTGCGAACACACCATTGCCCTGAAGTTTGTCAATTCAGTTCATTTAACTTTTCCATAATTTCAAAGGCAAACATAAAGTCTAACTTCCACTCTTTATTGACAATATTAGTATTAAAGTCACATTCAATGCCCTTCATCTCTAGGAACATCACTATTTCTTCTCTGAGTTCCCACACTCGCCTCAACAGCTTGCCGAGACTCAGCCATCGAACACTGGTGTGGTACAGGACATCGGATTGTTCAGTTTCCAAATCGTCAAGTAATGCCTTGAACTGTCTGTGATTAAGTCCTCTTGATCTGATGAGGTTGGTGACACTGACAACTGGGCCAATAACATGCTTGATATTCAAAACAGTTTTTCACAGACTTTCTTGATGAATCACACAGTGAAGTGGTAATAATGTGTGGTCTGAATATTCTGCTTTAATCTTATCACTTATCAACTTTACCAGACCTACATTTTTTCCAGTCAAAGCACGAGCTTCGTCAGTTGTAACACTTGCCATCTTGTTCCGAACTAACCCAGTTTTTTCAATACACTTAGTAAAAGCATTGAATATATCATGGCCTGTGGTTGTGTCTTTGAGTGACTCAACACTCAATAACTCTTCAGTGAGTTTGAAAGAAGTGTTTATTCCATGTATAAATATCAATAATTGGGCAGTATCATGTACATCGGTACTCTCATCCAACGCAAGAGACTACCAAAAAATGTGTTTACTTGCATCTTGAAGTTTATGCATAACATTGTCACTTATTTTATCAACACGTCTGACCACAGTTCTCCTGGATAAAGTAATGTTGTCAGATCTGTTTTTTTGTTGTTGTTGTTGTTGTTTTTTTTTGTTTTTGTTTTTTTTTTGTTCTGGACAAATAATTTTTGCTGCATCTAGCAAACATTCCTTGATGAACTCGCCATCAGAAAATGGCTTGTTCTGTTTTACAATTCTGTGTGACAGCACAAGACTAGCTTCAGTTACAGCATCTTCAATTCAAGACTTGTTTAGTGAAAACAGTTTGCTGTTTCTCCAAAATTTTTTACCAACTCAAGGCATTTCCTTTCCCTCCTTTCGGTTGTTAAATTGTATCCGAAATCGGAATATTTTGTTTGATAATGTCTTTTTAAATTGTACTCCTTGAAGACAGCCACTGACTCACGACACAGCAAGCAAACTGATTTGCTACCAACTTTTATAAAACAGTACTTAGTTGTCCATTCATAATTAAAAACACGGCATTCATCGTCAATCTTACGTTTGTTATTGACACTCATTTTTTAAATAAAATTCAAACAGTTAGAACTGTACAAAACTTTAAAACGGAAATGAAACAAAACCTACTTCCGGCTGTGTGTGAAAATAAAATATTCGGAAAACAAGTAGTAAACTCAGAATAAATTTCAGAAACATACCAAGACTACTACAACAAATAAATTAATTTGAACATTGTAAATGTGGAAATAATTTAAAACAGCAAAAGACTTTTAAATTTAATATTTTCTTGCAAAATAAATCATTTTATTCACCGGAGAAATATCTGTTTTTCATAAAATCATCCTTATTAAATTTTTCATGTCGATAAATATTTCTCTATATAAAAATCGATAAATTCGCATTTTAGCATAACATGGTTCCAAATGTTGCTGTATGTAGCCAGGGGCCAGGTTGGGGTGAGCGCCCAACCTTGCATAAATACCCTAATGGCTCATGCATTCATTACGTATGCAGCAGAAGTCCAACTTCTGGCCTTCTCGTGGCGGAACCGTTTTAACTAACAGGAGAAGGGGCGGCGGCGAGTCACTGGCGCCGAGAAATATACAGAACGCTTTAGATGTGTATGCTCGTACGTGCATGCGCAGACATGTGTGTGCATGCCTACACACCTAAACTCGAGTAAGACCACAGTCTGCTCTAGCAAAGGAAAGGTGCTGAATAAAGAGGAAACCAGCCAGGAGGCGCACCACAGAAATCAGGATGCCACCAATCACGCAAAATGAAATATGTCGACTACGGCTAAATGTTACGGTGCTCGTCCTACTTTAGACCCCCAGGCAGGTGCAGTGCCAGGCCATATGCCTCGAACGAGTCCAACCACAACTACTGGAAGTCCTTCTCAGATGTCCTGTGGAGATAGGGGACCTGAGAATAGAGCGTCTGGCCATACCAAACAAAGACTAAAACTAATGCACTAGAATGCGGAGGGATTTAGCAACAAAACAATAGAGCTAGAAAACATCTTGGACCAAGAAAATGTAAGCGTATGTTGCTTGCAAGAAACTCACCTCAACGAAAACGAAATGATGTCTTGGAAATTGCCAGTATTAAGGACACTACTTTCTGAACTTAGCAGCCAGCATAAGGTCACCATACAGTGGATACCATCCCACTGTGGAGTACCCGGAAACGACAAAACTGATCGATTGGCCAGGGAAGGAGCAAAAGAAGAACAGCCTGATGTGCCCGTTACCACCAAAAGAAAAGAATGATCAAATCAGTCAGAAAGCCACCAAAACCTGCTCAAGACGACTACGACGTTATGGACAGACCAGAACAAGTCATTATTCTGCTTCTCAGAACAGGACACACACATTGCGCAACCACATGTATACAAGATTCAAGATTGGTGAATCAGCCATGTGCATGTGTGGATTATCGTCGCAGACAGCAGAGCACATACTCAAAGACTGTCCAAATTACAACATGTCTATGCTAACCTTCTGGCCAAGGGAGACGACAGTGGAAGATAAACTCTATGGACTGCTGAGTGAACTAAAAGGGACAGTTAAATTCACACAAGAGGCAACATTGCAGTTATAGTATTTAAGGCGAACGAAAGAAGAAGAAGAAGATGAAGCATTACATTACGAAGGCCAAGGACTGTTTACAAAAATTGATAATTAGAAAGAAATCTTATCAAAAATGTTGAAATAATCATAACGGTACATGAAATTCTTTAAAATTCAACAAAATAACTTAAAAACGAAGTAAATTTTATTCCTAAATGCCCTCGCGGGCCGCATAAAATCAGGTGGCGGGCCGCATGCGGCCAGCGGGCCGTAGTTTCCCCACCCCTGTATTAAGTAATACTGTGCGGTTAAAATAACTCAAAAATGCAAAAACTGTATATACGCTAAATTCAAGGCTTTTGGACAAGCCTTTGTAAGTTTACAACAACAAAAAACACACACACACAAATACACCTGTGCATTAACAAATCTACATAACATATAACAACAATATAATACAACGTATAATATAGTTCTGGAATAATTCATACTTAATATGTAACAGTCAATTAGAGGTTGGCATGGCTGAGAGGTTTAAACTGTTTAAATTGTCTCTTCTGATGACGACGTAGTGGGTTTGTTCCACGAAACATGTCAGTGGGACATACATGTTTACATCATATTCAGGGAGCAATAGGAAACTACTGAATGCAAAACTACCAAGTAACTCACAAACAGCTAATAGGGGTTGGGGTTGGATGCAACTTCCTGCACAGGACAATTTTTTACAAACAGTAAATTAACACTCAGGGAAAAACAATTGCACACCAAATCCTCATATACTTTATCCTTTCAGAGTTTATGCTCAAGGCATTGTATATATTTTCTGACATGCTCAATCAATTTCAAACATATCAAAATGTTATTGTTTAAACTGCAATTTTGATTCATATTTTCTGATGTAAACATTTCTTTCCCCAGATAACTTTAAAAAACAATATTTCTGGCTTTCTTATACAGCCAGATTAATACTTTCATCGTAAAAATATGAAATTCTGTTATTATTGTTTTTACAACATATACACATTTGGGTCCCTAAAAGCAACACTTACAGGAGCTCCTGTCCCATTTCAAACATGTCATGGTTTGAGGTCTCTTCGAACTTATGGGGTTTGAAATGCAAACTTCATTACTTTCATAAAAATCAAACTTCTGCTCATCAATAATTAACATTCTGCTTGAATACAAGTGAACCTATACAGTGGAACAGCTGTGCTTTACAAAAACATGGTTGCAATCAAAGACAAAGCATTATCACCCTTTCCTCTTTAATGTTCCCCTGTGCCCCTTAATGTCAGGATATTAAGAGAGTTCTGAAATGAGCTCTAGTTTGTGCCCTGTATATTTTATGTTGCCTCTCTATTATTCTGTTCATTTATGTTTATTGTTGCAAGAACATGACCACCAGGTTGCCAGAAAAACATCCTAGCTACTGCCCTATCCACCCCACTGAAAGAACACAGCACAGAGAAATTATACAGGTAAATTAAACCTACTTCCAAATCCTGTTGCGCTTGACTGAAGACCCAACCCAGTCTTCCTCAAAACACAAAACCTGTATTTGCCTGAGTACTTGGAGTCTGCCCAAATACGCCACCTGTGCTGGTCGAGCCTGCCTGTCTTGATTTCCGGTTTGCGGAGTAATCTTCCATACGAAGCTCCTGCATACAATCAAAGTGAATGATGTTAAAAACTGCAGTAATATACTCTAAGGCATAAATAATAATATTCAATTATCACAGGCGATTGTTCCTTCAACTATTCTCTCTCTCCTTCTATACATACACGCATACTCACAAATATGTGTATATACAGCAGTATCTGCTAAGGCAGTGGTTCTCAACCGTTTTTGGCTCATGCACCCCTTTCACCATATGTTCAGAATGTCATTCCCCTCTCCTTTCGTATTTCCTCCCTATAAATCCTCCCCCCCCCCACAGTATACGTTGTAATGGAAGCTAAATTTAATAACACATACTAGAACAAGTCTATACGTCTACATAAACGTGATGTGCGGGTTTACTTGCGTTATAAAATGAATTTCAGAAGGGCGAGAAGTACATAACCATAAAGAATGGAGGGAAAAAACAATATCAAGTAATCAGTTCTTGTATTAACGCGATCTTGAAATACTCTTAATCACCCCCCCCCCCCCTGGAAACCCTAAAATCCCTCCTCCCCCCTTAGGGCTCCCTCCCCCGGTTGAGAACCACTGTGCTAATGGATCCCTTCACATTATATATACATATAGCACCATAATGTACCATGCCCTTTGCAGAACGTCGCTCTCATTATGACTTGCTGAAAAGATTCTCTATCCTGTCCCAGTTCCCCTGCCTCATGTATTTTCAAGCTCAAGGTGTCCTCAATGTCCTGTGTCCATCTCCGTATTGGTGTACCCCCGCCTCTTCTTCCAGAACCCATGTCTGTCATCAGTGACCCTCCCATCGTGATGTTTAATATGACCAACGTATTTCAGTTTATGAGGTGTGACGGTATTTATGAGTCTACTTCTCTCTAGACACACTTAAGCAAGCACACACATGCGCACGCACATGCACACACACACTAACACATTTAAATATCTGTCTGTCTGTTCATCCTACCTACCTACCTACCTGCCTGCCTGCCTGCCTGCCTGCCTGCCTGCCTGTCTGTCTGCAGGTTTGTATTATCTTTCTACCATGATATTTAATATGACCAACATATTTCAGTTTCTGAGGTGTGATATTGGTAATGAGTTTCCTTTGATGTTCACATCTTTCTCTTTCTTTCTACAGAGACACACAAATAAGCATTTATGTATGCACACACATGTACACATAAAAAATACTGTCACCCACTCCTTGTAGCCTTTTTTCTTTTCATGGATACCAAGGATGGAAGAGGAAGGAGAAATAAGAACAAGTAAAAGATGACAAAGCTTTAGTATCAGAAGTAAACTCACCTCTAAACTTTTATTTTCATACTCCTTCATCGCAGTGATACACTGGTGTTTAGTGTTGATGTTCGTGGTGGCCCCACTCTTCATCATGGTGTCTTCACCATATGGGGGGTTGAATGGAACTGTGGTTCCAACTGCCGCTATAATGGTACTGACCCAACAAAATGCACCAGTTTGACCAAACAAGGAGGATGTGGCTCCAGTATTTGTTCCAAACAAGCTGCTGCCAGTCTGGCCAGCGGAGGTTCCGAACCCTGATTACATTTATAAATTCTTCATGAACATGTGCAAACCATAATTATGTACACAAAAAGACACACCAGTTTCTTTCAAACTAATTTGGTAAAACCAAAAGACATAAATCATGGATAATTAGCAGACAAGTGAAGAATTATGTGGAAGTTGTGATTTTATAGAAGAATAATGAGAAGACCGTGGATACAAAAAGCAATGAAGATATCTTGAAAACAAGTTAACTCACAAAGAGAACTGGTTACTCAATTCAAAAGAAGACAGCCTTTGGACATATGAGAAAGAGAAAGCTAAGTATGTTGTTACGATGGGAAAACTGGAGCAGAGATCTAGAGAGAAGAGGCTTGACATTTTGACATCATGACTTGAAGGATCAACAGTATAAGAAATTAATGGTAGCACATGAGACAGAAGGCTCTGGACAGACATGATCAAGACATGGCATGGACTGTAAAAACAACACTGATAGTGAAAAATAGGACAGTGTCTTGTGTGATTCAGCGAAAAGGATTCATTACATTGCTTCAATATATGTTGAACTAGTTATGTAGAATGCACATGACAAGATACTGCACAATATTCATCATCATCAGCATCATCTTTCACTTCTGCCGTCAAGCGTCGTGGGGAGGAATAATTTGCACTCCAGCGCCCGGTGGACGGCACTGGATAGTGTCATTCCGTGTGGTTGTACAATGTCTTTGATGTCGTCAATCCATTTTCTTCTTGGACGTCCTCTTGGTGTCGTCGCAGATGATCTTTGATGTAAGGCCAGTGTGTTCAGACAGACAGTGGGATCAACACCTTGTGCCACATTTATTGAAAGACAGAAGATCAAGTGGTTTGGCCATCTCGTTAGAATGCAACACCAACAACTGCACAATATTAAAGGTAATAAAATATGCCATATGTTGTTTGTGTTACCATTATTCAAATTCACACCTTGCAGGAAAACATTTGGAATTTTAATGAACAGTTAGCTACGAGATACAATGTTGGTTTTATTCATAGCACCATGAGTCAGGTTATTCGACCCAAAGATTGCTGTAAAGTTTGTTTTATATGGCACTCGACCATAAACCTAGCTTTGTGAGTACTCACAATCTTATTCTTTCAAAACGAGTGTGATTTCCCCTTATCTTACAAATCCACATAACTGACTTCATTACATTAGATTCATATCCTTTACAGAACGTCGAAATCAACCCCGTCATTTTTGCTGTTTGTGATCTCTTGGCAAGTTTACCTTCAGTAGTTTGCCATTGCTTTCTGAACGACCAGCACCCATACTATTTAGTAAAATACCAATGCAAGGCGGCCTAATGCTGAATCGCCTGCAGCTGTGTTTCAAACGCGATGTGTCGTATTACGAACTGCGTTCGTAACCCTTTAGCCATGGAGCCGGCTAAATTATATAGTAGGTAATTTTAGCAGCGAACAAGAATGGCGCATGAGCTACATGAGTAAAAGTCTAGCCAAAAGAGAAGGTTGAAATACTACATTGCGAAAACATAATGTAGTACTAAATGAATAAACGTAGTGGCTAACTAAATGTAAGGCATTTCTTTTACTATGAAAACAATGGGCATCCCCACAACAGACTGGTCTGTACCTGCCACCAAAAAAGGTACTGGATTCAATTTGGATATTACTTCTTTATTCACCAACGTTCCATTAGATGAGACCGTGAATATAATAAGTGAACGCATTAGAGACAAACAACTAAAACTAGGCATACCATCAGCTGTTCTAGAGAGGCTATTAAAATTATGTACAGCCAACATACAATTCAACTTTCAAAACAAGTCATATCGCCAAATTGACGGATTGGCCATGGGGAGCCCACTGGGACATATTCTAGCGGACATCTTCATGGCACACTTAGAAGAAAAGAATATGAAATGGAAACAAATAGGTATTTTTAAATTCCTGCGAGAAAAAAAAGAAAAGAGATCCTCAGACATCAATAACTTGGCCTTTTACCGTCGTTACGTGGACGATATACTAATTATCACCATAGAGGAGCTAAAAGCAACGTCGTTCCAGGCCACTATGAACGAGACACATAAAAACATCTCTCTATCTATGGAAAACAAACACAACGAAGCGTTGCCGTTCCTAGATATCCTAATGAGACGTAGAGCAGACGGCACAATTCAAAGATCGGTGTACCGCAAAGAAACATGGAATTTTTCAGAGCTTCGCACCTGTCCAGTACAAACGGGGCGTAGTACGGATCCTGTTTGACAGTACTAGGAAGATATACACCCAGGACACACTGACAGAGGAATATGAACTCTGAAGAATGCCTTAAACATGAATGGGTACTCCACATGATTTATAAAGCGCCACTGCCAACAGCCCAAACCAACTACAGTCCCTAAACTCAAGGTATTCATCAAGCTAACCTTCCGATGAGATGACGTAATGCAACGTCTGCGGGACCGGCTCAACACAGCAGTCGGGCGAACATTCTGTGCTGCAACTCCAGTCATCAGGTAAGAAACACACCGATCCCCATCCCAGCAGTAAAAGAACCTGTAGCTTTGTACGCCAAATCAAATTGTATTTACCAATTTACATGCAGATGTGAGGCCATCTACATAGGTAGAACTGAGCGACAGTTACATTGCAGGGTTTCGGAACACATTCCGAATTGGGTGGACAAGATACTACACACAGAAGATGGTAGCCTAGTCAGGCCGACACACCGGAACATTCCTGCTTCATCGGTTGCGAAACATGTGCTCTAGAGAGGTCACGTGGTCGAAAGAGACAGTGCCTTCCGTGTGTTGTTCAACACACAAAGTAGTCGATTGTTAGAGTTTGCTGAAGCTATAATAATCAACCTTCGTAAGCCGTCCTTGTGCAAGCAAAAAGACATGTTAGTCAGTTTAAAATTACCGTGGTCGACAATCGACATTACTGTGCGAACATGTGTATATTTCAGTTTGAAGGATTTATCTAGTTAATTCACGTAAGTTGTGTGATTTCTGCAGTATGTACCTGACGAGATGCAGCGAAATATGCCAGGCAATAAGTCGTGCAATCTATTGTTTGTGTATTCGTAATTCCATATACATTTTAACTGACCTTACTTCAGCATATTAAGATATATTTCTTAGCAAGTGCCATTTGTGCTTTCAAGGTCGACTGCATTTATTTTCGAACATTTTATCCGGCAACTTATGGTGATTTAATATTGATTTCTCCCAGTCCATCTCACAACATAATATAAATATACAATATCATCTTGTCTTCCTGTTGCATGTTTCCCGTGCACTTTTCTCTCCTACACATCCTTTAACAAAGTGCTTTTTATATGGCTGAAGTACATTCATTGTCTGACCTCGATCTCGTTCAGTAATGGAGGGTATTTTCAATTCAATTCCAAGTGTTTTATTACTTCTTAGTATTTTCTCCTAAACAATTATGCCCCCTATACGTCCGTCTAAATTAGGGGTCACAAAATAGGCCAGCGACGTCATTTCACCCGGCCCGCTGACGGTACTCGAACTTGCTTGATATAACGTATGGAACACGAGACGTTGTTAAACAATTTAAATGTAAATATTATGTTTAGAATAATAGGAGATCTTCACGCGTGCAGAGACATCCTGACTGTTATGTGTCTTAAATTTACCATTTTCAATTATAAATTATTGTATCTAGATTTTCTTGTTTATTGTAATGTTTGCTTATTTCGCGCCATCCCAAGTCCTTCCCCGGCTAGTGAAGAGTTGGCATCCGTTTGCAGCATGCATGGAACAACAACTGGAAAAGATATTTTCATGGAAGTGCAAAACGTTTTGCAAGACTATAACCTTCAGTGGAATCAGATTCGAGGTGATACAATTGATGGAGGAAAAAACCTGGCTGGAGTGAGAAAGGGTCTGATGGGGGAAGATCAGGACTCAGTTGGAAGATTCACAAATTCCGGGCGCTCTGTTCATACACTGCATCATACATCAGCAAGCACTCTGTGGGAAAGACTTAGATATTTCTTGTGTACTGAAACCAGTCGTTTCTGCTGTGAACTTCATTTAGTGACATGCACTCGATCACCACCTGTTCCAGACTTTTCTTGAAGAAATCGATTCTGAATTCTATGACTTGCTTATCACACATCAGTGAGGTTGCTCAGCTGCGGTAAAGTCCTGTTTCGTTTGTACAAGCTTTGAAACTAAATAGATGTTTTCCTCACTGAAAAAGATAGAGCTGATCAACAACTTACAGATCCTACCTGGCTGTCAAAGTTGTCATTTTTGGTCTACGTCACATCCCACTGAATTAACTGAATTTGAAACTTCAGGGAAAGCATAACCTCGTCTGTGATCTCTACAGAATCATCAAATTATTTCGGAAAAAGTTGTCATTGTTTGAAGCACAACTGGAAGGATGAAACGTTTCTCATTTTCATTGTTTCAAAGAGTTTTGCGCTACAATCGCCAAAGTTGTCAACCTCGACTTTCCGAAAAAAGAATTATTCGTGACTTGAAGAAGCATTTTCTGGAGAGATGTTAAAATCTTGACAGAATTGAGAGCGACATTCTTCTGTTCCAGAATCCGTTTGATTTTAACATTGATGGTGTGCCAGTTGAACTGCAATTAGAGCTCATTGATTTGCAAGCAAATGACTGATTGAAAGAGAAGCACAGAGAAGGAAAACTTATTGAATTTTACCGCTGCTTACCTGATGTTGAGTTTCCAAAACTGAAGAAATTTGCATCAGTGTTTGGAACAACTTATGTCTGTGAGCAAACATTTTCAAAAATGAAGTATGTGAAGACAATACATCGGACGAGATTGACTGATGAATATTTGAAAGCAATTCTCTTGATTGGATGCAACAATTCCAAACCAAACATTGATGATATCTTTAAAGACAAATATCAGTTTCACAAATCTCACTAACCCAGTTTGCTGCTTAGCATGTGAGATTCGGATATGTGCACACTAGGTCTGATATAATTATACGTTTGCTAACGTCGTCTTCTTTGATAACTTATTTTAGTAAATAAATATGTTGGTTGTCTTTGTGTGTGTGTGTGTGTGTGTGTGTGTGTGTGTGTGTGTGTGTGTGTGTGTGTGTGTGTGTGTGTGTGTGTGTGTGTGTGGGGCGAGCGGGCGGGGGTGTGCAGTGCATGCCACTCACCCATGATGAACTTAATTTTTCGTCATTTTCCCCAGAGCTTTCGTTCTGGCTTGAAAATATTGTTAAAGTTAGTTGCATATCCTTTGCAGTCAACACCAGCATATTTTGCTGTTGTTGATGTCTTGGCATGTTTACGTTTACTTAAAAAACAAGCGCAACGCCGTCTGCTGCTAAATCGCGCGCAGCTGTGTTTCGAACACGGGTATACGGGAATACGAACCGCGTCCGTAAGACCTTCGCCACGGAGTCCGGCTCAATTATTGTACAGAAAGAGAATGCGGTCCGCGCTCGTCATTTTGTCAGTTATTCGGCCCGCTGTGAAAAAAGTTTGGTGACCCTGGTCTAAATAATCAAATTTAAGATACCCCAATCAAGATGCATAATGCACACACGAGTCCACATAATTATAATGATCCATATTTTTTATTTTACATACCTTTAATAAATTATGGATTGGTTTATCGTCAAGGAGCTGAATGAGAGGACAGACGTAATAGAAGGATAGAAGTTAGGGATAAGACTAAGACAGGATAGAGATAACATCCCTTAACAGGGAATAGAGAATAAAGGGACAGAAGTAGAAAGTAGAACTCTTAAGCAGTTCTCCGACAGGACACGCACGTGTCATAAGTAGGACATGGTAGGACATGACAGGGATTTACTCCCAGGTTAGATTAGGAGACGCTGTTCACGGGATGTACCCGTAAACAGCACTAACTCGAGCACAGTAACTAGTGACAGGCTACTGAGCTGCGTGCTAGGTAACACAGCACGCAACCTTGCTGACGCACGAGGATTCACAGGTCCGCAGCTGGACAACGCTGCAAAGTTAGCCAGACGGGACTGGACAGTTGAGGAGACAAGTCGATGTATTTACCCTGACCACTGTGTGGTTTGCAGGGCACAGTAGTGTAGTGACTTAAGCTAGCATTAGGACAGATAGAGATTGTGCTTAGTAATGTTATGATTATATTGATTGTGATAATGTGCATATATGAATGTTCATGTTAGCTCGTGGAGCCGAATGTATCTTGTACGCAATAAAGCGACTTTACCCTTTGTACACCTACGAGTTGATATTCGTGCGGTACAAATGAAGAATCCCTGTATGCCTGTATAAACTAGGTTGTTGACAATAAATGGTTTAAAAGACATGAACAGGTGAGTTCATAAACTAATCTAAGGGATATGTTTGACTCGAGATTATTTTTTGAACACCAGTGTTGGCAAGGAAACTTCGCAATACTGAAATCCCATCTCCATGTGTGGTATTGCTTTAAAATGTCAGATCGCATGTTTTATAAGCACCAGTCTTAGACTGTGCTTCAGGACTCGTTTGTATTGCATGTGATTAGAACACAACATAATCTCATTATATGTGACAAAGAATGAGGATCATAACTTTATGATGAATTAGCCACACTACTTAACATCAGTAACATCCTACCAATAATATTCTGAAGTGTGTTACTCTCTTGGGAGTCTCTATGGCGAAGTGGTCAAGCCGTTTGACTCGGGTTCCAAAGGTTGTGGGTTCGATTCCGGGCCGCGTCCTTCGGTTCGCGAGTGAAAATTTTCGGAGACTCCTGTGGGTCGTCACTAGAGCTACGGAGTTCATGCTTTGTGCGACGCTTTCCACGCTGCGGAAAGAGACCGAGCCATATGGGATAAAACCCGGTGCAATGAAGTCGATCCTGTTGACATTTAAGCGACTCTCTAGGAAAGAAAAGATACGAGGTACTGGTTTGCTTCAAGGATAAAGCTTACAAGTAGAGTTAAGCCCTCACCAGTAAATCCTCCAGGCCTAGCACCAAATCCTGTCCCAGCTGCTGGTGTGGAAAACAATGAACTGGTTCCTGTTTTGGCTTGACTCGTTCCACCAAACAGCCTGCCAGTATTGCCGGTTGTATTGGCACCAAATGCTATACAAGTGATAAGATCAGCACATACACATGAAACAAACCGTGAATTGAAACATTAAACAATTACCACAAAATCTGTTTTGTTCTTAGTTGAGATAACCATACTTCTTCTTCATCCCATTAGATTATATGTCTTAAATCACCACACGACAAGCCATCATATCCATTGCTATGAAGGCTTACGCTTTATACTAAGTGGCGGGGCAGATTAGGTAATGGTGCCAGTCTCTGGCTCAAGCAGGCCAGGTTCATTTCACTGTGCTGACTGGATTTGCACAAAAATGAGAAAAAGGATTGTATACCACTGTCATGGACAGAAATGGGTTAACAAAGTCAAAAGTCACTCATGACAACCTGCAAGACAGGTACAGCAAGGGTTAGCACTAAGGGTTGACAAGAACAAAGACAGGGGTAGCAACATAAAAACAACTCAGCGGTTCACAAGGAATGTAGACACATAGGTAGCGACCTGAGCGACTTGGCTAGCTAGACTTGTCATTCTGGCACAGGCTAGTCTACAGAACGGACACACACACACACTTAACCTCCAGCCAAGAATTATATACAAGCCACATACACTAATAACGAAGAATTAGCTACAGTGAGACTGAAGCAGGCTAATCATTCCAACAGTCAGCGTCAAACTGTAAGTTGTTCCTTTGACAGTTTAAGTATAGTCTAATTCTGCGACTAACAGTTAACGACAGCACCAGTGTAGACACAGAAGACCGATAGCGAAGGGACAGACTGTCAGTAGTGAAACAGTGGACTTGCATCCAGTGTTGCCATCTCCCTTTCATGAAAAAGCACCAAAATCGACCCCAAAAAAGCACCAAAAATGTTTAGGAAGCACTAAAAAAAAGCACCAACTGTTTTTATTACAAATGTAACAAGGTAGCACAGTATAATTTATTATTATCACTTCATATTACAATGAAGTTTATTCCAGATCCGCCAAATCCCAATCAGAACTACTTTCGAGCCAAAAAAGCACCAAATTGCAATAATATTTTTTTGGGAAATCACTAAAACAAGCACTGGTGGTATTCATTCAAAATGTTATAAAGTAGCACATTATAATCTATCATTATCACTGAATATTAGAATGAAGTTTATTCCAGATCTGCCAAATCCCAGTCAAACAACTCCTCTTCAGTTTCTGTAGCTATTTCCTGCTGTGTTTGCTCCTGCGATGATGAGGATGAGGAGGATGATTGAAAGAAACATGTATATGCCTCCTGTGATCCAATTTTTCGCAGAATATCCTTAGGTAGTTTATAATCATAACATCATTTGCCATATCTTTTCATTCTATATCTAATAGTCAAAACAGCTGTCAAACTCTTGATGATCAGTCTGTTCCGCAATTTTGATTTTATAACAGCCAGGGGCAGACCAAGAGAAATGATGCTGGATGGATTGAGACGGTGGCATGGAGGAATATCAGCAGCAGAGTTGATCCAGAAAACCAAAGACCGAGATCTATGGAGAGCCATGAACGCCTACGCCAGCCGGCACGGTACTTGATGATGATGATGAACAGCCATCTGACTGAAAATACGCTCCACGTCCGCATTAGAATGAGGTAAAATGAGCACAGTTAAAGCTAAATCTGTAAGATCTTGGAAAGGATTTTCACCGGTGGCATCCCTGTATGAGGCTTTTTCTGCCCACAATCCAAGTGTGTCAGAGGTCTGTGTCCACTGCATATGATGAAGTTTTCTCCACCGGACATCGTTGCGGGTGAGAGTAGCTGCATCTTCTACAAACATTTTAGCAAGATCCAATATACAGGACTTCATTGGCTGTAGACATTCACTTCCACTAAGACCTGACATGGACTGCAACACTCGAACGTTATCGGGTGTTCGTAAACGCAGCTGTGTCAATAGCTCTATTAAAAACTGGATGCACCTTCCACGAATTTCTTTCTCATCGGGAAACTTGTAGCCTGCTAATTCTTTCTCAAACACCTAGATTGGGATTAGGATCTAAATAATCTTGAAAAACATCACTTTCTGTTATTTTTCCCCCCAGGAATAGCAATCTTTGAACTGATAGAATCAATGAGCTGGACAAGATCGCTGAGTAGTTTTGTTGAATCCTGTATATCTGCTTCGAATTTCTTATTCACACTTTGAACTTCTCCGAGAATATGCTTGAGAAATATGAGATACACATAGTTTTTCATGTCGCTAAACATAGAATGTAGAAGTTCTGCTGTATAACAGCGCTCGTTGAGTCTTGCTACATCAACATGAGTTCTGAGCTCGACCCACTGCTGCAATATTCTGACAATGGCAGATTGAATGGACATCCATCGTGTCTGGCTTAATTGAACAATCTTCAGCGGATTTTGTCCATCATTTATTGAAGCAAAAAGCTCCCTGTACTTTGCTTGACGAAGACTTGAGTGAGAAAACCAGTTATATGTTTCTCTAATCATGAACTCTATGTTTCTGGACAGACAAGCAGCTGCAGCCCGTGGCACTGCCAGCTGAAGGGAATGACATACACGCCTAAGTAGTACCAGATGAGGAACTTCGGATTTTAATTTTGTATGTACTCCATTGTTTACACCTGTCATGACAGACGCATTTTCAGTGCCGAGTGCAACTAGTCTTTGCAACTCAAGTCCATTCTTGTTTAAACAATCGTTTAACGCATTGCATATTGCCTGTGCGTTGCAGTCACTCAGTTCAACTAAATCTAAGTAAGTAATCACAAACTTCTTTCTTGTCTCTGAATAGTACCTAATAGCTACTCCAAGTAGCTTAGTTTCAGAAATTTCATTGCTCTCATCAATCAATAAGCTGTATTTACTTTTGCCAATATCAGCTGTCAAGTCTGTTGTGAAATATGGTGCAAGTACATTTGAAATAACTGCTCTGCACTTAGTTCTCCTAAGCTTAAAGTTCTTGCAACCTTTGCTGTCACCAAAGTGTACCTTGCAGAGTTCACTTAAATGGTCAACAACGCGAAGCGAACAATGGCCAGCTATGAACAAAGACATGCATCCTTCTGCGTCTTTAACATCATCTTTCAGTTTGTCAAAAGCAATTGTTGTTTGCCTATGTGTACTGAATGGTTGTTCGGCTTTCTGATGTTTAGTTGTATTCTTGTACCTCTCAATATCATTTAACCTGGCTGCAATTGAACATTTGCAATATTTGCAAAAACACTTAGTATTATCCCCTTCTACTTTTAAGAACCATTTTTGAAATCTCTTGTCCCTGAGCCACTGTTCTCTGAAATTTTGACAATATTTCTTGCTAATGGTGAAACACAAATAAGCTTAAATGAAAGGATAATGTAGACACCATAAAATTATGAACTCGATTACAAGCTAATGTATTGACGTTTTGGTCTTGTCTGCAAGATGGCATTCGCTTTCAGCTAAATCGTATTAAAGGGAGTTAAATTAGTTGAATATTGCGCGGTAACGTACTAAGACTGCTTTACTCCCTTGCTTCAGTTAAAATTCGGCTTTTTAGTGTTCCCTAAATGATTTTTAAAGTAATTTTTACCCACCCCAAAAAATCACCAAAAAGCACAAATATTTTTTGTGAAGCACTAAATTTGCGCGGCCGCGCTAAAAGCAAAATTTTCGCACTAAATGACTTGAAAAAGCACTAAATGTAGTACAAAAAGAACTAAAATGGCGACACTGCTTGCATCGACACAGAAATTTTATCACATGCATGGCTCGTTGCTGAGGGCCGATGTGGTAGATATTGTGAATAAACCTTTGTGGAAGCTGTAGCTGTGCGTCCTGTTAAGTCTGTTATGAGCGTCAGCAAGCACATCAGGGTGCATAGCCAAGTGGATACATTTGCCATATTATATAATATCTACGAGCCACAGAAACACACTCCTAACAACAACATGCCAACCACAACCATCCTCAAATCTTGAAGTAGTGGATCGAATATCTAGGCTTCTCAGTCCAAAAAAAAAAAAAAAAAAAAAACAACAACAACCAGACTATCTGTGTAAACATGACACATGTAACAAATCCCTTGGCATTTGGAGACAAAAAAGAGCAGCCCGAAAAGGCTGCGGTCCAAGAAAAAGTAGAAAAGCAACCCACACACATTTCACAGAATATCCAATCCTGCTATACACCGTTTGGGATAAATGCCAGTGCTAAGGATTGTGAATCGGGGAGTTGATATCGTGGTATAACAATCAACACTACTGGCCCTATTTCATATCTAACAGTATGAGTGAAGCCTTGTATTTTTAGACCTTCTAATTCCGCATATCCCATGTGGCATATCACAAACACTATACCAAACCCGGCAACCCACCCTCTCTCCTTTCTCATATATACCACATGCATATGTATGTATAAGGTTGTATGAATGTTTGTTGATGTGTGTAGATGTATGTATGCGCGCTCACACATATCAGTCCACCCAGACTGTAGGACTCTCTTGGTACACACATAAAGGAGTACAGAAAATGAGTTTTGTTATTATCACCAGCATACTTAGGTGCACACATCATTGCTCTGTAGTATTTGTCAAATATGGCCAACATTTCACTGCTACCCGCTCATGCATTGTACAGACACCTACTGGGGTACTCCTCTTGCCCCTTACCTTCCTCCTCCTTTTTTCATGTACGATTTCCACTAATTTACCTGGGATCTTCACTGAATCGTTATCATTCCCTACCCCGGTCCTCATGATTCACAGACTCTCAGGGCTGTCTATATAAGAGTAACAAGGTGAAATTCATGTTATAGTGCATTTACATTTGTTTGCCTCCATATAAACATCCATATCTCAGTAATCAGCTTAGGGAAAATGATGAGTTTAAGCATATACTCTTATCATTATGTCCACTCAACCAAAAAAAAAAAAAGTTCTGGAGACTGTACAGCAGATTTCAATGTTTGTTTATATGCGGTATATAATTTACGGGTCAGAGATTAAGTCCATAATTTTAAATGTATTACACCTTCAGCCATAAAATCAGCGTTCAATGTTGAATATTCTCCGTGGTTCAAGGGATTCGCCTTATGACAAGAACTCCGCGCTGTTTAAACTGGGAGTGTTCAGAGTTGTCGTCAATATGTGGGTTCTTTCATGAATCCTTATTATTTTTTTTAAATTTTACCATTTATCGCTAACATTGGATTGTGTGAACATTGTTCAATGGGATTGAATGTGAAATTGTGTACACTTTAAAGCATCGCTATGAAGTTGACACATAATTTTGTCAAGAAGCTGATGACAGGAAACTGTTTCATACTTTTACAAATTCCGAAAAAAAAAGAACAGTGCATGCATTGGGTTTGAGTAAACAGTCATTTCGTCGATGGGTGCAAGAATCTGGAATTAAACCACCACGCAATAACCAAACAGTAGGTAGAAAGGCTATTGTAGACAGCTTTGACAAGGATGTCATAAGGCGAGCTATTATAAAAATGCTGGATACCTAAGAAACAGTGACTGTAAGAAATTTTAGGGTTTGGTTGAGAAAAAACAATAACATAGAGCTATCCAAAACAACTTTGTGGAAAATTATAAGGACATTAGGCTTCACTTTTAGAATGTATAAGGGAGGTAGAAATATCCTTTGCGAGCAACCGCAGTTGGGAGCCATGAGAAGCAGATACCTACGTGAAATAAGGGAAATGCGCAAAGAAAATTATGGCATAGTGTATTTGGATGAAACGTGGATCAATGGACACCACACAAGTGATAAGAAATGGCAATCAGTGGATGGAAAGATAAAGCAATATGTACTCAGTAGTATAGGACAGCATTTGGTCATGGCCCATGCTGGTAATACGCATAATACTTACTACAGAATGCTGGAATCGTGTTCGTATCAAAGCATACAGACAATAGGGATTATCATAATAAGATGAATGGTAGTGTATTTAAAGATTGGCTCGAGAATACAGTGCTTCCGTCACTAGATAGACCGTCGTGTCCAATTATGGACAATGCATGATATCAATGTTGTTGCCCAAGAAGACAAAATATCTACAGCATCAAGCACAAAGGGAGTAATAAAGATATGGCTCCGAATGGAAAACATACCGTTCCCAGAAACGTATTTCTAGCTAGAATTGTTGTCCCTTGTAAAACAGACGCTAAAAAGCAAGACATATCAAATCGACAAGTTGATAGAAGAGCATCGTCAAGGGTGCTTGAGACTTCCGCCGTACCACTCTCATGTGAACCCTATGGAACTTGTGTGGGCTAAAATTAAAGGACAGGTGGCAGATGACAATACTATATTCAAATTGTCTGACGTCAAGATACTAACCCAGTCCGCGCTATTAAATATTGAGAAATGTTAGTGGGGAAAAACGTGAGGACCATGTGTTGAAAGGGGAGGATGACTATTGGAGAATGGATGGATTGAATTTTATGCAACCGAGAGCAGTCATCAACCTACTGGAATCGTCCGACACAGATTAAAGTCTGAGCAGATCGCAGACCTTAATCCACGTGCACACTTACTGGGTATTTTTTTGCTCCAACTATTCAGACGAATTGCAGGCCCTAAACATTACAGCATCAGCACAATGTCAATGGCAACAGTTTGTATTCCACAGTGATGAATTTTCAATTCCGTAAGCCCTCAGCGGTGAAAAACAACTGGTATTGAAAAATAAACACACACTAAACGCATTGAATACCAACAGAAGATTAATATTGCGGTGAAAATTGACATATTGTGGCATAACAAGAAACGTGAGAACAAACACGTTGTCAAATTAGGAGACAACACATGTGCATACTAATCAATCTTCAAGTAACTTCAAGTAAATGAGAACCAACATCTTGGTCGTTAAGAAGAAAGCCCACTACAGAGACACTGACAACTATTTTCATAGTGCAAAACAGGTAATCATGTTCCGTCTCTGAACAGTAAACAGCAGAGTAGACAATCTTTCACGAAGACTCAAAGCGGGTCTGTCACCCATGTGTACGTGTGAACAAACTACACAGACGGCTGAACAGATCCTTAAAAATGGACACATGATGACTAAATTGCGGTATCATTTCTGGTCACTCCATACACACATTAACGCTCAGCTATTTGGAAGCTTTCACGAACCCAATATAAAATGCTAAATGCATCCTAGTAACATGAATACTTGTGTACACATTATTAACGAGCAGGTGAAGAAACAAGAAGGAAATGAAAAATAAGGTAAGAAATATATTCCTTCTACTTTCCTATAAATTTACACATTATTTACCCCATGCCTCTGTAAATTCTCTGTCTTTACTAATATTACACATTGCACCCCTCTCGGGAGTCTCTGTGGTGAAGTGGTCAAGCCGTCTGACTCGGGCTCCGAAGGTTGTATGTTCGATTCCGGGCCAAGTCCTTCATTTCACGAGTGCATTTTTTCAGAGATTCCCGAGGGTCGTCCTTGGAGCTACGGAGTTCGTGCTTTGTGCGACGCTTTCCGCGCTGCGGAAAGAGACTGAGCCATATGGGATAAAAACCCGGTGCAATGCAGTGGACCCTGTCGACTTTTAAGCTACTTTTCTTTTTAAATTGCACCCACTCCCATACGAATCTGGCTACGCCTTGTACTTGTGTCGTTACCCGAAATGACGTGCTTTACTGTAAGACTAATTTGTTAGCATGAATTCACTACATTTTCGCCGCTTTCGATGATGTAAGTTGCTTTTGGACATATTAAAGACATATTCCTTGGGTGGTAGTAAATATAAGACGGCAGGAAAAATTTCATAACGGTGCAACAGACAGTTTTCAAAATAATTGATCGTGAATGACGGCATTCATTTCTGGACAGACTATAGTATCACAGCCTGGGATTCTGAGATAAGTAGCAACATTTTTTTTCTCCAAATTTTCATTTTCTCTTCATTGTTCTTTTTTTTTTTTAAATCTTTTTATTCTTCTCATCCCGTTCTTATGCCCAAATGTAGTCACTGGAGGGCTTTCTACATGATAATATGTTGAGTTTTGAGTATGTATTTGTGTGCCGATAAAGCTAATCGCTGCAACGCCCTGTATGTTTCCTAATTCTGTTCTGTAACGCTGCATTACTTTGTGTTATTTTATATTGTTTATATTCCCACAGCTTTACTGTAGTTCCACTAATTTTATTCATATTTTAACTACGGATTGTGTGCACTGTGCTGAAATTCTCCTGGGTGATATATGAAAGGAGACTGGAGTGCTTATGGAGATATCCGTATGCGATGAAAGTGATCTCTTACAAACCAAATCAGACACTTTATACTAATAATATTTCATAATTTGGCTCTTCTAGTGACTTCAAGAGGTCTTTGGAAGCATTTTAAATAGTGATGAGTTTCCTCTCTTGTAGATTGACACCAACATAGTTATCACTAGCTTGATATCCAGATGTAAGAAGACTTTATTCTTGGTGAAAGTTGGCCAGCAGTAGCCGCGAAGATATTTAGGATCTGTTTATATTTTGTTTTAAGTTTTATTTTCCTATCTAGTAATTAGTGATAGTAATCTCAAATTATATTTTGCCCACTGCGTCAATGTTGCTGTAAGGCTCTTGTTCTAAGCAACACGATCTATAAATGTCTAAGGAACACGGTCTATACTGCGTAACAAAAATGTCTATAAATGCTTGGTGTTCAAATGAAGCTAGCATTCACTAATGTACTTTATCTGAATATAAACAATAGATGAACACGAAATGTAGGGCTACTTTACAAAATACATTTATGGAAAATAGAGGATGAAGCTTGTCACAGCAATATCCTCCTTTCATTATTATTATTGTTATTTGTAAAGCTGCCTTTCACTTTGTGTTTGTCCACTATTCCACTTTTGATATTTCCACATCTTACATTTCTCTGTACATAGTAGGGACATACCAGCAGCAATCGTTAAACTGTAATTTTATCAATCCAAGTGACAATTATTACCATCGTAGCGCCCCCCCCCCCCCTTACCCTCCCTGGAATAAAGAAATGTTCACTTACAAAATCCACAAGAGTTCTGTGTTTGCCCAAACCCCGTGCCACCGACAGAACCAAACAATCCACCGCCTGTATTGCCCGTTGTTCCTTTGGCTCCACTTCCAAACAAACTACCACCAGCCAGTGGTGTCTGCACACCAAATGCTGAACTACCACGAAACCCAGATGAAGCTGAAACACACCAGATTTCAGTAAACAACACTGTTGTGGGATCAGAACTTAAATCAGTCATCATCATCATCATCATCATCATCATCATCATCATCATCATCATCATCATCATCATCATCATCATCATCATCATCATCATCATCATCAAGTGTTGTTGTTGATGATGATGATGATGATGATGATGATGATGATGATGATGATGATGATGATGGTTTTTTTAACAAAGAAACTGCGCGGCAAATAAACATAATGGAAACTCATGATTATATTTCTTTCAAGGCGGAAATAATCACCGGGGAATCCAGATTTCCTTAGGCTACTTAGAAAGGAAGAGAACATTTTTCGCAATAGCTGGGATTCACAGAAACGAACCCAACACCCCACCACACATTGTTGACCACAACGAGGTAATGTGTTATGTAACCAGCCTGTTTTAACAATAAAATCGTGTGACATATGTATTGTGCCACTGGCAGAGTCCTGGGGCTGTCCAGGGCCACCAGTACACGTGCTACGTCAACCAATGGAATGCAATTACATTTTTTCCTGGAAACAGAACTAAATATAATGTATCGCTAAATTTATTTGTTTCTCGCTTGAAGATACATTAAGAACACTACTTATTTGCATTTGTTATTTTCTCCTCACACGTGGGTTGTAGTCCTGTCACTTGCCATGGTACATTTGTTATGACATATTTCCTTGAAACTAAATCGGTTGGTCTTACAAGCGCTGTGACCTCGCGCCAGTGGACTCTTCACAATTTCACGACAGACCAAGGCCATGGTTTGAAATCAGCTGCAGACCATTTAGAAGCAGACCGCATTGCGTTGATTTCGATGGTATGCGCGTCGGTGGTTCAGAAAGCCATGGTAAACTACCGAACGTAAAAACCTGCAAAACAAGTATAGCAAAGTCCTCAACAAAATAGTAGCACGCAGGCTTCAGCAGCATTTGGAAAGTGGGAATCTGCTTCCCCAAGGACTCGGGAGCTACCGGTCGGGAAAGGACACCTGGGCCAATGCTGCAACTTTTGCGTTCGATGTCTATGAGGGCTTCCAGGATTAAAAGGAGGCAGTGGAGGTAGCTCTTGACCTTGAGAATGCGTATAACAGGGTTAGGTATAATCGGTTGATATACACACTGTTGGACATGGAAGTCTGCCCTTGCCTTGTTAGATGGGTTGCGGCAGTCCTTTATGAGCGTAAGGTTGCACTGCGCATGGGCTCCTGGACTTCTGACACCTGTACTATTACACCTGGGTTGTCGCAGGGATCTGCCTTGTCCCCAGTGCTCTTTAATGTCTACACCAGCAAAATCGCAGCTATTGTGACACCAGGTGTGGGTAGAATCTTGACATTTGCAGATGATGTGCTGGTGTACAGACAGGGCAGAGACAGGGCCAGTTTTGCCAAAGATTTACAGGTGGCGGTAAACATTGTGGCGGAGTGGTGCAGGGACGCAGGGGCCATTATAAAGCCAGACAAGGCATCGGTTGTGTGGTACTCCTTGGATAACCGGATCGTCAAGGCAGACGTACCAGGTATTATGTTGAATGGATGTCCTCTTAGTCGATAGAGTAAATTGAAGTACTTGGGTATCACCTTTGACAGGTGTTTGTCTTTTAAGGATCATGTGGATGGTTTGGTGGTGAAGGCTGGTAGGGGACTTAATGCATTGAGGGTTATGGCAGCAGCCGGGGTAGATCAGAGGATGCTGTACAGGCTCTTTCAGCAGCTACTAATCTCTATCATTGAGTATGGTTTGGGGCTGCTGACAGTATCAAAGTACCAACTTGAAAGGTTGGAGCGCATACAGAATGCTGCCATGCGGTTAATCCTGGGGTGCACAAAGGACACACCAATTATATGCATGAGGGATATCCTGGCGTTACCAACAATGACGGATAGGCATAGGGTCCTTCAGGCCAAATGATACCTGAGAGTTGCCACAGACAGGGATCACCCGTTGCATGCAGCAATGGATATGGTCAAGAGTCATAGACTAAGACGAGGCAGGTCCTGGATGGCACAGGCGGAACTTTCTATAAGTCAGGTGTGTGATCTAGAGACCATCAAGCGTGAAAGAGAGTGTGTTGAAGTTCCGGATGACATGACGGACTGGCATAATGTAATAATAACACTGGGTCGTGAGCGCAGAGAATGGGCAGCGGGCCGCACTGAGTTTGAAGTGCAACAGCTGATCCAGAGCAACACATCAAGGTGACATAGTCTTCTACACCGATGGGTCAGTGGTGAGAAATAGATGTAGTGGATGGGGCTTTATTGCAATGGCTAATGGGCGAGTCTTAACGCTGTTAACTCCGTGATAAAGCGGTGTTAGATTTTCCTGAGATCCGATGTTTACTTCATATTTCAAGGTTATTCAGTGAATTCATAAACTGTTGTCGTTACGACGTTTGTAATGAGCCAGTTCCTTTCTTAAGTCCAAACATATTCACATGGCACAACACAGCGAACAAGGACTTAAGACATGGCACATATGGGTGCTTACGTCTCGAGCTTGCTAGGAAATTAAAAACTGCCTACGCCACAAGCCACAAAAAAAAAAATTGGTTGGGTATACCTTACGGGACGTTGCAATCAACACCAGCATTTTCAGCTGCTGTTGATGTACTAGGCAAGTGTTACGTTCAGTAGTTTGCCATTGCTTTCTGAACGACCGGCCCCTATACCTTTTTCGAAAAAAACCAGCACCGCTGTGTTTCGAACCCGGGTATATGGGCTCACAAACCGCGTTCGCAAGCCCTTAGCCACAGAGACCAAGCCACAAAGTGTACATCAATATTGTCATATCGGAAAGATTAACTGCACATCGATAGCCATTTTCACGCACCGTTCCGCACATACTTGAAACGGCAGCATTGTGCTGCACAACAAATATGAAGTCGTGTAACATCTGATCTGTTCGAAGTTTTGACGCAAGAAATAAGTAATGTCGACCACAAACAACGCCAACGTTGACCTCCATGCTCCAGGAGTTACATACAGACAAATACCATTGCCCTGGGTATGCCCTGGGTTTAGGGCTAGGGTTAGGGTTAGGGGCACAGTTAGCCCAAACCCTAACCTTAATCCTTAACCCCTAACCATTAACCCTTAGCTCTAAAGCCTAACCCTAAACCCTAACCCTAAACCCTAACCCTAATGGGTACATGACATTACAGACAGAACTGACAATAGACGGAGAGTCATCACCAGACATCATCATTACAGAGACCACGAGGACGGCGCTTATTGCCAGTATACATCTCTCTCAGGTCCGCCTGAAGAGCGGGCTACTGGACATGGTCATCTACTGGGACAGCTCTCTCACAGGTCCGCGTGAAGAGCGGGCTACTGGACATGGTCATCTACTGGGACAGCTCTCTCACAGGTCCGCGTGAAGAGCGGGCTACTGGACATGGTCATCTACTGGGACAGTTCACTCTGAGGTCCGTGCCATCACTTCATTAGCCTGGTGGGCATGCCATGGAGTCATAGTGGTCAAGAGTGGCCTGCTCAAGTGACATCGACTAAGAGAGAAGAGTCCCTCCTTCATGGGCCAGTAGTCTGTACTGCCAGCGCGGGTTTCCTCCTGAACTTGTCTGCCAAGGTTTACCTTGACCAGAGACGTCGAGTGTACCGGGCCAAGGGTCGACGGTAGTTTGATGTTTTCAGGACTGAGGGCGCGCTGACATATGGACTCTTCCTTCGTGAACTGGGAGTCTTTCATGAGCTGGGAGTCCTTCTTCATGGGGACACCTTCTCTCTCAGCCGGAGCCAGTTGAGATGTGGACACGTTTTTCCACCTATAAATGCACCAGTTTAACAATTTTCCTGAATGCACAAGAGTTTCGCTATCTGTCTTGTCTGCTTTGTATGGGTGAGACTGAGCACTTGCGGGTTTGTCCGGTGGGCTACGGTTCTTAGAAACCCAGCGACTTATTTAAAACACAAAATTTCAAGGGGGTGACAATTAAAGCATAAGAAGGCCTGCAACACGTGGTGTTGTGGCGGGTTTCACAGGGAGACTGACATTAACCATTAGGCAAACAAGGCACGTGCCTAGGGCACCAAGCATTTGGGGGGCACCACAGAGATACAAATTTCGTATATCTGCTTTCTACACCATTGTTGACAAACTTGAGACAGAGATGAGTAGACGAGGACAGGTATATAATGATCTAGCAGTTCGATTTTCTTGTTTGGTCGATGTACCACAAACATCTCAGTGTTGTGAAGGACTAATAAATGCTTAGCCTGAAGAACTGAACAATAATTTATATACTGAACTACAACAGTTCCACGCATATATTCGCCACAAGTTTCGTGCATCAAAATCTGACAACAACACATTCAGTCATGCAGAACTCTACAAAGTAATAGTTAGAGACAACATCGAGTGTCCTTTTCTAAATGTAGAAATCGCCGTGCGCATATTTTTAACATTAATGGTTACGAACTGTTCAACTGAGCGCTCTTTTTCTCAGTTGAAACGTACAACAAATCCAAGTAGATCGACAATGAAACAAGAAAGGCTTGATTCCCTATCATTGCTGATGACTGAGGCAGACTTGTTGCGCAAAATTAACTTTGATGATGTACTCAAAAACTTTGCTAGACGTAAATCTAGAAAAAAGAACTTAATGTCTCTCTGACTTTCTTATCTATCAAAAAAGTTACAGTATTTTTGTCTACTATTATTACAAAATTAATTAACTATTAATTTTAATACAGAAATACCTTATTGCAGGTTTTATATGAGTGATAGTAGAACAAACATATGTGTTTACATTTCACAACTGTTTTTCTTTGTTAGTTTTTTGCATAATATTGAACATACCATCAGTCAGTGGAGGATCGGAGGCCCGAGGCAGTAGGGGGCACCCATGTGGGTTTGTGTCTAGGGCACCAAAATGGCTTAATCCGGCCCTGGTTAAGAAGTAACTAATATCATATATTAACACTGGAAGATCAAGAGACCAGTATGTGAGGGAGATTTTCCCATCTTTTCATGATAAGATAACTTCTAATGAGTGTTTTCGTTTCGTTTTGTCCTAATTGTCGTGTCCTCCTTTACAGTGTCGTCCCTGGAGTGAAGAGAGCCGACACCCACATTATAATATTTTTTCCCTCTCAATATTCTGGAGAATCCACCAGCTTCCGTCCAACACACTCCATCAGCCTATGGACACCTTTTCCTATCACTCTCTCACTGTCGTACTATGCCCCCTTCTCATACTTCCCCAACGCAACATACTCAACAACTCTTGCTTCTAGAAATTAATAAAGAGTAATTTATTAAAATAAAAGTGTAACGTATATGAGACGTGTATGTGAAGAAAATGTGTGACGTGTTCTATAAAGTGTGTAGACTCTGACTCTCAGACAGCAACCCAGTCAGCTGATCCCAGCAAAGATAGACCACAGCACGTTACGTCAGAACATGTACTTCTCACCCGTTGCCGAAACCATCTTGCCGGATACTGCTTTGCCTCTGTAGACCTCTGGTAATCCAATTTCATGAACATCCGAAATAGACACCGGTGGTATTAACAGTTAATCATGGACCGGTTGCACTCTACACAATGTCCGTTCCTAACGTTCCTTAACAAACTGCACAAGTCTTTTGTAGTGTGTACGCAGTTAGTTAGTTAGTTAGTTAGTCGACAGATCATCCTCGTTGCACATCGAACCATTCAGTCCATAAGTGCTAATTTCTAATGTTAATTGTTGCTGTACTAACACTAGGTACTCTTAGCCGGTTCTCGGTTCGTTACTACTGTCTAATGCTGTGTGGTGCATCAGTATGCATCACTCTCTTTGATGAATCAATTTCCTTCTAGCGTAAGTTACGTTCTGTATGCAACTCTAGTGACTCTTGAACTGGTGTTCTTCCTAATGGGATTGGATTCTTTCCCAAAAACTTGTTGAGTTTCCTTGGATCTGGTAGGGAACCTAGGATAGAAACAACACATCTGGTGATAGTACTAGTCACTGATCCTTTCGGCTGAGTGTAAGCCTATCACCTTGCTTAATGATCTTTAGCTAACTAGAATTAGTCATAGAGCAGATTAGCTACCCACCTAGAGCCGAATCAGGCTATGACAAAGAAAAAATCAGCAAACAGAATGCGGAACCCCGCCCACCAGGGACACCTACGGGAAGATCCCAATTATCCCTCATTACTCAATTCTCAACTAGTAAAGCTTATCAACACTTCACTAATCTATTCTTAACTCGCAGAGTTAATATCACTATTCTACTCTAACTAGTTTCCACTAACAGTGCTAATCATCACACTATAGTTTAACAAGGCCACAGTCTATATTAATTATAACGAATATATATATAATAGGTTATACCTTACGGCACTGCAGTTTACACTAAATTACATCTAATGGTAGCCATACAGGCTCGTGTAAACTAAATCAAATATCTCCTTCACACGTTAGATGTTCTAACTACTGCAGTGACAAGCATGTCTGCCTAGATCCACATTTTCAAGTCCCCCTAGTTGGCCCGAACTCGGGTTTATATGGCAAACTACCAAAGTTGGCCACGTGACGTTATCCTTTATACCCCCACACAGGTGGCACAGTGGCAGATCATCCCCTGTCAGGAAACTATTTTCCTGGCTTAAGTCCTGTCAAAGTTGTCAGTAATAGTTTAGATTCTCAAAACAAGCCAGCGAGTTTCTGTCGAGTTACAACAAAGAGTTGCAAATAACCCCGTCAATCCTCTCGATGTGCCGGAAACCAAGAATTGACAGATGCACTGTTATCTCCCTAGTCGGGCACTTCCAACCTGTTGATAAACTGTCAATCTTCTGTTCCGTGGTGACAATCCCAGCAGCCATTTCCGTCTGATGTCCGGCAGTATAGATGACAAACGGAACCATTCCATATCCTAAGCCGACAATCATATGTGATTCTAACTGTTAATGAACTGCCAACTCGTTGTATCCATTCCTTCTCACTCACCACCAAATGTGTTTATGGGCTGACACGATGTAACCTGTGCAGCTGTGTTTACTCTGTTAGTACGACTTTTGTGGCCTAGAAAATATACGCCACGCAAACGTCGGTATTATTATTATCTGGTTAACTCATGGCGCTCGTGACATAGGCCCCCTCTTAAGAGAGTAGTCCATCTCACTCTTCTCCACCATGAGTTAAATCCAGATGATTCATTCCTCTTCTTCAGGAGCTGGGTGTCTTGACAAGAAATCCGCTCCAACATTCTCCTTCCCCGGAATGTACTCTACTGTGAAATTATATGGTTGAAGTAACAACGACCACCGCATCAAACGGGCGTTGAGCTTCTGAGAAGTAGCCAGGAACATCAGGGGCTGATGATCCGACTGAACCCGAAACTTAACTCCATACAAATATGGCTGAAATTTTTGCACTGCCCATACGAGGGACAAGCACTCTCTCTCGACGGTTGAATAATTCCTCTCCGCCTGTAGAAGTTTCTTACTTGCGTATGCCACAGGTTTCAAAACCGAAGCATCGTCTTTTCCTTCCTGTAACAAAGCGGCTCCAATTCCAATCGCACTCGCATCTGTTCTCAACACAAATTGTTTGGAAAGGTCAGGGAGCTGTAATACAGGTTTGCTGACCAAGGCCTCCTTTAACTGACTATAGGCATTCTCACATTCTGGTGTCCAAATGATTTGGTCCGGGAATCCCTTTTTCAAGGTTTCCGTCAACGGAGCTCCCAGTTCAGTGAAATGTGGGATAAATTTGTGGTAGAACCCACACAACGAGAGAAAAGATCGCACATCCTTCTTCGTTTTTGGCCTTGGTGCATTTCTGATTTTCTCCAGGTTCTTCTCTTCTGGGACAATGTGTCCTGGAGTGATGGTGTGACCTAGAAATTCCAGAGTCTGGTAACCAATCATGCACTTGGTTGGACGAGCGGTAAGCCCTGCTTCCTTGAGCCTATTAAACACTCTCTCCAAGGATTGTAAGTGGTCATCCAAGCTGTCACTGGAAATCAGAATATCATCCATGAATGAGATGATGGATGGATCCTGTAACGGATCTAGTAAAGTCCTCATCATGCGTGTAAACACACTAGGTGCATTGCTGAGTCCAAAGGGCATGACCTTGAATTCGTAGTGTCCACTGGGTGTACTGAAGGCTAACAGTGGTTGAATCTCCGGTTTGCCTGGTATCTGATAGTACCCCCGACTCAGATCCACCTTTGAAAAGTACCGAGCCTTATGGAGCCTAGCGAATAACTGAGTTGGATTCGGCAAAGGTTCCACCTGAAACTGTGTATGACTGTTCAGAAGTCGGTAATCTATACACAACCGGTGTTCTCCACTTGGTTTGCGTAACAAAACTACCCCCGCATTGTATGGGGATGTGGATGGTGCAATCACATCATCCTCCAGCAATTTGTGTATTTCCTCCTCCAGGGCCTTTTCTTTAGAGAATGGCACTGGGTAAACCTTTTGGCGAACAGGCTCCTGTGTGGTCAAAGTCATCTCGAACTCCACCAACCTCGTTCGTCCTGGTATATCAGTCAGTATCTTCTTATGAGACTTGAGAACCTGGGTTATCCTTTCCCTCTCCTGGGAGGTCAGATCAGGGTTCACTTGCACATCCCTATAGGTTTCCTGGTGTACCAAGGGACATTCCCTGCCCTCGCTGGTTCCCACTTCTGTCTCCACTGCAACTGCCATTGCCATGAGGTGCGCTGCCTTGTCTCCGGGTCTCTCTTCATATTTCCGCAAGAGATTGATATGGAAAATCTTCGACTTTCCCCGGATCCGGATCTGATAGTTGGTTCTGGATATTACCCTTTCCACGGGAAATGGTCCTTGCCAACCTATCTCCAGTTTGTTGTTTCCCGTTGGGAGTAGCAACAAGACTTTATCTCCCACCTCTAGAGATCTTTCTTTAGACCTACGGTTGTAGTAAGCCGCATGTCTTTTCCTGGCCTTTTTCAAGTTTTGATTTGCCAGAGTCCATCCCTTGTGGAGTTTTTCTTTCCGTTCCTCCACGTATTGATAGGATGAGATCACTTCTTCTGACGTCCCCTCTTCAGTCCAACTCCTCAACATGGCTTCCAACGGTCCTTTGATTGGACGACCAAACAGCAACGTAGCGGGTGGTAGTCCTGTTGAGCCATGAGGAACTTCCCGATAGGCAAAGAGTGCGGCTGGGATATATTCATCCCACCTATCAGGTTTTTCCTGCGCTAGTTTCCTGAGCATTGTCATCAACGTGCCGTTGAAACGCTCTACTTGTCCATTGGCTTGAGGGTGGTAAGGGCTGGTATGTATGTGGTTAGAGTGAAACACCCTAAATACCTCCTCCATGAGTTTTCCACAAAACTGAGATCCATTGTCCGTCAGAATTTGATCCGGAAAGCCTAATCTGGTAAAGGCCTCCATCAGTGCGTCCGCCACTCTTTTCGAGTCAATCGTGGTCAACGGTATGGCTTCACCCCACATTGTACAGCAATCCACCATTGTGAGTATATACATGTTCCTCTTCCTAGTCTTGGGAAGTGGACCCACGATATCGATGGCTACCCTCTCGAAAGGAGAGTTCATGATGGGCATCTCACCCAACACCACCGGTGCTGTCCAGTGTTTCGGTGCCACCCTCTGGCACTCAGGGCATGACTTCACATACCGACGCACATCATCTGTCATTCCCGGCCAATAGTAGTGGCAGGAAATCCGCTGCATGGTGGCGGCAATACCCATGTGTCCACTACAGGAGATGGTATGCCCCATATGAAGAATCTGGGACCGATGAGCTTCCGGGACGACCAACTGACCGTATAGGTTGTCTCCCCTTCCTGCTCTCCTGTAGAGTATCCTATTCTTCATGTAGTACTGCCCCCGTCCTGGTGGATCAGCACTTTTCTGCAGCTTTTTGTAGCAAGGACGTAAAGTATCATCCTCACTCTGGGCAGTTCGTAGCTCCCCCGGCATTGGGTTAGTCACAATTGCGTCTGCCTCTTCCGTTTTCGTCTGAGAGCGAGTCTGCATTGCTCCCATATGGATTGGCTCCCTGGGCATTCCCAGAAAGACATACCGGCAACCTAGGATGACTGGAAAAATGGGATCGGTCAATACAGCGGCCTTGATGGTGCCGGTGACGTACCTTGACCGAATCTCCACATTAGCAATGGGCAACTTCATGGTTACAGCACTCTTCTGTGCAGGCTGTATATCCAATGTCTCACCTGTGAATTGTTCTGGAGGTACCAGATCCGCAGAAATCACGGCCTCCCCGTCCAGTCCTGTGTCGTATAAACACTCCACTTGACGACCGTTAACCTCTACCAATTCCACTACAGGTGGTTTTTCCTGGTCTGGAGTCTCTTCCTCGGCCTCGACCTGTTCGGTGGGCTCCACCTTAGGTTTCCCGGGGCACACGACGAATTGAGTGTCTCCTGACTCTCCTCTGCAGTCAATAGCATTGTGCGTGTTTGACTTGCATTGGTTGCACCATTTCCCTGTCCTAGATTTTCTATTGTCGGACTTGAGTGAGCTCTCCTGGTGGCGAGCTTCCTTGTTGACCTTGGCATTTTCCGTGACAACCTCCTTGGAAGTCACTTAACATGCTGCGAAGTGAGGGTTCTTAGCCTTCGATTTGCAGTCCCTCGTATTGTGAGAGGGTGACTTACAAATTGAACACCACTTCTCCGACCACGGTAGTTTAGGTGTAGAGCTTGAAGTGCTCTTGCTTCCCTCCTTCTTCTTCTCTGAACTATCCTCTGATTTTTGCACATAAGGTTCCCACTTTTTTGTTCCTGAGTTTTTGGTTTTCTTCTTGTCATGTTTCTCTTGACTTTTGGTGTTGGTGGAAAGGTTTTCCCCTGCCTCCCCATGTACCTCGACGAACCGTTCTGCTAATTTCGTCACGAGGTCAATACGTTCCGCTCCTTGTTCTCCCAGGAACGTCCTGAGAGGTTTAGACATTTGCTTCTTCAGCTGGTCGACCACCATGAGCTCTTCCAGACTCTCATAGTCATGTGCGAACCCAGCCAAATCCATCCACTTATGGAGATAAGATTTAAGACGCAAACTGTAGGCGGCAAACAACTCTCCCGGTTCTCGTTTCGCTGCTCGATATTTTTTCCGGTAGGTATGTGACGTAACCTCGAATCGTTTCAGCAGAGCCGTCTTTAACTCATCATAATTGTTCTCATGTCCTGGTGGCAGGCGAGAATAAACCTCGTATCCGGTCCCGCGTAATCCCTGGGATAGCTTAAGATTCCATTTGTTACGCTCCAGACCCATAGCAACTGACATAGCCTCGAAGCGTTGAAGGTATTGGTCAATCTTCTCTTTGTCCTCCTCGTAGACCGCCAAAGGAAACTTCATGGCATGGTACCCATGTCCACCTACTGGTGTTGAGCCTGGGATGGAGGAACCTCCAACTGCTCCCTCAGTTTCTCCATTAGATTGACTCTTCAACTCGAGTTCCCTCATCCGGTACTCGTGCTCCCTTTTCTGTGCTTCCTGTTCAGCTTCTAATTTCCTAGCTGCTTGCTCAGCTTCAAATTTCCTAGCTGCTTGCTCAGCTTCTAATTTCCTAGCTGCTTGCTCAGCTTCCAATTTCCTAGCTGCTTGTTCCAACTCCATCCTTCTCAATTCCAGCTCGGCCTTTCAATCATCCCTTTTTGCTTGACGATACTCTCTCTCCACTTCCTGTATGTAATCCGTTAGAGCAGACCCCGCCAATCCCATTTCTCCCCCCTTTGCCTTTAATTCTAACGTGGTAAGTTTAGGGGTGGCCATTATACAGAGAGGTAAGCTAGCAGGTCTAGTACAATATAACTGCAAATTACTATACAGATATATGAACAAGTACTATAAATCTAGATATTACTACACACAGCACATTCACTCAGTGACAAGAGTAGAATCAGGACCACAGACCTATGCAGACGTGTGAAGTGTGAACAGGTAAGATATTAGTCCTAACCCCTATCCACATTCACTCTAGCTGGATTCTCCAAAATGATATCTCCCTCTTATAACTAAGGATCCCGTGTCAAAAGACCCCGCCGTCAGAAGATCCCGTTTACGAGAGATCCCGCTGTCCAAAGATCCCGTTTACGAGAGATCCCGCTGTCCAAGGATTCCGTTTACGAGAGATCCCGCTGTCCAAAGATCCCGTTTACGAGAGATCCCGCTGTCCAAAGATCCCGTTTACGAGCCCCCAATAATGTCGTGTCCTCCTTTACAGTGTCGTCCCTGGAGTGAAGAGAGCCGACACCCACATTATAATATTTTTTCCCTCTCAATATTCTGGAGAATCCACCAGCTTCCGTCCAACACACTCCATCAGCCTATGGACACCTTTTCCTATCACTCTCTCACTGTCGTACTATGCCCCCTTCTCATACTTCCCCAACGCAACATACTCAACAACTCTTGCTTCTAGAAATTAATAAAGAGTAATTTATTAAAATAAAAGTGTAACGTATATGAGACGTGTATGTGAAGAAAATGTGTGACGTGTTCTATAAAGTGTGTAGACTCTGACTCTCAGACAGCAACCCAGTCAGCTGATCCCAGCAAAGATAGACCACAGCACGTTACGTCAGAACATGTACTTCTCACCCGTTGCCGAAACCATCTTGCCGGATACTGCTTTGCCTCTGTAGACCTCTGGTAATCCAATTTCATGAACATCCGAAATAGACACCGGTGGTATTAACAGTTAATCATGGACCGGTTGCACTCTACACAATGTCCGTTCCTAACGTTCCTTAACAAACTGCACAAGTCTTTTGTAGTGTGTACGCAGTTAGTTAGTTAGTTAGTTAGTCGACAGATCATCCTCGTTGCACATCGAACCATTCAGTCCATAAGTGCTAATTTCTAATGTTAATTGTTGCTGTACTAACACTAGGTACTCTTAGCCGGTTCTCGGTTCGTTACTACTGTCTAATGCTGTGTGGTGCATCAGTATGCATCACTCTCTTTGATGAATCAATTTCCTTCTAGCGTAAGTTACGTTCTGTATGCAACTCTAGTGACTCTTGAACTGGTGTTCTTCCTAATGGGATTGGATTCTTTCCCAAAAACTTGTTGAGTTTCCTTGGATCTGGTAGGGAACCTAGGATAGAAACAGCACATCTGGTGATAGTACTAGTCACTGATCCTTTCGGCTGAGTGTAAGCCTATCACCTTGCTTAATGATCTTTAGCTAACTAGAATTAGTCATAGAGCAGATTAGCTACCCACCTAGAGCCGAATCAGGCTATGACAAAGAAAAAATCAGCAAACAGAATGCGGAACCCCGCCCACCAGGGACACCTACGGGAAGATCCCAATTATCCCTCATTACTCAATTCTCAACTAGTAAAGCTTATCAACACTTCACTAATCTATTCTTAACTAGCAGAGTTAATATCACTATTCTACTCTAACTAGTTTCCACTAACAGTGCTAATCATCACACTATAGTTTAACAAGGCCACAGTCTATATTAATTATAACGAATATATATATAACTAGCTGACACGGCCCGGCTTCGCCCAGACTCTGGTGGGGAGCATCTCATTTAATTCATATAAGTAGTCATATAAGCTCCCGTTCCCGACTGTCTGTCTGTCTGTCTGTCTGTCTATCTATCTGTCTGTCTGTCTGTCTGTCTGACCCGGCCCAGCCCATGGTGGAGAGCATCTCATTTAAATCATATAAGTAGTCATATAAGATCCCGTTCCCGACTATCTGTATGTCTGTCTGTCTTGGGTAAATGGAGGAGGGAGGAGGAAGAGGGAGGTGGAGGAGGGAAGAGGAGGGAGGAGGAGGGAGGAGGAGACAGGAGGAATAGGAGGGAGGAGGAGGGATTAGGAAGAGGAGGGAGGAGTAGGGTGGAGGAGGAGGGGGAGGAGGAGGGAGGAGGAAGAGGGAGAAGGAGGGAGGAGGAGATCGCAGGAGGAGGAGGAGGAGGAGAGGGAGGAGGAGGAGGGAGAGGGAGGAGGAGGGAGGAGGAGGAGAGAGTAGGCGGAGGGAGGAGGCGGAGGGAGCAGGAAGAGGGAGGAAGAGGGAGGAGGAGGAGGGAGGAGAAGGAGGAGGGAGGAGTAGAGAGTGGGAGGAGGGAGGAGGCGGAGGGAGGAAGAGGGAGGAGGAAGAGGGAGAAGGAGGAGGGAGGAGAAGGAGGGAAGAGGATGAGAGGGAGGAGGAGGAAGAGGGAGGAGGAGGAATGTGAAGGGAGGAGGAGGGAGGAGGTAGAGGGAGGAGGAGGAGGGAGGAGGATAGAGGAGGAGGAGGGATGAGGAGGAAGAGGGAGGAGGAGGAATGTGAAGGGAGGAGGAGGGAGGAGGTAGAGAGAGGAGGAGGAGGGAGGAGGAGAATGGAGGAGGAGGGATAAGGAGGAGAGGGAGGAGGAGGGGGAGGAGGGGGAGGAGGAAGGAGGAAGAAGGAGGAGGGAGGAAGACGGATGAGGGGGAGGAGGGAGGGGTAGGAGGGGGAGGAGGAGAAGGGAGGAGAAGGGAGGAGGAGGAGGGAGCAGGAGGAAGGAGGAGGGAGGAGGAGGAGGAAGAGGGAGGAGGAGGGAGGAGGAAGAGAGAGGAGGGAGGAGGAAGAGAGAGGAGGGAGGAGGAGGGAGGAAGAGATAGGCGGAGAGAGGAGGAGGAGGGAGGAGGAGGAGTAGGGATGAATAGGAGGGAGGAGAAGGGAGGAGGAGGGATTAAGAGAAAGAGGGGGGAAAGGGGAGAAGGAGGAGGGAGGAGGGAGGAGGAGGAGGAAGAGGGATGAGGAGGGAGGAGGAGGGAGGAGGGAGGATGAGGAGGAGGGAGGAGGAGGGAGGATGGTGAATGAGGAGGAGGAGGAGGGAGGAGGGTGAAGGAGGAGGAGGAGGGGGAGGAGGGAGGGGAGGAGGAGGGAGAAGGAGGAGGAGAGAGGAGGGAGGAGGAGAACGTAGGTGGGGGAGGATGAGAAGGGAGGAGGGAGAGGGAGGAGGAGGGAGGAGGAGGAGAGAGGAGGAGGGAGGAGGTGGAGGGAGAAGGAGGAGGGAGGAAGAGGTAGAAGGAGGAGGGAGAAGGAGGGAGGAGGAGACAGGAGGAATAGGAGGGAGGAGGAGGGATTAGGAAGAGGAGGGAGGAGTAGGGTGGAGGAGGAGGGGGAGGAGGAGGGAGGAGGAAGAGGGAGAAGGAGGGAGGAGGAGAGAGGAGGAGGAGGAGGAGAAGGGAGTAGGAGGAGGGAGAGGGAGGAGGAGGGAGGAGGAGAGAGTAGGCAGAGGGAGGAGGCGGAGGGAGCAGGAAGAGGGAGGAAGAGGGAGGAGGAAGAGGGAGAAGGAGGGAGGAGAAGGAGGAGGGAGGAGGAAGGAGGAGTAGAGAGTGGGAGGAGGGAGGAGTCGGAGGGAGGAAGAGGGAGGAGGAAGAGGGAGAAGGGAGGAGGAGGGAGGAGGTAGTAGGATGATTGATTGCCATCCCACCAGGTTAATATGTTATCGCGGACCTCAGAGAGAAGTGTCTATGTAGAAGACCATTTCCTGGACGTACGTATTTTGGGAGGGGGAGGAGGGAGGAGGGAGGAGGAGGAAGAAGAAAAAAAAACTACGACAGTTGGCATCTCTGGAATGAAAGGAAGGCGTGTAGAAAATTTCATCTCAATCGGATGGGCCGTTCGCGAGCGTATAAAGGACATACATACATACATACATACAGAGATACGCACATCCTAATTTATATATAAGATAGGTTATACCTTACGGCACTGCAGTTTACACTAAATTACATCTAATGGTAGCCATACAGGCTCGTGTAAACTAAATCAAATATCTCCTTCACACGTTAGATGTTCTAACTACTGCAGTGACAAGCATGTCTGCCTAGATCCACATTTTCAAGTCCCCCTAGTTGGCCCGAACTCGGGTTTATATGGCAAACTACCAAAGTTGGCCACGTGACGTTATCCTTTATGCCCCCACACAGGTGGCACAGTGGCAGATCATCCCCTGTCAGGAAACTATTTTCCTGGCTTAAGTCCTGTCAAAGTTGTCAGTAATAGTTTAGATTCTCAAAACAAGCCAGCGAGTTTCTGTCGAGTTACAACAAAGAGTTGCAAATAACCCCGTCAATCCTCTCGATGTGCCGGAAACCAAGAATTGACAGATGCACTGTTATCTCCCTAGTCGGGCACTTCCGACCTGTTGATAAACTGTCAATCTTCTGTTCCGTGGTGACAATCCCAGCAGCCATTTCCGTCTGATGTCCGGCAGTATAGATGACAAACGGAACCATTCCATATCCTAAGCCGACAATCATATGTGATTCTAACTGTTAATGAACTGCCAACTCGTTGTATCCATTCCTTCTCACTCACCACCAAATGTGTTTATGGGCTGACACGATGTAACCTGTGCAGCTGTGTTTACTCTGTTAGTACGACTTTTGTGGCCTAGAAAATATACGCCACGCAAACGTCGGTATTATTATTATCTGGTTAACTCATGGCGCTCGTGACACTAATTATATATTTTAACTTCACATTTAATACAACTCATAGTACAGTTCTGTAAATTTCTGGAATAATTAATACTTAACTGATTAATTGCCATGGGATGATAAATCATATTTTCGAACTTCCTATAACTGGCAAAGGTTTATATATAGTCGGAATATTGACGCTGCGTTATTTGTTGTTTTACCCCGTATGTTCCGCATTGTTAGTGCCCAGTAAACGGACATTTACAATGGAGGAACTTCTTTCTTTCCAATTTATTGGAAACGAATAGTCACTTCTGTCAAAACTGTGAAGAAATGTTTGTTAAATGGTGGCTAATATTCTGATTTCAGAACTGGCAACACCCACTAGTTCTCAGCCTCGTCGATTTACAGCAGATTATCATTTGAAACAATATTTAGATGACAGTGATTCTCATTTAAAGGGGTTTGTGAAAGATTCTGTTACTGATAGAACTGCAGTAATGTAGTTTTCAGTTAAATTATTTATCAGGTGGTGAAAGTGAAAACAAAACTAACAGTGAAAGATCATGATTACATGATGGCACATGTCAAATTAAATTTTCTTTAATGGGCCACACTTGTTACCCCAAGTTTGCTTTGCCGATCACAAATACACTGAGCAGTATGTAATTAATTATAACTAAATAGAAAAGAGTGTATATATTGGTTCTTATTCTAATGAGTACAAATTTGCCCATTGTTTTCCTGACTTTTAAATTTTGTGTGAAAATGATGTGCTTCAAAATATGTTATAATTATATTCTGATAGTACTGAGTAGCATTTTGTATAATATTTGTGAAGAAAAGTAAAGTGGTGTATTTATCACTATTCGCTAAATTTAATTGGGTTATCTTCACACAATGAAGAAATGTAAACACAGAAGCATCAAACAATATGCTGCACGATTTATTGCCTGGCTTATTTCGCTGTATCTTGTCGGGTGTATACTAGAAATTTATTCCATCTGAAGTGAATAAATTAATGATACTTAAGCTGAAAGAATTAAATCACATAGTCACAGGAATTGTTTGATTGTGGAACATCTATTATCCCCACGGTAATTTCAAATTTTTATGTTTGCATAACACCGGCTGGAACAGCCAACACCTCACTATATTTTAGTAATCGTTTATTGTTCATCGAATACAGTATATGTAAGGCGTTTTCTTTGTTCACACTATGACCGTTTACACTAATATGATATATAATTCGGAAGTATGCACCTGATGAGATGCAGCAAAATATGCCAGGCAAGAAATTGTGCAACATATTGTTTGTGGATTCTGTGTTTACATTCACTAACGAAATATATTGTTTTAACCTTACAGGAGCGCCTGATAATAAAAACACATGTGATGGGGTTGGGAAGATAGTGAATTAGTTTGGGTTCTCCTTGAACTTATGGGGTCTGAAGTGCCAGCTTCATTACTTTCATAGTAAACCCATTTCTGTTCATCGGTTTTTAACATTCTACTTAAACACAAGGAACTTAAACAGAGGAACAGCTGTGCTTTACAAGAACATGGTTGCAAACAAAGACAAAGCATTACCATCTCTTCCAATGTTCTCCTGTGCCTCCTAATGTCAGGATATGAAGAGAGTTACGACATGAGCTCTGGTTTGTTCCTTGTACATTTGGTGTTGCCTCTATTGTCGTGTTAATTTATTTTTGTTGTTGCAGGAACATGACCACCCAGTTGCCAGGTAAACATGTTAGCCCCTGCCCCACCCACCTCATTTAAAGAACACAACACAAAGAAATTATACAGGTAAATTAAACCTACTTCCAAAGCCTGTTGTGCTTGTATGAAGACCCGAACGCAGACCTCTTCCAAACACAAAACCTGTATTTTCCTGGGTACTTGGAGTCTGCCGAAATAAGCCCAGTGTGCTGGTCGAACATGCCTGTCTTGATTTACGGTTTGTGCTGTAATCTTCCATACGAAGCTCCTGCATACAATTATAATGAATTATGTAAAAACTGCAGTGATATACTGTAAGCCATAAATAAGAATATTCAAATATCACAGGTAATTGTTCCTTCTAGCATTCATTCTTTCTTTACATACACACAGAAATGCATATATACAGCAGTATATACTAAGGGATCTAGCAGTATTTACTAAGAAGCCAAGAGCTGTTGATTGTGAGGATTATAAAACTATTAGCTTAATGAGGCACATAACTAAGATACTACTCAAGGTCGTACAAGAAATAATTCACAAAATAGATGGGGAAGTAGCTAAAGAACAATTTGGGTTCCGCAAAAACAGCGACACCAGAGAAGCAATTATATGTTTGAGGATGTTAATTGAAAAATATATAGAATCTCAAAAAAGTATATATGTTTATTTTATAGACTACAAGACAGCTTTTGATAGAGTACAACATGAACGACTTATTACATGCCTTCAAGATATAGGAGTAGACGGAAAGGACATCAGACTTATTAGTAACTTGTACTGGGAACAAGTGGCGTCTATTAGATGCGGAAACAACTATTTGTCGCCTATGGAGATAAAAAGAGGAGTACGGCAAGGATGTGTACTGTCCCCAAGCCTCTTCAACCTATTCACAGAAAGAATTTTCAAACATGTTGAAATGCCTGGACTTAACATCAATGGAAGAATCAAAAACAATCCTAGGCATGCTAACGATACCGTTTTACTAGCAGAAAGTTAGCAAGAGTTACAAGATCTAGTGGAACAAGTATACAGGCACAGTGCAGAATGTGGCTTAGATATTAACATAACACAAAAACTATGATAATTAGCAGTGAAAAGGAAACGTCATCAATGAACATCACAGTAAACGGGAAGATACTAGAACAAGTAACACGTTTCTTCTATCTTGGACATATAATAACAGATGATGGCAGAAGTGAAATAGAAATCGAAAGAGAGGAATCGCCAAAAATGCTTTCAACGGCATGAAATCAGCATTAACATCTAGAGAGATTAATAACGCATTAAAAATCAGATGTGTCAAATTCTAGGTATATTCAACGCTACTGTATGGCGCGGCAGCCTGGGCATTGAACAAGCAACTAGAAAGTCACATAGAAGCCATGGAGATGTGGATATACAGACGAATATGTCGTATTTCATGAAAACAAAAACAATCAAATGCAGAGGTTCTAGAAAAACTGGGAATGAAGAGAGAGTTGATGAAAGAAATAAAGAGGAGGAAAGTGAAATATTTCGGCTACTTTAAAAGACATGATACTCTTATAAAAGCAATACTTGAAGGCAAGTTTGAGGGCAAGCAAGTAAGAGGTAGATACAAGTGGGAAGATAACATCAAGAGATTGACGAACATCAGTCTGACAGAATGTACAGTCAAGGCGAGAGACAGACAGTGTTGGAGATCCATTGCAGCCTCCACCCTCTCAGGGATCCACCCTCTCTGTCTCTGTCTCTGTCTCTGTCTCTCTCTCACTCTCACATGTATACACACACACACACACATGCACGCACACACATACACACACACACGCACGCGCAAAACACACACACATATCACCATAATGTACCAGATCCTTTGCAGAACGTCGCTCTCATGATTTTCTGAAAAGATTCTCGATCCTATGCCAGGCCCCCTGCTTGATGTAATTTCATGCACAAGGTGCCCTCAATGTCTTGTGCCCATCTTTGTGCTGGTGTATTACTGCCGTGAGAGTTGGTCTGGTTTGCAAGATCAGTCCCGCGCCTGGCTTTCGTTGTCTCGGATGGCTGTGTGAGGTACACCCAATCGGGAACTTCCCAGCCGACCCAAGTTAGCGAGGCGGGCGTTTCGAGAATGTGACCGCAGAGCGAAGCCAGAGTTGTGGTTTGAGCGGGTGAAAGAGCAATTTTTGTACGACCGTTCGACAAAGTCTCGATAAGCGCCCACTCTCTTTCGAAGAGTAGTGGGCTAGCAGTCAGTAATCTGGCATAGCTTTTCGGCAAGTCTTGCCTAACGTAGCTTGAAAGCTCACTGGTAGACGTCCAGAGGTTTTGCATGTATCACCGGGTACCGAGGGAGTGCACTGAGCGATTGCTACTCTTGGCCTGCGTGTGCGTGAATAGTCCGCCTGTGCGATAGATATCTAGTTTATCCTGCCAGTAGTCATATGCTTGTCTCAAAGATTAAGCCATCCATGTGTAAGTTCACACTGTCTCATGGCGAAACCGTGAATGGCTGATCAAATTGCTTGGTCCAGCCACTTGTTCTACGGCTTTCAACTGAGGGATATGGCTGAACACCTCTAAGTCAATATCCATTGCATGTGAAAGCCTGTTCATTACCCACTGTCTGCTGCATGCAGGTAAGATGCTGAGCCGGTAGCATCTGCAGCCTACCTCGGAGCGTTACCAAAAGTGGAAAAGCAACCCATGGGCATGCAATGGAATACTCCATTACGTGGAAGTCCGAAGCGAAAGCTTGCTGAGTTGATGTCATTTGCATACAGGTTCCTCCTGGTCTTCGGGGAAGCAGCCTGTTATGCACGGAAGACTCAGTATACGGAAGTGAGGCTAAGCAGCCAAGTGCGTGACGTGACGATTCCTTGGGTGAGTCCGGTACCAGAGCACTATGTGCCGGCTCTGCAATTATAAAAGCCGCCTTGGATGGCGGGGAATGCCCATGGTCTGCCCCTGCCTTCCCTTGAGGACTGACCGGGATGTCTTCGGCTGTTCCAGGTGAGCCAATGTGGATAGGGATGACACCACAACAGTAAGCGTCGAGAAAGCAACTCAATTCACAAATAGGAATATTGCTTGGCTGGCAAACCCATTTCGTGGAAAGTCCGAACCGAAAGCTCGCTGAGTGAATGTCGTCTGCAGATTTACCTCTCCTGGTTTGCGTGGGAGCGGCCTGTGGTGAACGAAATGCTCAATATACGGAAGTCAGGGAGTGAAGTAGCCATGCGCAGGACGTGACGATTCCTTGAGTGAGCCCAGTACCAGAGTGCTATGTGTTGGCTCTGCAATTATGGAAGCCTCCTTGGACGGCAGAGAATGCCCATGGTCTGCCCCTGCCTTCCCTTGAGGGTTGACATTGTTGCCTTTGGCTGTTCAAAGTTGACCAGCTGGTATATGTACGACACCACAACTGTGAGAGTCGAAAATCCTAACCCGGTCAACAAACGCAAGTGTACCACTGCCTCTTTTTCCAGAACCCATGTCTGTCATCAATGATCCTTCCATAGTGTTGTTTAATATGACCAACGTATTTCAGTTTCTGAGATGTGATGAAGTTTATGAATATTTATACACACACCATCATCATCAAGTGCCCTGCCAGCTGGCATAGGAGTTCATGGTTCTCCACAGATCTTGGTCTTTGGTTTTCTGGATCAACTCTGCTGATAATATTCCTTAATGCCACCGTCTCAATCCATCCGGCACCATTTCTCTTGGTCTGCCTCTTTTCCCCTTGATATTTCCAGTTATCACGATGTTCTCCAATGCCCCTCTTCTCATCACATGATGAAAGAAAGCGGTTTGTCTCTTTCTAATTCTTGTATATAATGTTCTAATTTCATTAGCCTCTTTCAGGAAATCGTTGTTAGTTACTCTGGCGGTCCAAAGAATTCTCAACATGCTTCTCAGGAACCACATCTCTCTTGCTTCCAAAATCTTAATTTGTTTATTTATATTGCAAGATTCACTGCCATGCAGCAAAACATGCAGTATATAGCGTTTCAGTATTCTCTTTCTTACATTCAATGATAGTGACGTATTGCATAAGATACTCTTAATTTTCTGAAATGCAGCCTTTGCTTTCCCTATTCTGCCCTTAGTCTCAGTTGTGCATCTTCCATCTGATGTTATAAATGCCCCTAGGTATTTAAAATTATCCACTTGGTTAAGAATTTGCCCTTCTATTTCCATTTTACATTTTGGTGTCACCTTTTCTTTTGACATCACCATAGTTACTGTTTTCTTGCTATTCAAGGTGAGTCCTTTCTTGGCACTCTCTATTACTACAATGTCCATCAATTGTTGTAGATCTTTTACATTATCCGCCACCAATACTGTGTCATCTGCATAGCGGATATGTTTATATTATATCCTCCGGTTAGTATTCCTGGCTTTTTTTTGATCTCTCTCACTATTACTTCGCTATAGAGGGAAAAGAGATCCTGTGACAAAACACATCCCGGGCGAACTCCTAGCTTTATTTGTTCATAACTGCCCTCTTTATTTACCATTTAATTGCTGCTACTTTACTTAGTTCCAGTAAATGTTCTTTATTATTCTGTGATCTTTCCCATTAATGTATACACACACATGCACATATTTAAAAAAACAACAACAACTGTCATCTACTTCTTGTAGCCTTTTCCTTCTGTATTACTCTGAGATTTTCCCCTATCAATGTACACACACACATGTACATATTTAGAAAAACAAAATTGTCACCTACTCCTTGTAGCCTTTTCCTTCCCATGGAAGAGGAAGAAGAAGTAAAACATAAAACAAGTAGAAGATGACAAAACTTTAGTATCAGAAGTAAACTCACCTCTAAACTTTTATTTCCATACTCCTTCATCGCCGTGATACACTGGTGTTTAGTGTTGATGTTCGTGGTGACTCCTCTCTTCATCGTGGAATATTCACCATTTGGGGGGTTGAACGGAACTGTGGTTCCAACTGCCGCTATACTGGCACGGGCCCACCAAGATGCACCAGTGGCTGATGTTTGACCAAATAAAGATGATGTGGCTCCAGTATTTGTTCCAAACATGCTGCTCCCCGTCTGGCCAGTGGAGGTTCCGTAACCTGAATAGTTATAAATTCTTCATGAACATTTCAACAACAGCAATTATGTAAACAAAAATTCATGACAGTTTCTTTCAAACTAATTTGGTAAAACCAAAAGAAGCAGATTATGGATAATTAGCAGATTAATGAAGAATTATGTGGAAGTTGTGATATTATAAAAGAAAAATGAGAACACTGTTGATTGATACAAAGAGCAGTGATAATATCTTTAAAAGAGTTCACTCACAAAGAGAACCGGTTACTCGATTCAGAAGAAGACAGTCTTTGGACATATCATGAGAAAGAGAAAGCTAAGTATGTTGTTACAATGGGACAACTGGAGCAGAGATCTAGAGAGAAGATGCTGGACAGTTTGACATCATAGTTTGAAGGGTCATCAGTATAAGCAATGCATATGGGATAAAAACCCGGTGCAATGAAGTCGACCCTGTCGACTTTTAAGCGACTTTTTAATGACTGGTAGCACATAAGGCAAAATACTATGGACAGACATCATCATCACCACATGACACGGACTGTAAGAACAACGACGATAGTGAAACATACGACAGTGTCTTGTGTATTTCAGCGAAAAGGATTCATTACATTGCTTCAATATATGTTGAATTGGTTATGTAGTATGCACATGACAAGATACTGCACAATATTTAAGGTAATAAAATATGCAAGATATTGTTTGTGTCATCTCTCTCTCTCTCTCTCTCTCTCTCTCTCTCTCTCTCTCTCTCTCTCTCTCTCTCTCTCTCTCTCTCTCTCTCTCTCTCTCAAAATGTTCCTCTTGTATCTTGCGGTGTCGAGGTCTTCTTAGTTTTTCTACGAGCAGTATGAAGATCCCCTGCCGGTTTGCTAGGCTAGTCGCAGGTTTAGGACACTAATCTGACCACAGGGAGTCCATCCCCTATGGCGAGCCATAGCCCCGTTAGCCCATGACCTCGCGGTCATGGTTGCCCGGTCTGCACCACGTGGAGGTGGGGGTTGACTTGTGTAGTCTGCGGGTCATCGGCAGGCTATTAATTTTCGCTCTTCACCCCTCCTGGGAGAGGCTAGCCGATCCTAACCCTGCTGGCTGCAGGGCCACGCGCATTCCACACCTTACAGATTTGTGTCATCATTATTCAAATTCACACCTTGCCGGACAACATTTTGAATCTTAATGAACAGTTAACTACGAGATACAATGTTGGTTTTATTCACAACACCACGAGAAAGGTTATTCAACCCAAAAGTTGCCGTAAAGTTTGTTTTACATTTACATGGCACTCGACCATAAACCTAGCTTTGCGAGTACTCGCAATCTTATTCTTTGAAAATTAGTATGGTTTTCCTTTACCTTCCAATTCCACGCGTTACAGACTATTAAAAATTACATTGTAGGTAATTTTATTAATTGCTGGACATTTTGTAGAGCAGCAAACTAGAGTGGCATGTGAGTTACATCAGTAAAAGTCTAGCCAAGAGAGAAGGTTGAAATATTACATTGCTAAAAAATAAGGTAGTAGTAAATATAAGGCGTTTCTTTTACTATGAAAAACTGGGAATCCCCACGACAGACTGGCCTGTACCTACCACCACTACTACCAACAACAACAACAACAACAACAACAACAACAACAACAACAACAACAACAACAACAACAAAACTTTATTTTCAAAGGGTTAAGAATTGGGCACGCAGGCCCGTCTAACATTCTAACCAACATAGGTACTAGTTTGATTTCCATATGATACATCTCAACTGACCTTAGTTCAGCATATTACGATATATTTCTTAGGAAGTGCCATTTTCGCATTCTGTCCGCTACAGTTGTTTCCAACATTTTATCCGGCATCTTTATAAAACGTGTTATAAAATGGTTAGGACTCATGGGAAAAAGCCCACTATACATTACTTTTTGAGATTGTAAAAGTTAACGTGGTCAAAATATTTGTCTTATATCTTTTTGTTTCTTCTTTCAGTTCTCTTTCCATTACTAGCTTCTTTATTATTCTATATTTGTTTTTGTTTTCTTGTTGCTTTCTATGAAATACTTTCTTGTGGTAGTTGTAATATGTGACCACGCTAATTAACTAGCCGTTTTTAATGGCGTCTACACAGCTATAGCCGGTCTCCCTGGCCGAGAGGTTAACAGCTTTCTCCGTAACCCCGAATACTCTCGTGGTTGACGTGAGCGCACGAGAATTGGAAGCGGTTCGAGTCGCGCCAGTGACTTATGAGATTATGGAGCCGGTCGCTCAGAAAGCAATGGCAAACTACTGAGAGTAATCTTGCCAAGAAATCAACAATCAGCTGAAAGATGCTGATGTTGACAGCGATGTCCTGTAAAGGATATGAAAGAAAAACAACCAGCTATAATGCCATCTTGTGTTCTGTTATCACCGTTTCTGATGTTGTCTCTCTTTGATGTGCTAACAAAACTATGCAGAAATGTAATCTCTGTTGTTACATTCTTCAGCTAATGTCACCGATATCACAGTAATTGTCACGACTTCTGTTGTTTCAACACATATTTTCATATTATAATTCATATTGTAATTTCTACATATGTTTGCCAACTAGTGAATCAATCAATCAATCAATCATGTGCCATGCCGGAAAGTGAATATAAGAATATAATTGCAGATTTACTTTTCAAGTTTCTGTCAATGCATAATACGTTTTTGGTCACTTTAATTATTAATGTTAGATTTTAAGTGGCGCCTTGCCGTCTTTACAGACGAAAGTACGAGGGTAAGTTGATAAGTAAGTCACAAATGGGTGTAGAAAAATAAAATAACTAAATAAGATAACAACTTGAAACCTTATTGACGTGGATAGGCTTTAGGTTCATACCAGAATACGATCAGCGTTGCCAGTTGGGTTTGTGCTCAATATTTAAACTTGAAACCAGTTTATTTTTATACGTACATTGTCCCTTTATTTCTCAACATAATTTCCACCAACATTGATGCACTTATCCCATCGTTTTATCAGTGCTCCCAGAAGTACACCATGCATGGAAAGCAAAGAGATATGCAGTGAAGCAGCTTAAGAAAGTGCGACAGACACTTCGAAGCCAAAAAGGCAAAATGGGAATGTTTCATGAAGGAGATTGGAGGTGATAAAACACTGCAAAAATTCTGGAAACTGCACAGACAAGTACAAAGAAATGATCGGCCTATGGCAGTGGGAACAATTTATAGAGATGATGGTGTGCGCATGACAACAGACAAAGAGAAAGGGGAGGCGTTTCTTCAGAGGTTTTTAGAGCGGACCAATCATGATGATGCGGACACCAGGGACACAGTTAGAGAGGAGTTATCTGGGACCATAAAGAATATGCATTATGAAGAAATTATACGGGTTGAAGGTGTAAAACATATTTTGAAAAAGGCAAAAGGCACGGCACCAGGGCCTGATGGTGTTAGGTATGGCCACATGAAGCCTGTGAGCGATGCAGATCTGAAGGAGATGACCGACTGCTTTAACCAGAGCATTAGGACAGCATCAGTACCGCAGGACTGGGAGCACAGCTACCTCATCCCTCTCCCAAAACCATTCAAAGGTAATTCAAAGATTAGCGGCTTTAGGATAATCACCCTTCAAAATACATTTGAGAAGGTTTTAGAGAAGATAGTCGCTGTCAAGCTGCAAGAGTTTTTGGAAAGGGGGAAGCTTCTTCCAAGAGACCTGGGGAGCTACAGGCCAGGAAAAGATACTTGGTCAAATGCAGCCACTTTTGCTTTTGACGTTTATGAGGGGTTACAGAGTAGACAGAAACGATGGCGGTAGCGCTTGATCTCGAGGATGCGTACAATAGAGTTCGATATGATATTTTGATGACCGCACTGATGGAGAAGGGGGTCAATCCCTGGCTGGTGAACTGGATAGCGGCCGTCCTGCACTCTCGTCGGGTTGCTCTCCGTCTGGGTGCATGGACCTCAGAGCCACATATTTTAACCCCGGGACTGCCACAGGGATCTGTAGTCTCACCGGTGCTCTTTAACGTGTATACGAGCAAAATTGCAAACCTAGAAGCACCAGGGGTTGGAAGGATACTAACATTTGCAGATGATATTCTTGCATATAGGCAGGAAAGATATAGGGATCAAACAGCACAGGAGCTACAGGCGACAGTAGACAAAGTGATTGACTGTTGCACTGAAATGAGTGCTGTCATCCACCCGGAAATGGCAGCTGTTTTGTGGTACTCTCCAGACAACAGGATTGTGAGAGCTGATGTCCCAAGCCTCACGATAGATAGTAGAAGCGTCAACACAGAGAACAAATTGAAGTATCTGGGAATCACATTTGACAGGAGCGTGTCCTTCAAGGACCATATGGAGACGGTTGTGACAAGATCTCTAAAGGGACTCAATGCACTTAAAACTATGGCTGCAATGGACAAAGAGCAGAGAATGCTTTTCACACTATACCAGCACTTGATCATCTCAATAATTGATTATGGACTAGGACTGCTCACTGTGTCACAGAGTCATCTGGTGAAATTAGAGCGCATACAGAACGAAGCTATGCGGGTCATTCTGGGATGCACCAGAGACACCCCAGTAGTGTGTATGCGTCACATCCTTGGTTTGCCGACTGTTGCTGGTAGGCACAAGGTGATGCAGGCGAAGGCATACCACAGAGTAGTTGCTGTCACAGATCACACGTTGCATGAGGTGCTGGATGTAGTTAATGGTCAGCGACTGATAAGAGGGAAATCATGGATGGCTCAGGCGGAAGATACGATCAGACAGTGTGCATCTTGGAGAACATTAGGCGAGGAGAAATGTGGGTCAGAGTACCAGCGAAGCAGTCAGACTTGTGCAGAGTTATAATCACATTGAGCCGGGAGTGCAGGGAATGGCCAGCAGGGGCCACGCGGAAGTGTAAATTCAGCAACTAATTCAGGATAATGCTCGCCCGGGTGATGTAATAATATACACAGATGGTTCGGTGGTGAGAGGCAGCAGAAGTGCCTGGGGGTTCTTAGCTGATACCACAACATCTAGCTTAAGAATGGAGGTGTTGGAGGTCAGTGTAGCTTTCCGCTGGATGGAGAATACGATACACACACACACACACACACACACACACGCATCGTGATTGTAACTGACTCAGAATGCATGCTGAGTAGGGTGAGGACAGGCAAGCTTCGTGCAGAGTGGCTTGCTTCGCTTTGGAAGTCACGGGTGACAAGTATCGTCTGGATCTTTTCTCCGGGGCATGCTGGTGTGCTGGGGAATGAACAGAAGGACAGATTGGCTGGCTCTGCAAAACTTGGTGGAGTATTTATGCATGATAAGGCAGACGTGGTTGCGGCCTTGTGGGGGAATTTGTACATCTCGGAGGAGCAAATGGATCACCATGGTCTGGCAAGAATGCGACAGCGAGGGGTGACGAGAGGATCTGGCCGACGATCGACGCTTAGCGGAAAGGCGAGACGGACATATAATCAGATTTCTACTGGTACTATTCGTGTTGGAACTCTTCGCTGGCTGCTGAGGATGGGGACAGAGCGCTTATGGGAATGCCCCAAATGCTGTGATGTCGGTTCCTAAATCAATCAATCAATCAATCACAACAGCAAATAATGCTGGTGTTCACTGCGACGTCCTGTAAAGGATATGAAATTAACAAATACATTGACACCTTGCCGTCTTCACAGACGATAGTTTGTTTCATTGTGCTTCAAAAAGGCATAATAACTACAACCCATGGTGATAGCAAATGTGACTGATAGACCAATTCGCGCAGTAAATTAGTCCACAGTGGATGCATGTGAACACATGGTCATTTCCACCATCATGACCATCTTACGTCTCGCACAGTCGGTGTGTGACTTATTTGCAATAATTTTCTTCTTTGTCTTTATTCCATTTCTGATATTTGCCCTCCATGCAACACGTTCAGCGGCGACTTGCTCCCAATGTGCATTATCAATGCCTGTATCAATCATGTCCCGCTAACATACATCTTTGTATGGTAGTAGCTACCAACCCTGAGATCTCTTACCCATCTGTAATTCACCAAAAAAGATGTCCTTTGGTATTCTATCATTATCCATCCTCTTAATATCAACAAGCCATATTGTAGGAACCTACTGCGAGTAACTGAAGTGTTAGGATCGTATCATCACATCTTTGTATGCCTAAGTACGCGAGGGAATAGTTAGCCAGTCATTTACTCCTGGAACGAACATTGAAAGCCGTCATAAAACTCAAACTGAGCTTCTTCTTCTTCTTCTTCTTTCGTTCACTTGAAATGTGTCTATAACTACAATGTTGTTTCCTGTATGAATTCAACTGTCTCCCGACCGATCTTATGCAATTGTCAGCAAAATGCCCCAACAGTTACACGAAAGTGTCCACTTTGGCCATCTACACCAAATATGAATCTCCACAGTTGGGATCTCCCAGTACCATTATTGCGCATCTCTCTGGTTTCTGAATTTGGGGAAGAGAAGGACAGTTCTACAGCACAGTCCCCTAGAGATGGTACTTTGGTACTGGGTAAGGAAGAGAGTTTCTACCTTAGCCTCAATTCAACAGGTACATGCCTTTTTTAGGGCACAAATGACCTGTTCTTCTGCTGACTATTATCTCATTATGGAACACAGGCCCTCAATCAACTGAAACTAATCCTTGGCAAACTGTTCGTGATTGGTTGGATTTTGTAGCTAAAGTTTTGCACTGGATGACGGAGCCATTCTTATGTCAAACCTCCTTAATTGCCTCTTATAATAGTGTGACAGATTACAAGATTACTTTTCTTTGCTTCCAGTAACACATGGAAAGTGGGATTTTTTTCATGGTTCAAGCGATATGCAGAACAATAAATCGGGTAAAAAAAATATCTCAACCACGCTGGTAGAATCATGAACATGGTTCGATGCATGGGCCCGTCGCTTGTCAACGTCAGAGATAGACTGACCACCTATTCCTTCTTGCTCTCAGGTCTACAAAATGTGATGGCGCTATCACATCACATACCCATGGTAGGAAACTGATTCGGGACAAATTTATTTTTATTGAAAAAAACAAAACAAAACTCAGTATTCAGGAATCACCACAGATCCAACATGACATCTGTCCGGTCTTTTTTCATATTTTTATATTAATTCATTAGTTACTAACCTAATTAATATAATGATAACAGTGATATGTCATTTGCATAAACATTCACATATACATTAAGGTATCTATGTGTGTGTATGTGATATATATATATAGAGACATATGCTCCAATGCTGATTCCATTTATATCCTCTACATTTCTGAAAATATTTTCGCTGTATAGAGAAAAAAAATCTGGAGACATCACACATCCCTGCCTAGCACCTCTCTTAATTGGCTGATACTGTCCCACTTCATTATCAATCCTTATTGCAGCTTGTTGTTTCCAATATAGGTTTTTTATAAGTCTAATGTCTTTCCCATCAATTTGTAGATCTGCAAGCATATCCACCATGTTGACATGTCTAACTCTATCAAAAGCCTTTGTATAGTCAATAAAGCAAAGATGTATATCCTTGTTTACTTCTATAGCACGTGCAATAACTGTTCGCAGCATATACACAGCATTTACTGTACCCTCTCCTTCTACAAACCCACATTGTTCTTCCCCTATTTCAGGTTGTATCTTCTTCCTCACTCTTTGCATGATAATTCTTAGCAAAATCTTTGTGGTGTGACTCATTATACTAATTGTTCTATGTTGATCACGTTGCAAGGTTCCTGATTTCTTTGGGATTGCAATAAATACAGAGTTACATAATTCAGGAGGTATATCTCCAGTATCATATAATGTGTTCATCAGTCTGGTGACTTGCTCTAGTCCAAATTCTTCTAAAGCTTTAATCATTTCTGTTGTGATGTTATCTGCACCGGGGGCCTTGCCAGCTTTCATATGCTTAAGAACATTTCGAACCTCCATCTCCAAAATTGGCGGTCCTTTATTATTAAATCTAATATCATACTGTTCGTCTCTGTTATCATCATAAAGGTGTTTCACATAATCTGTCCATACATGTAGAATCTGGTCTTTTTCTATTATGATTTTGCCATCTTCAGTTTTTAGACACCCTGTTTATGTACTTGTTCTTTTATTAGTAAGTTCCTGAATTCTTTTGTGCACTAATTTGGTATTTTGACTGTTGTGTTGGTTTTCAATTTCTAAGAACTTTTCCTCAAGCCATGCTTCTTTTGCCTCCTTACATAATATTCTGACTTGTCTGTGAATTTCTTCATATTTGACAGAATTATTTTTGTTGAGTCTTCTTGTTTCCATGAGGTGTAAAATTTCTTCAGTAATCCATTTCTTACGACCCACCTTCTTTAATTTTGGAATAGTTTCTGCAGCCCCATTGATTGAATTCTTCAACGTTTCCCATTGATCATCCACATCCTGGAATAGGATCTCTAGATCAGACAACATTTCAAATCTGTTCTGTACTTCTATGTTGAATTTGTTTTGTATTTCCTTGTCATTACTCAGTGTACACAAATCATATTTAGTGTTTCCTGTTATATACTTGACTTTCTTCAACTTTATCCTCAATGTTCCTGTGAGTAATCTGTGGTCACTATAACAATCAGCACTGGGAACTGTTTTTGCTAGTGTTAATGCGTTTCTAAATCTTCTGCTAATCAGAATGTAGTCAATCTGGTTTCTAATCCTGCTATCAGGACTCCTCCATGTCCATAATCTTCTAGGGTGTTCTTTGAACCAGGTGTTTCCTACAATCATTTCCTGTTCTTTTGCCCACTCTACGAGTCTGTATCCTCTTTCATTTCTCTCTCCTAAACCATAGTTTCCTACTGTGTATCTATCCCCTTGATTTCCTACTTTTGCATTGAAGTCCCCTATTATGATGTTTATTTCCGAATTTTTACATTTCTTTAAGGCAGACTCTATGTCATTATAAAATTCTTCTACACTATCTTCACTGGATTCTCCTGTTGGGGCATATACTTGAATAATATTTATGCTAAAAGGTCTGCCACTTAATTTAACTAGTAGAACTCTGTCCGACACGGCCCAATATCCTTGAACAGATTTTGCTGTTTTCCGGTCCAAAATAATTGCCACTCCTCTATGACGATCTTCACCTCCAGAATGAATAATCTTGAAATCTTCCTCTATCTTGATGCCTGCTCCTGTCCATCTCGTTTCGCACATACCTAAAATATTAATTTTTTCCCTTTCAAATTCTTGTTTTATGTTTGTCTAATGTTCCGTCGTTGTTTAACGTCCTAACGTTCCAAGTTGCTAATTTTAACGTCTCTGTCCTTGTCTTGCGATGATCAATCTTTAAGCGAATAATGATATACTAGGCACTTTTAAAGAGGTAGTTTGCCGTTGCTTTCCTCTATGGCAGTGACCTTACTGGTCGGATACCGCAGCCATTGACTCAAGAAGAGTTCCTCTGCCTGCCGTCTTGAAGCTCGAGGCCATGACCCACAATATCTGTCGGCTGCCCTGAAAATTTCATCCACCACCTGCCTTCCGTGGCTTCTTGTGAAAACTTCCAATAAAAGGAACACAAAATAATATCACATAATCCACAGGGAAACACTATTCACAGAAAATCCATAGGAAATCACACGAAATCCAAAGGATAACACTAAATAGCGTCCCTCCGAAAAGTAACGCTTCATTTTGTCGCCATTGTACCGGAAACGCTTTAAAGACACTGACAATCTCACTGAATGCTTTTGGAATTCATCATGACACCTGGGAGACTGCAGCCAGAGACCGAAATTCGTGGCGTGCATCATTACGCAAGGGTGCAGTCACGCGTGAGGCAACTAGGACTGCAAGAGCTGTGAAGAAAAGGCAGGACAGAAAAACCAATGCACGAAATCCTCCTCCAGAAACGTCAAGCATTCTTTGTTCACATTGTCAAAGAACATTTCGAGCCAATATAGGCCTTATCAGCCATCTTAGAACTCACAGCTCCATACTTTCAACCCCACTGGATGAAATGAATGGTCATCATCATTCTGATGGACAAACAACATATAACATATATATATATATATATATATATATATATATATATATATATATATATATATATATATATATATATATATATATATATATGGTTTAGTAGCCTCAGAAAACTATTTTATGGTCATCATGGTGTACTCAATTATTAGTTAATATATCAGGGATTAATGACTTGGAACATTACTTGGCGGCCATTTTGAACCCCTTATTCAGATTTAAACATCTAAAACTACAACCGCAATATGATCTTTATGCTTACTTTATCAGCTTACACAAAACTAATATATAGTTCGCATGGTTTTCTCAATGACTAGTTAATATATCAGGGATTAATGATTTGAACATCGACCTTTACGATCAGCTTAACAGCACGCACAAAACTAATAAATGGTTTGCTCGATTATAAGTTGATTTACCAGGGATTAATAACTGTAAACATTAATTGATGACCATTCTGAACCTAATAATTATTTCGGAACATTTAAGATTACAGTAGCAATATGACCATTACACTCGGTTTATCAACCAGCACACAATTAATATATGGTCTGCATATTTTGCTCAATTATTAATTAATATATCAGGGATTAATGACATGAAACATTAACGGCATTAACATTGGCGACCATTTAGAACGTATTAATAAGGTTTAAACATTTAAAATAAACATATTATAACATTATTTGGTTGTTTTTATATCAATGGGTAGACATTTTGAATATGAATGTAATTAAATGACAACATATGTCAAAAATTAGTGTTTACTTAATTAGGTCTTACTGTCACGAATAAAATGATATATGGTTGCTAAGGTCTTTGTTCACAAATAAAAAAGTTACATTTTATCAAAGTGCTCAAACTGTAACAACAGTGTTTTACTGTTTTTACCTCTTTGTTCATGTTATTAACTGATATAACTGACACAAGCATTAATATCTGGGTTTATAATTAACCTACAGACTTGACAAAGGTATCGGTGGATGTGTTTTTTTTTCCCCAAGAGGTATCTAACTATGCAGGTCGCGTAAATAAAACTCAATTTAGAAAATACTACTAAAGTGGCTACGTACAAATACTTCCATAACCAAGTGATTTACTACTTTCCTACTTACGTAAAACTGTATAAGCGATGTAATCATAAATGCTGTATTGAATCTGATCATAAAAGGGCGAAATTTGTAATACGATATACGACTGTTAGATGTGACAATGTATATTAACTTCTGTATGAATATAATACGCAGACACCAGCAGAACAAGTGAGACTGACATGTTTGCTGGGCGGTTTCACGTTATCAGTGATAACGGTTATCATTTTCTCATTTTTATACTTCTAGGGAACGTGTTTGTGAAACAGAAACTGAAAGTAGAAACTGCAGTCATCAGGGCTGTTTAGGGAAGTTTAGCAACATATGGCGAGACTTTAAGCCGATAAAAAACACACGATATATAAGATAACAACACAGGAAGGTGTATTATATCAGATATTTTTACAGCCAGTACAGTAATTCAGGAATAAGACACGGGGTGTGCTCTCTCGTCTGCCATTTAATATCTACATGGACAGAATATCCAAAGAAGCAAGCCTTGACAGAACAGATTCATAAAATTTAGAAATCTTTACTTCAGATGAAACAACAGATTCACCTACAATAAATGAACTTTTATTTGCAAACGATCAGTGCCTGTTATATAGCGACGAGGACAGATTCCAAAATCATATATTATTCGAGACCGAATAAGATAATGTGTTATGAGATAGACAGTCGGATCAACACATTGTGCCATATATATTAAAAGACAGAACATCAAATGGTTTGGCCATCTAGTTAGAATGCAATACCATCAACTACCAGCACTAGCCCTACATCAAAGAAGATCTGCTAACAGAGCAAGAGGACACCCGAGAAGAAAAGGGATTGGCAACATCAAAGACATTGTACAATCATATGGAATAACATTATCCAGTGCCACCCATCGGGTGATGCAGCGCCAGTTATTCCTCCCCGTAATTCTTGACGGCAAAGGTGGATGAAAAAAAAAATGTATTGGCGTTTAATTTACAAACACTGGTGTAAAATCACACCATATGAGTTGAGATGCATAAGAAACACAGTTGGACAAACATGAGATAGAGAGACAAATGAAGAACTAAGAACAAGTGCAGGGGTAACACCGATTACTGTCTTTATAGAACACCACAGAATTAAATGGTTTCAGGACATTTAGCTAGACAGGAACGAGACCAACCAGCGGCTAGAGCAGTGGTTCTCAACCGGTGGGGAATCCCCCCCCCCCAGGGGAGAATTTTAGGGTTTCCAGGGAGGGGGGATGAATGAAGACCATTTCAAGATCGCGTTAATACAAGAACCGATTACTTGATATTGTTTTTCCCTTCATACTTTATTGTTATGTACGTCTCATTCTTCTAAAATTCATTTTATAAAGTCAGCAGACCCACAAATCATGTTTTATGTGGATGTCTAGACTTGTTTTAGTATATGCTATTAAATTTACCTACCATTTTTTCGTATACTGTGTAGGGGTGGGGGGAATTTCTGGTAGGAAATATGAAAGGGGGGAATGACGTTCTGAAAATACGGTGAAGGGTGGGCACGGGCCAAATTTTTGGTAGGAAGGGGGGGGGGGGAATGACGTTCTGAAAATATGATGAAGATTGACACGGGCCAGAAAAGGTTGAGAACCACTGGGCTAGAGCGTTCTACGTGAGAACATCGAGATACACTGTAAGAGGACGACACAGAAAGAGTTGGCTAGATGGAGTAAAAGAGACATCGGAGAAATCAAAAATGACATTACCACAAGCAAATGACAAGCAAATAACAGACAATTACAGCTATCTTCTCTCTGCGACGCTTCACGGCAAAATCCAGTAGTACAAAAGAAGAATATTACATGATAAAAATATCTTGATGTGACAATATAAAGTAAAACAAACAGGCATGTTAAGATCCTGCTGTGAAACAGCAATCACAGAGATATGATGTACCTGACTGTGTCCTCGGGTCAGGTGAACAGAAGTCACAGACCAAATATACATTAGGGAAAATCAATAAAAATTATACGAGGGGAAGTCATTAAGTAACGGGAATACGTTTGTTTTTGTTTGTTTGTTTGTTTTTAAAAGGAGGGGCTGTGGGGGGGGGGGGGGGGGTGTGTTATTACAATAGCGCCAACCATAAATTGTGTGTGTATTATAACTGAACATGGTGCCTCTTGGTGGCAACAGACTTGGTCCACCTGCCGACTAGCTTGTTGATTCCGTTTAGGAAAAATGTTTTTGGGTGTTGCCTGAAACCAGTTTTGCGCCGCCTCCTTTACCTCGTTGTTTTCTGCACATCTCTGTCCCCGCAAATGTTCTTTCCATGGTTCAAAGAATTGAAAATCTGATGGCGCCAAGTCTGGACTGTATGCTGGATGTTCTCAGATTTCAGAGCACATAGTGTATCCACTGTATGCGCAGCCGTATGAGGTCGGGTGTTGTCGTGGAGTAAAAATACTCCTTTTGAGAGAAGTTCCCAGCGTTTCGATCGTATTGCGGGCTTCAGTTTATTAACTTGCATGTGACTATATCGAGCACTGGTCACATTTTCATTGAAACGCACCACTCAGGCCCCTTGATATTCCAAAGGATGGTAAACATGACTCTCTCTCTCTCATCATGTTCCTCTTGTACCTTGCGGTGTCGAGGTGAAGTATAAACTTCGTGAGAGTGCCCGGTTATGGGCTTCGTATATCGACATTCCCATGGATTCTGTTATTCCCTCCGTCCAGCGTTTACGTGGTCGGCCTCTTCCTCTGTAAACATGACTTTCCGCAGCAAATTCATCAATGGCATTTATCTTCCATTTGGAAATCTTTCTACCCATTCATACACTCTATCCTGACTCAAACAACTGTCTCCATATTGAACCACAATTCTTCTGTAGATTTCACAAGGTTTCACACCCTGTGACCACAAAAGACGAACAACGCTCCGTTGTTCTTTCGCGATGCAAGTCGATTAGTGGGGCAGCCATTTTGTAATCATTTATGCGGATGCGCAAATTGCTCGATCCTCACAAGCCCTACCAGGAGTAATGTGCGTGAGCCAGTTTGTATCCTGAAGTAAGATTTTCTGCTGTTTTCTGCTGTTTCTCTTCTATGCAATTTATAATACAATTCATATTATTTACTAACTTTTACTATTATAATAACGATTTAAAAAAGTAACAATAGTTACATTGGTTAAAACGTTCCACATTTCGGTTATAAATCGCTTTGTCAAGGACAGGTGGAGGGATAGTGTGTAAAGATAGGATCCCCTCTCAATAAAGGAGTTAGACTCACCATTCCTTCCGCTAGCGCAAAGAACACCCTTAGGCAAAGTGGAATACCCGCTTAGCTCCGCAAGCATAGTTTCAGAGCAACCGAAAGGTAGTTGTTGGTTATTGTCTCAAGTTTGCGGCAAGCAAATGGTCTCTCTGTTGAGAGAGTGGGTACGGTCATTAGCCTATGTGTTCACTGCCAAGAACGAAAACAATTGCGGAATATCTTCTTTATTTTTGGCTAGAAAACTATAGCCGACAAAGAAATTATGGAGAAAAATGAACAAACAAATCTATTCAACTAGAGCTCAGTAATGAAGACGATTTATTATTAAGGCAAATACAAATGAGGAAAATTAAATATTAGGGATGTCAATAAAACAGGTATGTCTAGAAAGATAACGATGGGGTGGGGGTTGTTTACCGGAGACATCCATCCATCATGTGCCATGCCGATAAGCGTGGGCGGTCATGTTCTGCCATCTCACTCGATCACCAGAGTCGTGGATCAGTTCCGTGTTCCTGTCTCAACCATGACACATGGCCAAGCCATCCAGGTATTTACGTCCCGGAGACAAGGATGATCACAAAGTAGATTGATTAAAAATGTGACAGATAATTTACATATGACAGCAACATAGGCAGGACATCTCAGTTATCATTTATGATAGAGATAAATTTTGAACTTTTTGTTTTAAAGTAAGTTCTCTCCCCACCCACCCCACCCATTCTCTCTCTCTCTCTCTCTCTCTCTCTCTCTCTCTCTCTCTCTCTCTCTCTCTCTCTTTCTCTCTCTCTCTCTCTTGCTTGTTTTGATTTGTTATTTATTGTTAAAGTTAAGAGACAGTTATGTCTAAATATATTGATATTAAATATAATATTTACAAGTTTATTAAAATATTATATAGGACAGCATTAAACAAAATAATTTAATTAAATTTTGGCTTCTCTTAGAAAATTCTTGGAAATATTGGCATATCATACTTGCCTTCCGTTATTTAGTGTTCAGCTAATACAATGAAGAAATCACAGCTTTAAGTTTCACATGAGAAACGATCACACGACTGTCAGCAAACATTTTAATTGAATAGATCCACTGCGTTAACCGAACTGTAGGCAAGGCTACCATCATGAGGAATGACTCTTGTACCTGCCGCTATTGTCCACGATTAGCTGACCTGCATTACACAATGATTCCACAACACAGTACTAAATATAAAACCTCTACACATTATTCTCACAACCGAGGAGGACCTGTGCCTTTGCCAGAGAGACAATGGGCAATCAAACACTAAATACTCACAGTTAAAGGGATTATTCCATCAACAATATCACGATGATGCTGGTCATCATCATGACATATGATTATGATGATGAAAGAAATAATTCATAAATTCAAATGCACATAATAAAATATACTAAAATATGTAGCCTAAATGAGTTATCAATATGTACTCATGTTATTTGAGCTTAAGAGCTGAGCTGCTTGTTTATTCCCAAGCTCCCAAGTAGATGTCAGAAAGATGGCTCTGTCCTTAGCGGTAAGGGGTCAGTATGGGGAGTTTCTCAGATAGATCAACATAGAGGACAGATCATTGCAGAGCACAGTGGTGCATATGTAACAATTACAGCCAGTATGAAGATGAAATAAAACATAGCACAATAAAACAATAAAAATAACACATACTTTTCTATTAATAATTTTAATTAACAACTGTATTTACAATGTATTTTCCAGCATTTACCACATTCTCACAACGATAGCTCAGAAAACTCCTCATGAAGTATAAAGAAAACGAAATGTAGGGTGTATTTTTAATGGCTGTGCAGTGATTGAACATATTGCCGGTCCACGTTTTGTTATCACCCTCTGTAAAGTTCATGCAACAGAATAAGTAAATACAAAACTTGGACAGGCAATATTTTCAAACACCCCACAGTCATTAAAAATACACCCTGTACATGTCAGGACTGTGACATATTCACCTATCCATCATTTTCAGCGCGTCAACGTTACACAGCAACCCAGAGATTATCAAAACAATTACAGCACCGTAGAACATCGAACGCACTAAGCGATACTAATGACAGACAGATGCCAGGATAAGAATAGAAAGGTTAGCGTCAACAGAATAGAATGTGACTGGTAGAGACACATCACGTGGATATAGCGTCCCCCAGCTTGGGCGCCGCTTTAATAAAACCGCGCACTTCTATGACTTCAGAGCGAGCGAGCAGTCGCCAAAGCTATGTGTTGTCCAACTTTCAAACTTTTACAACGGGCAGTTTGATCTAGTCTGAGGTAAGCGTGTGATTCTCAGATCTAAGTGGTACCACGATGTATAACGTAAAGGTATCCAGTGTTGTGCGTCCAATGAATTGTATTTTTGATAAAATAAATCTCTGAAAATGTGAAAAACTGCCGATCGCAACTTCAATACTGGCGCCACTTCCCCGGCGAAACCGACATCTTATAATTTCTCAAAACTGCAAAACTCTGACTTTCTACACTACATCTAACAACTTCACTATGTGCATATGACTATAATCTATCACAGAATAATGTACGAGATGAAATTTCCAATGCACTCGAATGCTTTTCATCAAAAACTTCTAGGAAAACGTTTCTGCAGAGATAGTCAGCTGGTGCAAACGAAACACTACCTTGCTTAAAAATGTACTTAATTCTGTCTATTTTGCAATCTAAAGAACTGAAACAGGAATTATACTCTTCCTTTTCTCTTTACGAATTGAAAACAAATAGTATTTGATAGAAATTAGTTTATTCATGTGTCAGATTTTATTTAGACAACGCACTACATCAACTGCATTGCTTAAAATAGGTTTATGTTCACAAACGCCATTTGTGATAGCCGACCTACTTAATCTGCTCAGACTAACGGGTGAAAATTACCTTGGTCTATAGGCAACTGTGTCGCCAACTGAATGGACATGATATGCACTGGTAAAAGATGTAGGAGAAGTATAAGTAGACAGAGAGGAGGAGAGTATTAGGGAAAAATACTTTAAGTAATAATTTTTTTCTAATATATTGTGTCATGACCTTGTATAGATTACATTTTGTAACAAATACACATCAGAAATTCTGTATGTTGGACATGAACCACAATAAAAGCACACTAGATGAGTTAAACTCATATTAACTGATGTAGATGTGAGGACAATTAGTACAAGCTATGGAACCCCACACAACAGAAGTTAACTCAACACAATACACTTCACACCACACAACTCCACACCACAACAGCAGGAACAAGGAAATGATTTAGAATAGGAAGTAATTGCCTTGGAAAGTACAGATAAACAATTATATACACAATGTAGAACAAATAGAGTCATGTGGATGTTTAAATGTATGCCATTTATACAAATGCATCTCATACTTGTGTTGATCTTGCCTGTCAGCTTGATTACCATGATTCAGGGAACATCGCATTATCACTCTTATCTGTGTCTGACTGTACACTACTCACTGAACTACAGGTCCACTGAGGAAATGCATACAGCAGGTACCAGACAACAGAAGCTGCATCCAGTGTAATAATCTCTGACCCACCCCAAAGTAACACAACAATACTTCTTCTGATCTTATCATTTTGTTTTGTTATGTTGTGTTCACACTATGAACATGCTGTAAAGGATTATACATACCTGTATGAATTTTAAACAGTGATGTCTTGGTGCCACACCTAACCAACAAGGAGGGAAGAGGAGTGAATGAGATGATCAACACCTGTGATGGCAGATGACTCCAGCCTTAAACAGAGAATGAGAAGTCTTCAATTAAGCTAAACTGGCCCAACCTGAAGTGGATCCATCAGACCATGGACCCAGGCTTATCCACATCTCATCACACCAGGTTTTCTTATCACTCCCACAAACTTCACCCTCTCAGAAAATGATTTTCTTGAATTATTGTTGGATGTAGAAATTGTTAACTATAACACATTTTGGTAGTTAAAATATCTCACTATACAATGAATGTTATTATTTATTGACTGACTATACTTGGTCCTATGAAAGTTTTTTTCTATTTCATTCTGTAAATGTCAACAGCTGATGGAAAAACGAAGAAAATGTCAAATAGGCCAAAAGAAACTGGCACAGTCAATAAATTTGTTTAAATGTGAGGATCTCTTCCACTTAATTTGTCAGTCCAAACTATCTGTGGGAAAATCTCTATCTTGTGTGTAGAACATGTCTCAATGCTCCCTTGTGTTTGTTGAATGTTTAATTAACAGATACACATTTACATAAGATAAATTCTTAGTTGGAGAGAGAGAACAGGAGACTCTTCATCTTTAACTGTTCCAAATCCATGTTATATTGCACCTGATTCTTATTGAGAAAGTCTTTTCAGACAATTTCTTAAGATGGAAGAAGGGGGTTCGTGAGCTATACCATTAAATACCAGGTGGAAAGACAGGGGACAAACCTAGTGATGACTTTTCTATTAAAAGAGGACCACACACCCTTAGACGAATAACCAAATCCGAGTCTGTAAATCTTTCAAGGGTCGTATTCTTGATCTATTTACATATAAGAAGAGGATGGGGCCCAGCTACCTTTAACAGAGATGGGTCATGCACTTTAGTGATTGCCAGTCCCTTCAAAATATACGACATATATTGGGGGCTCGTCCGGGATTTTGAAACCCAGCAGACAGTTTAGATAACTATTATCCTAGATGATAAACCCTGGGAATAGATAGATATCTGACGAGGGATTCTAAACTATAGTAGATCAGTGACACTAGATGTGAACAGTATTCATGTGTGAATTGGTGACATTGTACTTGTTTTGAACAATTATAGACATTGTTACACAGATTTAGATTTCCAACTTTGTCATGTTTACATATGTTGAATAGACATCATGTGGGGTACTGATTGACTTCCATATGATATGATTGACAATTATAGAGGTTGTTAAACAAATTAAGATTTCCAACTTTGTCACTTCACATATGATAAATGAACATCATGTGGGGTACTGATTGACCTCCATATGATATGAATGACAATTATAGATAGAATATAGCAAGTGACTGATCATTTCTTCTGAAAAAAGGAGGGCCTCTTTCAAATAGGTCTATATTTCAGAAAAAGGTGTTCCAGAGGAAATAGAGTGAGAATTTACCATCTACAACATTATTCTCTTTCGAGAAGATGTCTTTCTATAGAGGAATTTGGACTTAGAGAATTTCATCACCGACTGGGAAAAAATTTTCTCCATAGGGAAATCTCTATCAAAATTTCAAGTTCTTTTGGGAAGAGTGCAATCATTCTGGGTACTTCTTTGCTTCTGTCTTTAGCTTGAGGAGCATTGACAGAAAGACAAGAATTTAAGTTGCAATTATTTCTTAGGTCAGATTCTCGTGGTGTATAAGAACTATTTTACTTGGGTCAGCGGACATTAGTTAGTTTTTGCTTGTTAATATTGTGCATGTTATGCTGTATAATTTCAGATCCGGGAAGTGACAGGCTTACCCAGACCTGAGCAAACTGCACTGTATTATTATTTTTTACAAAAAGATAGGGTAAACAAAAATATAGCATGGCCGAGGCTGCTAAGTTCCGTGCCCAGACAGTAGAAATAGGCAAGCTATGCAATTTAGACGGCCCTGAGCTGGCTAAATTTGTATCAGATGAATTCGACAGGAGGGAGAAACTGCAGGCTGAAATTGCTGAAAAGGAGAAGCAGCGCCTACAATCATATGAATTAGAACAACAGAAACTTCAAGCTGAAATAGCTGAGAAGGAGAGTAAGTTGCAGGCTGAAATCGCTGAAAAGGAGAAGCAACGCCTACAATCATATGAATTAGAACAACAGAAACTTCAAGCTGAAATCGCTGAAAAGGAGAAACAACGCCTACAAGCTTATGAGTTAGAACAAAGGAAACATGAAGATGAAATAAGGGATAGGGAACGAGAACGTCAACATCAACTGGAGTTGAAGAGAATGGAGACTGATCTGGAGATCCGAAGACTAGAGGGAGGGATTCCCCCCACCCCCTCAAATTCACTAGGTTTTCCAGTGACAGAACAACATTCCAACGTCTCGTACCAAAATTCCGGAGCGATGTCATTTCCACTAGAACCATTTAATGAACAGACGGACAATGTCGAGGCTTTTTTATCACGTTTCGAACTTATGTGCGTCAGTTGTGGTCTAGAACAGGAAAAATGGGCGACGAAACTATCGCAAGCTTTAAGGTCTACCTCGTATGACGTGTTCTCTAGACTCACTCGAGAAGAACAACAGGATTACGAAACACTCAAAAAGGCACTCTTGAGCCGATTCGAAGTGGACGGGGACTCTTACAAAGTTCGATTCAAAACCGCAAGGAAAGAACCGGGCGAAAGTTATGCGCAATTAGTTGAAAGGCTGAAATCTTATGTTCAACGATGGGCAAGTCTAGGTAGGTTTGATGAGAGTTTCGAGGGGCTCCGAGAGATGATCATCATAGATCAGCTAAAAGGAAAGATGTCGAATGAAATGAAAGCATTCTTAACCCAGAACGGAGCTGACCGACTAGAAAGCATCATCATCCTAGCCGAGAGATTTGAGAAATCTCAGAAGGAAATCGGAGGTAAGGGACGTTCGGCCAACATTCCCCCTCAGGATAAAACTTCAAAAGCAAAGGAGGGTGATGGCAACTTAGGCACCAAGAAAAATGGGAAAACCAAAAACATCCCTCAGAACACAGCCCAAACAACAGCGAAGGAGGAAAAATTATTCTGCACTAATTGTAAAATTAAAGGACACACATTGAAGAATTGTAGGAGGAAGCCACCTCCACACACAGCTGCTTGTTTGGCCAGCCGAAGAGAGAAAGGAGTGAACACTGATGAAACGTCCAACCAGACACCTCATAAAGACACCGCATCTCATCTTCCGGTTGTCGAGTCCATATTGCTGAATGGATTCAAGACGACCTGTCTCTATGATACCGGGTTATCGTACGACTGTGTTGTATCATCATCCTTAGTTCACCCGGAACAGGTGACAGAGGAGATCGTCGAATTACAGGGACCCCTGAAGAGCTCTACAACTATGTCTCTTCCGGTGGCAAATGTGAGCATAGCATCTCGTTATGTCACTGGGACAATCAGGGCTGCAGTCTTAGAAGATCCTATATATCCCGTAATTCTTGGCTGTAGATTTATAATTCTAGGAGAACCTGTTCAACCTGTGGCGATGTCGACGATGACAACTCGATCCCAGACGAAAAAGACTCCGGAAACAACTACGCCAATCCCTCGAAAGGAGGAACTGAAGAGGGCACAAGAAGCCGATAGCACCTTGGAACCCTGCTTCAGGAAACTGCCTAAATCACATTTGCCTCCACGTAAAGGTGAGCTGTTTATGAAGTCAGCACTTCTATACAGGAAAGCAGGGAGAGCTGGACAAGAGTTCAACCAACTTGTTGTACCAACTCCACACAGGGCTCAGATTCTTGAAATGGGCCACAGTCTACCCTTTAGTGGGCATATGGGTATCAACGCCACTATACAGCGCATTGCAACTCACTACTTTTGGCCAGGGATGAACACAGACATACAACGGTTTGTAAAATCATGCCCACAGTGTCAGAAAGTATCACCAAAACACCGGAAACCACCGGCAATGTTGGGTGATCTGCCCATAACAGGAATACCGTTCGAGAAGGTAGCTGTAGACATAATCGGACCCCTCTCCGCAACGAAGAGGCGAAATCGATTCATATTAACGCTTGTGGACACAACGACCATGTGGGCCGAAGCGGTTCCTATGCCAAGCTGTGACTCCAAACACGTTGCTGAAGCATTATTAGGAATATTCACACGTCTAGGATTCCCCCAAAGAATCTTGACGGACAACGGTTCACAGTTTCGCAGTAAACTTATGGAGGAGACATTTAGACTTTTTCATTCACGCCATATCTTTAGTTCACCATATTACCCGCAATCCAACGGACTTGTGGAGCGGTGGAACGGGACCTTGATTAGTATTCTGCGCAAAATTGCCCAGGAGAATACGGAGGATTGGGACTTGTATTTACCCGCAGCACTATTCGCTTATAGGGAGGTACCCCATCACTCAACAGGTTTTGCTCCAGCAACATTGTTGTTTGGACGACCAATCAAGGGGCCATTGGAGGCATTGCTACGAACATGGACTGATGATCATACAGACGATACAGTCGTGACTGCATCTACGTATGTTGCCGAGTTGAAGAATCGTTTACAACACAGTTGGAAACAAGCGAATGTCAATCTACGTAAAGCCAGACGAAGAATTGCTAGCTACTTCAATCGCAAGGCAAAAGATAGAGAGTTAGAGGTGGGAGAGAAGGTGATGTTGCTGCTTCCAACCAGTCAGAATAAGCTGCAAATAGGATGGAGAGGACCTTATGTAGTGACGGCGAAAATCTCACGTACCAACTACAAGATTTCTGTCAAAGGCAAGATGAAAGTATTTCACATAAACCTTCTGAAGAAATATAATGAAAGACCCTCAGCCACCGAACCTGCACATCTGATGGCCATGAGTGTGGCTACTGAAGTCGAAGAAGGATCAACAATGGGAGTCGAGTACCCACTGCAAGCCAAAGAAACCTTTAAGGATGTGGAAATTAATCCCAACTTAACAAAGGATCAGCAGGAGCAGATTCGGGAACTTATGGTTATGTATGCAGACGTACTTACAGATAAGCCAGGAAGAACTGATTTGGAGGAATTTGACATGAAGTTAAATGACACAGTGCCTGTGCGAGTCAAGACTTACCCAGTTCCTTATGCAAAGCAAAAGACTTTAGAGGAAGAAATACAACAGCTACTCACCGCAGGAATAATTTCACCATCTGAATCACCTTACAGTGCCAGCGTCGTATTATTGAGAAAGCCAAGTGGAGAACATAGATTGTGCATCGACTATCGACAGCTCAATGCTATTACTGAATTTCAAGCAGAACCTCTGCCTGATCAGAACAAACTCTTCACAGCACTCAACCGAGCGAAGTACTTTACTAGGATTGATCTCAGTAAGGGATATTATCAGATTCCTGTAAAGGAGGAGGTTAGACCATGGTTAGCTTTCAGTACGCCTGGAGGACACTATGAGTTCAACGTACTTCCATTCGGATTAAGTAATGCTCCTAGCGTTTTTACACGTATGATGAGAAAATTACTTGACCCACTACACCATCCAGACATTAGTCACTTTATGGATGATATACTGATCGCAACTGAAACATTTGACAAGCATGTAGAAACACTACATCTTTTGTTCAGACGACTCAGAGAAACTGGATTAACGGCTAGGCCAAAGAAATGTCAAGTAGGATTCCAAGAATTGGACTTTTTAGGTCATAAGATATCTCATGGACTAATAACTCCACAGGAAGGAAACGTGGACAAACTCCAGAGAGCACCTCGTCCAAAGACAAAGAAGGATGTGAGATCATTCGTATCTTTGGGTGGATTCTATCAACGATACATTAAAGACTTCAATACTCTGTCCGCACCTTTAACGGATCTTACCAAAAAAGGGAACCCAGAGAAAGTCAATTGGTCTGCTGAATGTGAGAGAGCTTTCACAACACTCAAACAAGCCTTAACTAATCACCCAGTTTTACATCTGCCAGATCTCAACCAACCATTCGTACTGCGTACAGACGCCAGTGACGTAGGAATTGGGGCAACGCTGTTGCAGAGAAAAGGAGATGAAACATCAGAGCTATTCCCTGTAGCTTATGCCAGCAGGAAATTGAATGCAGCGGAGAAGAATTATAGTGTTATCGAGAGAGAATGTTTAGCTCTCGTATGGAGTGTACAGAAGTTTCAGGCATACCTATATGGAAAACACTTCACTGTACAATGTGATCATCAACCACTTATGTTTCTCGCAGCATCCAAAAATTTGAATGCAAGACTTATGAGGTGGTCACTACTTCTACAACCATACTCGTTCCAGATAGAATATGTCCCTGGAAAGATGAATGTGGGAGCAGACTTTCTAAGTCGACACCCAGTGTCTGATGAACCAGGTCAATCAGATACAGGAGAGAATACATTGGAGTAAATCATATAGGAAAAGCTTGACCACTGTAAATGCTGGAAACTTAGTTCCATACCCTAGAACAATCTGGAGTGGGGCTATGTGACATATTCACCTATCCATCATTTTCAGCGCGTCAACGTTACACAGCAACCCAGAGATTATCAAAACAATTACAGCACCGTAGAACATCGAACGCACTAAGCGATACTAATGACAGACAGATGCCAGGATAAGAATAGAAAGGTTAGCGTCAACAGAATAGAATGTGACTGGTAGAGACACATCACGTGGATATAGCGTCCCCCAGCTTGGGCGCCGCTTTAATAAAACCGCGCACTTCTATGACTTCAGAGCGAGCGAGCAGTCGCCAAAGCTATGTGTTGTCCAACTTTCAAACTTTTACAACGGGCAGTTTGATCTAGTCTGAGGTAAGCGTGTGATTCTCAGATCTAAGTGATACCACGATGTATAACGTAAAGGTATCCAGTGTTGTGCGTCCAATGAATTGTATTTTTGATAAAATAAATCTCTGAAAATGTGAAAAACTGCCGATCGCAACTTCAATACTGGCGCCACTTCCCCGGCGAAACCGACATCTTATAATTTCTCAAAACTGCAAAACTCTGACTTTCTACACTACATCTAACAACTTCACTATGTGCATATGACTATAATCTATCACAGAATAATGTACGAGATGAAATTTCCAATGCACTCAAATGCTTTTCATCAAAAACTTCTAGGAAAACGTTTCTGCAGAGATAGTCAGCTGGTGCAAACGAAACACTACCTTGCTTAAAAATGTACTTAATTCTGTCTATTTTGCAATCTAAAGAACTGAAACAGGAATTATACTCTTCCTTTTCTCTTTACGAATTGAAAACAAATAGTATTTGATAGAAATTAGTTTATTCATGTGTCAGATTTTATTTAGACATCGCACTACATCAACTGCATTGCTTAAAATAGGTTTATGTTCACAAACGCCATTTGTGATAGCCGACCTACTTAATCTGCTCAGACTAACGGGTGAAAATTACCTTGGTCTATAGGCAACTGTGTCGCCAACAGAATGGACATGATATGCACTGGTAAAAGATGTAGGAGAAGTATAAGTAGACAGAGAGGAGGAGAGTATTAGGGAAAAATACTTTAAGTAATAATTTTTTTCTAATATATTGTGTCATGACCTTGTATAGATTACATTTTGTAACAAATACACATCAGAAATTCTGTATGTTGGACATGAACCACAATAAAAGCACACTAGATGAGTTAAACTCATATTAACTGATGTAGATGTGAGGACAATTAGTACAAGCTATGGAACCCCACACAACAGAAGTTAACTCAACACAATACACTTCACACCACACAACTCCACACCACAACAGCAGGAACAAGGAAATGATTTAGAATAGGAAGTAGTTGCCTTGGAAAGTACAGATAAACAATTATATACACAATGTAGAACAAATAGAGTCATGTGGATGTTTAAATGTATGCCATTTATACAAATGCATCTCATACTTGTGTTGATCTTGCCTGTCAGCTTGATTACCATGATTCAGGGAACATCGCATTATCACTCTTATCTGTGTCTGACTGTACACTACTCACTGAACTACAGGTCCACTGAGGAAATGCATACAGCAGGTACCAGACAACAGAAGCTGCATCCAGTGTAATAATCTCTGACCCACCCCAAAGTAACACAACAATACTTCTTCTGATCTTATCATTTTGTTTTGTTATGTTGTGTTCACACTATGAACATGCTGTAAAGGATTATACATACCTGTATGAATTTTAAACAGTGATGTCTTGGTGCCACACCTAACCAACAAGGAGGGAAGAGGAGTGAATGAGATGATCAACACCTGTGATGGCAGATGACTCCAGCCTTAAGCAGAGAATGAGAAGTCTTCAGTGAAGCTAAACTGGCCCAACCTGAAGTGGATCCATCAGACCATGGACCCAGGCTTATCCACATCTCATCACACCAGGTTTTCTTATCACTCCCACAAACTTCACCCTCTCAGAAAATGATTTTCTTGAATTATTGTTGGATGTAGAAATTGTTAACTATAACACATTTTGGTAGTTAAAATATCTCACTATACAATGAATGTTATTATTTATTGACTGACTATACTTGGTCCTATGAAAGTTTTTTTCTATTTCATTCTGTAAATGTCAACAGCTGATGGAAAAACGAAGAAAATGTCAAATAGGCCAAAAGAAACTGGCACAGTCAATAAATTTGTTTAAATGTGAGGATCTCTTCCACTTAATTTGTCAGTCCAAACTATCTGTGGGAAAATCTCTATCTTGTGTGTAGAACATGTCTCAATGCTCCCTTGTGTTTGTTGAATGTTTAATTAACAGATACACATTCACATAAGATAAATTCTTAGTTGGGGAGAGAGAACAAGAGACTCTTCATCTTTAACTGTTCCAAATCCATGTTATATTGCACCTGATTCTTATTGAGAAAGTCTTTTCAGACAATTTCTTAAGATGGAAGAAGGGGGTTCGTGAGCTATACCATTAAATACCAGGTGGAAAGACAGGGGACAAACCTAGTGATGACTTTTCTATTAAAAGAGGACCACACACCCTTAGACGAATAACCAAATCCGAGTCTGTAAATCTTTCAAGGGTCGTATTCTTGATCTATTTACATATAAGAAGAGGATGGGGCCCAGCTACCTTTAACAGAGATGGGTCATGCACTTTAGTGATTGCCAGTCCCTTCAAAATATACGACAAGGACATACGATATTATTGACACCATGGATAAAGAAATAAAAAAAATCGAATGATAATTATATCCTGACATATTCTTACTGCAATTCTGAACTTGTACTCGCTCCTGTAAAGGTGAATCTCAAAATGTAAATCATACAATACTACAAATGTGTTTAGGGATGTATTATTTACAAATTGTGAAAATTGCATATTTTGTTTCTTTACCATTGTATTTTCTTTTGTTGAGAAGTGTCATATACCTCTTTAAACCAGAACTCTTACAACTATACAGATAAGACAATTATTTGGAACTTGCCCTTTTATAATAAAGATTAAACACCGCATTAAAAGAAAACAACAACACTTTCTAACTATTAACAAGCTGCATGATGTGCATTGGTATAATCATCAGGAGATTAGGACTATTTTATGAGCTCCGTAGGACGAGAATTCGATGCCTGTGCTTGTCGTCCACTAAGAAAATGAACGAACAAACAAGATCAGCATAATGAAAGGAATGATAACGGAAGTAGACTGATAGAGCTTTGCAGCCAACACGACCTCTTTATAACAAACACATTCTATAAACATAAAGATTTCACAAGTATACACCTGGTATAAATGGAACGATCTAGATACCAAAAGCCAAATAAATTTTATATAACAATAAATAACAGAAAGAGAAATATATTAGATGCAAGGGCAGTGCCTAATTTCAGTATAAACACAGATCACAAAGCAATCGTTGCCACAATAAGAACAACCAGAAGAAGAAAACAAAGAGCAGGAAAATACATGCCATACGAATCAGTAAACTTAAAAAACCTTAAAGTAAGGGAAAATTATGAGAAAGAACTAACTGAACTCTTTGTAAAATTACCCATAGTAAGGAAAACAGTGGAAGAAGAATGGGAGATGTTCAAATCAAGCATTTTAAATACTGCAAAAATAACATGTGGAACCATGAAAAAACGCAAAACACGGATAAAGAAAATAACAAGTTGATGGAATTCAGAAGTAAAGAAAGCGGTAAAAGACAAAACGGAAAAATATAAAAAGTGGTGAAGAGCAAACAGGAATGTGATTACATAAAATATAGAATAGCGAGAAGACATGTGAGTAGAATAGTAAAGAGGGAAAAACAAAAAGACTGGGAAAAGTATGGAGAAACTCTAAATAAAAACTAAAAGGAGGCAACTAGACACTTCTACAAAAAGATACGTGCAATGCGAACCACAGGAGAACCCTTTGACCCAACTGAAATAATTAACAGCGAATATGGAGAATCAGTAAGTGAACAAAAACAAATCCTAATAGAGACATTTCACTGTTGAGTCATACTGGGAAAATATTTTGCAAAATTCTTGAAAAATGATTACGAACTACTCTAGAACACCAGCTAAGCGAAACACAACTTGGATATAGGAAAAAACAAAGGATGCACAGATACCATTTTTGCTTTTAGACAACTTATAGAAAAATCAATCGAATTCAATGAAACACTCTACCAGGAAAAGGCATTCGATAGAGTAGATAGAAACAAGCTGTGGAAAATCCTTAAACAATATGGAGTCAGCACACATATAACCAACCTATGTAGAAGTTTATACAACAACAGTGAATGTATAGTGAGAGCAACTGGAGGACACTCAGAACCCTTTACCGTAAGATCTGGAGTACGACAAGGTTGTGTCCTGTCCCCTCTCTTGTTCATAACATATATAGACAACATATGTAAAGAAACCAGCCAAACAGAGACAGCAAGAATACCGCATGACGGTACACAGAACACAGAAGAAGAAGCATCTGCAAATCTAACCATTTGAGAACTCCTGTTTGCGGACGACCAAGCACTAATAGCAAAATCAGAAGCTGAATTGCAAGACCACATGAATAGTCTAAACCAGTGTTTCCCAACCTTTTTTGTACCATGCCCCACTTAAGCCTTTCTAAAATTCATATTGCCCCCCTCCCCCGCCCCATGCTCAACATATACATTATTTTTAATATTCAAAAATTGAAATGTTCACTAAAGAAACTTGAATTATAGGTTTTAGGAAGAAATCACTAGGTAATTATTGAGCAAACACAGTAAGTAAATTTTCAAAACATATAATGGAGAACTGAAATTCAAGTACAAAATAATTTTAATGAAAGATTTTTCTATATTATTTTAATTATTAGTAATTATTTATTATTTAAATTTAGTGAGATCCTTGCGCTTGATGCTTGCTGCAAAGAGATCTTATGTCAGGTTCCAATTTAGTTAACTTCAGTCTCAAGTCTCCCCGTTTTGTTATATTCAGCCGATTTCTTCCATTTTCGAATTGCCCCCCTTAACAGTCAAATTGCCCCCCTGTGGGGCGTGGGCCCCACGTTGGGAAACACTGGTCTAAACGAAATGTGTAGAGAACATACCATGAAAATTAGCATAAGCAAACAGAGGTAATGACTATAACTAAAAAAGAACAAACAACAACAATTCACCTAAACGAACATCCCTTGAAACAAGTAAAGAGTTTCAAGTACATAGGAAGTATAACATCATCAAATGGCAGATCAGAAGACGAGGTCGAAAATAGGTGCAATAAGGCAAACCAACTCATTGGATAAATGGCACCAATACTAAAGAACAAACATGTATCAATAACTACTAAGAAAGCACTTTACAACACAATCTTCCTACCAACTCTATGCTACCAATGCCAAACCTGGACAATGAGAGAAAAAGAGAAAAGAAAAATCACAATAACAGAAATGAGATTCCTGAGAAGAATACTCAACGTATCAAGAAGAGATAAGATCAGAAATGAAGAAATCAGGACTAAAGTGAGGGTTAAAGCAGCACTAGATTTTATTAGAAAGCAGCAAGTCAAATGGTTTGGCCATGCAAGTAGGTTACCAGTCAACAGCATACCACAACAAGCAATGATGTACAGACCAGATGGAAACAGAGGAAGAGACCGACCACGTAAACGTCCATGGGAATATCGATATATGAAGCCCATACTCGGGCACTCTCACGATGTTTATACTTCACCTCGACACCGCAAGGTATAAGAAGAACATGATGAGATGAGATGAAAAAAACTTTTAAAACGAGCGCGGGTCGAACCGCTTTTAGTTCTCGCCTCGCTGCGAGACCCTGCGTGGATAAACGGGATTACGGAGAAAGTGGTGTAACCCCTCAGCCAGAGAGACCGGCAGGTAAACTAAACCTACTTTAAAAGCCTGTTGTGCTTGTCTCTATATACGATCCCAGACCTCCTCCGAACAATCCTTGTATTTTCAATCCTTGTATTTTCCTGAATACTTGGAGTCTGCTTAAATAAGCCCAATGCGCTGGTCGAACCTGCCTGTCTTGATTTACGGTTTGCGCTGTAATCTTCCATACGAAGTTCCTGCATACAATTATAATGAATAATGTAAAACACTGCAGTGATATACTGTAAGCTATAAATTAGAATATTAAAATATTACAGGCAATTGTTCCCTCTACCATTCTATCTCTCTTACTCTACATCTATACATGCACACACAAATGCATATATACAGCCGTATTTGATTAGGGGTCCTTTCATATTTATATCTCGATCCTGTGCCAGTTCACCTGCATCATGTATTTTCATGCTGAAGGTGTCCTCAATATCCTGTGTCCATCTTCCTACTGGTGTACCCCCGCCACTTCTTCCAGGACCCATGTCTGTCATCAATGATTCTCCCATCGTGATGGTTAATATGACATACGTATTTCAGTTTCTAAGATGTGATGCTGTTTTTTGAGTCTGCCTCTCTCTAGACACATGTAAGCAAGCAGATGCGCGCGCGCGCACACACACACACACTATCACACATGTATAAATATATCTGTCTGTTCGTCCGACCATCCAGCCACTGACCGACTGACCAGTCTATCTATCTCCAGGGTTGTATGATCTTTCCACAGTGATACGAGTAATTAATACGACAGACTTATATCAGTTTCTGAGGTATGATGCTGTTAATGTGTAAATTTTTCTCGATGTTCACAACTCTCTATTTCTTTCTACAGACACACACATAAGCACATGAGTACGTATTTTAATAAAACATGTACACACACATGTAAATATTTAAAAAAATACAAACTATCACCCACACCTTGTAGCCTTTCCCTTCCCATGGATACCAAGTGTGGAAGAGGAAGAACAAGTAGAATATGATAAAGCTTTAACATCAGAAGACCCCCCCCCCCCCCAACAACAACACACACAAAACTCACCTCTAAACTTTTATTTTCATACTCCTTCATCGCTGTGATACACTGGTGTTTAGTGTTGATGTTCGTGGTGACCCCACTCTTCATCATGGTATCTTGACCATTTGGGGGTTTGAACGGAACTGTAGTTCCAACTGCCGCTATACTGGCACTGGCGCACAAAAATGAACCAGCGGCTGATGTTTGGCCAGACAGGGAGGATGTGGCTCCAGTATTTGTTCCAAATAAGCTGCTGTCTGTAGGGCCTGCGGGGGTTCCGAAACCTGAATACATTTATAAATTCTTCATGAACATATGTAAACCTCAATTATGTAAACAAAATGTCACGACAGTTTCTTTCAAACTAATTTGGTAACACCAAAAGAAGCAAATCACGGATAATTAGCAGACTAGTGAAGAATTATGTGGAAGTTGTGATTTTATAGAAGAATAATGAGAACACCTTAGAAGGATAGAAAGAGCAATGAAAATATCTCGAAAGAAGTTAACTCATAAAGTGAACTGGTTACTCGATTCAAAAGAAGACAGTCTTGAGAAAGAGAAAGCTAAGTATCTTGTTACAATGGGACAAATAAAGCAGAGATCTAGAGAGAAGATGCTGGATAGTTTGACATCATAGTATGAAGGATCAACAGTATAAGCAACTACCGGTAGTACATAAGACAAAAGACTGGACAGACATCATGATCACAACATGGCACGGACTGTAAGAATATCACCGATAGTGACAGTGTCTTGTGTATTTCAGTGTAAAGGATTCATGCTTGCTTGCTTTAAAAACAAAAATTCTGAATTCGGCCTCGTTCAACCTGCTTCTTTCAGATGTGGTTATTGTTGAGGTCCGTGGTTTTTGTGGGTTTATGCACCCTGATTCTTGTCTTGTGCGCTCTTACGAGTTGGTCCTGATTCGGACAGGTTTTATCGGCTTTTGTGTCTGTGACGTCAGCGGGGGTAGGGAGGAGGAGGGGGTGGGGTTGGTGGCGGATGTCTTTTGTGCCCGTTTCCTCTGGTGGCTTATTTTGTTAGTGGAGGCTCCTGGCTTGTCTGGCTTGACTTGCTGTAGTCTTTATGACTTTTTATTTGGTCTGTTTGTCTCCTTTTTTGTGTATTTTCTGTAGGAGATTTTCGATGTTTTCATTTTCCTCCTTGCGCCTGTGTTCACTTTCGATTTTGAGTTTCTTTTGCCTTTCAATTTTTCTTCCTCTGCGGTCAGCCATGGGATCATCTTTCCGTCTTCTATATAGTACGTGTAGCCGGGTCCGTCCTCAGGGTCATAGTGTCTATCTGGGTAATGTACCGGTCTCCTGAGTTTCTTGGGCTTCTTCTTTTCTGTTTCTTCCCAGCGTCTTCTGAATTCCTGGCACCTGAGTTCCTCAATCCTTGCCGATTCTAGTAGCTCCTCCAAGGTACGTCCCCGGGGCCTCTCAGTGCCGACATTAGGGTGCTCATCTCGGTTTTCTTCGGATGTCTGGCGGGATATTGGTTTCCCCTTGTCGGCCTCGGGCGTCGCGGTCGGGCTGCTGGCTTTAGCTTGCGGTTCAGGCTCGGTCTCTTGGTTGTCATCTTGTGGTTTCTATGTTGTCTCTTGTATGATTTCTGTTGGTTTGTTTTGAAATAGTACCATTTCAGCTTTCTGTACTTCTCGCTCCGATTTAATGGTGTGTAGAATGTCTTCATTCTCCTTCTCTATCAGTGCCATATGTTCCACTTCTTGCTTGATGTTTTGATGGATCTCATTTATTTCAGCCAGCAGTTTCTCATTGTCGCTGGTCGGAGTCGGCGTCAGCAGTGCCTTGACTTGCTTCTTCAACTCGTCTGTCTGGTTTTGCAGTTGATCTCTTTCAGCTTGTGACTGTCTCGTACCTCCGCATTGCGTCCGTATATGGTGTCTTTGTGGTGATGGCGAACTTTATACGTCTCTGTGTCTTTGAAGGTTCGGACAGCCTAAGTATCTTGCTCCATGCTTGCCCAGGAAGTTGGCGCACTTTCCTTTGTTGTTGGGTGCTCGGAAGTCCGTGTCCAGCTTGGCCAGCGGACACTCCTTGAAGGCGTGGTGATCGGCGCAGAACCGGCAGATTTTTGTCTTACTGCGACATGCTGCTCTGCTGTGGCCGGCCTTCTGGCATCTGGAACATTAATTGACCCTTGGGACGAATCTCTCTGGCTGTTGTATTTTCTTGTTGATTGATGCTCTGGTCGGCATCTCGCTGCCCTCTGTCGTCACCACCGCCAGGGTTGTAGGAATCTTAGAGTAGGTGAGGAGCCGCTCCGCCTTTAATAATCAGTTGTGGAGATTCTCTTCTCGAAGCTGCTTCAGCATTTCTTCGTCTGATAGCTCCACTTGGATACGTTTGACAACCCACTTGCTTGTGGGTGAGTCGGTGTTTCCGATTGTGGTGTCTTTCTCCTCCCTCTGCTTCTCAGTAGGTTCGGCTCTTGTTTGTGGTGGTTTGTCGTCGTCCTTCCTCGTGGAGGCTTCGTTAGAGTTTGCTTGAGGTTCTTGTTTGCCGCAGTTCGCAGGCAGATTCTCTCCGCTCGTCTTCTTGTCGGCTCCCACGCTGCACATCTTAGTTGCCACGTGTCTTTTGGTGTTCTTGCCACGTGCCATTTTTCTCCGTATCAGGCTTCTTGACTTGTTCAGGTGACTTGTCTTGTTAGCGCTCGACGCGATATGCGAACCTCATGCGCACACGACGATGAACGAATGTACGAAAGGATGCATTACATTGCTTCAGTATATATTGAATTGGTTATGTGTATGCATATGACAAGATACTGCACAATTTTCAATGCAATAAAATATGTCAGATATTGTTTGTGTCATCATTATTCAAATTCACACCTTGTAAGAAAACATTTGGAATCTTAAAGAACAGTTAGCTATGAGTTGGCATGTTGGTTTTATTCACAAACTCACCACGAGCCAGGTTATTTAATCCAAAGATTGCTATAAAGTTTGTTTTACATGATACCCCACCCCAAACTTAGCTTTGTGAGTACTCACAATCTTATTCCTGGAAAATGTTTTACCTTCCAAATCCACGCGTTATAGACTTCTTTAAATGTTATAGTAGATAATTTTATTAATTGCTGGACATTTTGTGAACAAGAATGGCACATGCGTTACAGTAATAAAAGTCTAGCCAAGAGAGAAGGTTGACATGCTACATTGCTTACAAGTAATGTAATACTAAATACATAGCATTTATTTTACTAAGAAATAACTGGCATCACCACGACAGACTGGCCTGTACCTACCACCAACAAATATATTGGGTTCCATTCCATATTATACATCGTAAATGACCTTAGTTCGACATATCAAGATATATTTCTTAACAAGAACAATTTCCACTTTTAAGATGGGCTGCAGTTAATTTCCAACATTCCATCCGGCGTCGTTATGGTACATTAATGTTGACATCTTCCAGTCCATCTCGGTGTTGCCCATCCAAATATAATGTTTTGTTCCAGTTGCATGTTTCCCCTTCACTTTTCTCTCCAACACATCCTTTAACAAGGTGCTTTTTACATGACTGAAGTACCTTAATTGTCTTACCTCGGTCTCATTCAGTAATGTTGTCTTCAATTCCAGCTATGTTATTACTTGTTAGTATTTTCTCCTACGAAAATATTCCCCGATTTCGTCTAAACAACCACACTTCAGATACCTTAATTAAGATGTATAATGCACATACTCTCACTTAATTGTCATGATCCATGTTGCAGCGCAAGGTCCTATATGTCGGATGAAGATATCCTGTTGTCCAACATCAGTGTTGACTGAGGTTTGCGTGAGTATCTGTTGTCCCATGTCTGGCTTATTGGTGTGCAGACTGGTGGTTCTTCGCCGTGCAGGCATATACTCTCCGACTTCGGAAGAATCAGCGATCCTACTACGTTAGCCAGGACCCCGAAGGGACCTGTTGCCCAGGACGCACGACTAGGACGTGTTAGTAGGTCTTGGCCAGTATAGAGCTTGCCCCTGGTGCCTTGGAAACACCTCTGCGTCCCATGATCCATGTTTATTACACCGTTTTAATAAACCATGACATGCATGGCTGTTAGGATATGGATTGGTACAGGGGTGTATCTGGAGCAAATGAGTAAGAAAATCATCATGGACTGGTTGATGGGGCATGAATGGTTTAAAAAACATGAACAGGTGAGTTCAGAAAATAAAATAAGAAAGATGTTTGACACAAGATCATTGGAGCACCTATGTTGACAAGGAACCTTCGCAATGCTAAATCCCACCTTCATGTATGGTCTTGCTCTAAAATAAATATTAAAATAAACAGTTGTTTTGTAAGCACCAGTTTTAGATTATGCTTCAGGACTTGTCTGTACTGCGCGTGATTAGAAAACAAAAGGATCCTATTATATGTGACAAAGATCAACGTAACTGATTGACGCTGTCGTTAGGTGGTTTCGGAATCAAAGATAAATTGTCAGGATGGTAACAAGATGAATAAGCCACACTGATTAACATCAGTAGTATCCTTCTTCTTCTTTCGTTCGGCTGAAATACGTATATAACTGCACTCTTGTCTCTTGTATGAATCTAACAGTCTTTTTTTAGTTCACTCAGCAGTCCATAGAGTTTATCTTCCACTGTTGTCTCTCTAGGCCAGAAGGTTTGCCTGGATATGTTGTAGTTTGGACAGTCCTGGAGTATGTGCTCTGCTGTCTGCGACGCCAAACCACATGTGCACATGGCTGAGTCACCAATCTTGAATTTTGTACATATGTGGTTGCGTAATCTATTGTGTCCTGTTCTGAGGCGCAGAATAATGACATGTTCTGGTCTGTCTATAACGTGGTAGTCGACTTGAGTAGGGTTTGGTGGCCTTCTGACAGATTTTATCATTCTTTTCTTTTGGTGGTATCTAATGGGCACACCAGGTTGTTCTTCTTTTGCTCCTTCCTTAGCAAATCGATCAGCTCTGTCGTTTCAGGGTACTACACAGTGGGATGGTATCCACTGTATGGTGACCTTATGCTGACTGCTAAGTTCAGAAAGTAATGTCCTTAGAACTGGCAATTTCCCGGACAAGAGCGCCTCTATTACTGACTTTGCATCTGTCAATATCACCACAGGATGTGTACCATGGCTGGTATTTTGTAATTTCTCTGTTGCTATCTTGATTGCCTCAATTTCACCATCATAGTTATGGCAGTGCTTTCCTATTGGAACTCTGGCCGTGTCCCTAGTATTATTTGGGTATTCTATCTACTCTCCCGCTCCTCCATTTCGAACAGCATTTTGAGCTGACCCATCTGTGTAGACTCGGATCCAGAGATAATGTGGGTATTCGTCATTAAGGAAGCCGAGAGTGGCTTTTCTGCGCTGCAAACTGTTCTGTTCTTCCTCGTCAAATATTCCTCTCCCTTTTGTCTGGATTTGTAGCGATAGTCTATGTTTATCTTTCCATGGGGTTCACTCTGGAATAGTTGTCAGGGGGATACTAAGTGTGGGAAGATCGGTGGTTTCTCTGCAGAGTCGTTTGGCCTGGTGGATAAAACTACTTCTTTTCAACCGCCCCATAGCTAAGTTTTCAAATCAGTTCTTCATAGGGTGGCCTGGCAAGCTGAGGAAATTTTCTGCTTGTATTAGTGTTTTTGTATCTCTGCGTTGTATCAGTGCTTGCGTCCTCCCCATTATCTCCATTGCTACTATAGGGGTTGATCCCATCCCTCCTGTGGTGACTCTAAGTGCTTGATTTTGCACTTTGTCCAGCTCTTATAGTGTGGTTTTTTTATGCTGAACACCACGCAGTTGACCCGTATTCCAGGTGTGGTCGTATGCTCTGTTGATAAACTTTGCTAAGTATTTTTCCACTGGTTCCTCATGTTGTTCCACTAAGCTTTCTCAGGATGGTCATATTCCTTCTGGCTTTTGCTACTGCTTTTTTATGTGTTTTTTCCATGTCAGCATGTCGTCGTAGTATCATGACAATAATATTCTGAAGTCTGTTAAACTCTAGGAGAGAAAAGAAAAAAGACGAGGTTCTGGTTTGCTTCAAGGATAAAGCTTACAAGTAGAGTTAAACCCTCACCAGTAAATCCTCCAGGCCTAGCACCAAATCCTGTCCCAGCTGCTGGTGTTGAAAACAATGAACTGGTTCCTGTAATGGCTTGACTCGTTCCACCAAACAGCCTGCCAGTATTGCCAGTTGCATTGGCACCAGATGCTATACAAGTGATAAGATCAGCACATACACATGAAACAAACCGTGAATTGAAACATTAACAATTACCACAAAATCTGTTTTGTTCTTAGTTGAGGTAACCATACTTCTTCTTCATCCCATTAGATTATATGTCTTAAATCACCACACGACAAGCCATCATATCCATTGCTATGAAGGCTTACGCTTTATACTAAGTGGCGGGGCAGATTAGGTAATGGTGCCAGTCTCTGGCTCAAGCAGGCCAGGTTCATTTCACTGTGCTGACTGGATTTGCACAAAAATGAGAAAAAGGATTGTATACCACTGTCATGGACAGAAATGGGTTAACAAAGTCAAAAGTCACTCATGACAACCTGCAAGACAGGTACAGCAAGGGTTAGCACTAAGGGTTGACAAGAACAAAGACAGGGGTAGCAACATAAAAACAACTCAGCGGTTCACAAGGAATGTAGACACATAGGTAGCGACCTGAGCGACTTGGCTAGCTAGACTTGTCATTCTGGCACAGGCTAGTCTACAGAACGGACACACACACACACTTAACCTCCAGCCAAGAATTATATACAAGCCACATACACTAATAACGAAGAATTAGCTACAGTGAGACTGAAGCAGGCTAATCATTCCAACAGTCAGCGTCAAACTGTAAGTTGTTCCTTTGACAGTTTAAGTATAGTCTAATTCTGCGACTAACAGTTAACGACAGCACCAGTGTAGACACAGAAGACCGATAGCGAAGGGACAGACTGTCAGTAGTGAAACAGTGGACTTGCATCCAGTGTTGCCATCTCCCTTTCATGAAAAAGCACCAAAATCGACCCCAAAAAAGCACCAAAAATGTTTAGGAAGCACTAAAAAAAAGCACCAACTGTTTTTATTACAAATGTAACAAGGTAGCACAGTATAATTTATTATTATCACTTCATATTACAATGAAGTTTATTCCAGATCCGCCAAATCCCAATCAGAACTACTTTCGAGCCAAAAAAGCACCAAATTGCAATAATATTTTTTTGGGAAATCACTAAAACAAGCACTGGTGGTATTCATTCAAAATGTTATAAAGTAGCACATTATAATCTATCATTATCACTGAATATTAGAATGAAGTTTATTCCAGATCTGCCAAATCCCAGTCAAACAACTCCTCTTCAGTTTCTGTAGCTATTTCCTGCTGTGTTTGCTCCTGCGATGATGAGGATGAGGAGGATGATTGAAAGAAACATGTATATGCCTCCTGTGATCCAATTTTTCGCAGAATATCCTTAGGTAGTTTATAATCATAACATCATTTGCCATATCTTTTCATTCTATATCTAATAGTCAAAACAGCTGTCAAACTCTTGATGATCAGTCTGTTCCGCAATTTTGATTTTATAACAGCCAGGGGCAGACCAAGAGAAATGATGCTGGATGGATTGAGACGGTGGCATGGAGGAATATCAGCAGCAGAGTTGATCCAGAAAACCAAAGACCGAGATCTATGGAGAGCCATGAACGCCTACGCCAGCCGGCACGGTACTTGATGATGATGATGAACAGCCATCTGACTGAAAATACGCTCCACGTCCGCATTAGAATGAGGTAAAATGAGCACAGTTAAAGCTAAATCTGTAAGATCTTGGAAAGGATTTTCACCGGTGGCATCCCTGTATGAGGCTTTTTCTGCCCACAATCCAAGTGTGTCAGAGGTCTGTGTCCACTGCATATGATGAAGTTTTCTCCACCGGACATCGTTGCGGGTGAGAGTAGCTGCATCTTCTACAAACATTTTAGCAAGATCCAATATACAGGACTTCATTGGCTGTAGACATTCACTTCCACTAAGACCTGACATGGACTGCAACACTCGAACGTTATCGGGTGTTCGTAAACGCAGCTGTGTCAATAGCTCTATTAAAAACTGGATGCACCTTCCACGAATTTCTTTCTCATCGGGAAACTTGTAGCCTGCTAATTCTTTCTCAAACACCTAGATTGGGATTAGGATCTAAATAATCTTGAAAAACATCACTTTCTGTTATTTTTCCCCCCAGGAATAGCAATCTTTGAACTGATAGAATCAATGAGCTGGACAAGATCGCTGAGTAGTTTTGTTGAATCCTGTATATCTGCTTCGAATTTCTTATTCACACTTTGAACTTCTCCGAGAATATGCTTGAGAAATATGAGATACACATAGTTTTTCATGTCGCTAAACATAGAATGTAGAAGTTCTGCTGTATAACAGCGCTCGTTGAGTCTTGCTACATCAACATGAGTTCTGAGCTCGACCCACTGCTGCAATATTCTGACAATGGCAGATTGAATGGACATCCATCGTGTCTGGCTTAATTGAACAATCTTCAGCGGATTTTGTCCATCATTTATTGAAGCAAAAAGCTCCCTGTACTTTGCTTGACGAAGACTTGAGTGAGAAAACCAGTTATATGTTTCTCTAATCATGAACTCTATGTTTCTGGACAGACAAGCAGCTGCAGCCCGTGGCACTGCCAGCTGAAGGGAATGACATACACGCCTAAGTAGTACCAGATGAGGAACTTCGGATTTTAATTTTGTATGTACTCCATTGTTTACACCTGTCATGACAGACGCATTTTCAGTGCCGAGTGCAACTAGTCTTTGCAACTCAAGTCCATTCTTGTTTAAACAATCGTTTAACGCATTGCATATTGCCTGTGCGTTGCAGTCACTCAGTTCAACTAAATCTAAGTAAGTAATCACAAACTTCTTTCTTGTCTCTGAATAGTACCTAATAGCTACTCCAAGTAGCTTAGTTTCAGAAATTTCATTGCTCTCATCAATCAATAAGCTGTATTTACTTTTGCCAATATCAGCTGTCAAGTCTGTTGTGAAATATGGTGCAAGTACATTTGAAATAACTGCTCTGCACTTAGTTCTCCTAAGCTTAAAGTTCTTGCAACCTTTGCTGTCACCAAAGTGTACCTTGCAGAGTTCACTTAAATGGTCAACAACGCGAAGCGAACAATGGCCAGCTATGAACAAAGACATGCATCCTTCTGCGTCTTTAACATCATCTTTCAGTTTGTCAAAAGCAATTGTTGTTTGCCTATGTGTACTGAATGGTTGTTCGGCTTTCTGATGTTTAGTTGTATTCTTGTACCTCTCAATATCATTTAACCTGGCTGCAATTGAACATTTGCAATATTTGCAAAAACACTTAGTATTATCCCCTTCTACTTTTAAGAACCATTTTTGAAATCTCTTGTCCCTGAGCCACTGTTCTCTGAAATTTTGACAATATTTCTTGCTAATGGTGAAACACAAATAAGCTTAAATGAAAGGATAATGTAGACACCATAAAATTATGAACTCGATTACAAGCTAATGTATTGACGTTTTGGTCTTGTCTGCAAGATGGCATTCGCTTTCAGCTAAATCGTATTAAAGGGAGTTAAATTAGTTGAATATTGCGCGGTAACGTACTAAGACTGCTTTACTCCCTTGCTTCAGTTAAAATTCGGCTTTTTAGTGTTCCCTAAATGATTTTTAAAGTAATTTTTACCCACCCCAAAAAATCACCAAAAAGCACAAATATTTTTTGTGAAGCACTAAATTTGCGCGGCCGCGCTAAAAGCAAAATTTTCGCACTAAATGACTTGAAAAAGCACTAAATGTAGTACAAAAAGAACTAAAATGGCGACACTGCTTGCATCGACACAGAAATTTTATCACATGCATGGCTCGTTGCTGAGGGCCGATGTGGTAGATATTGTGAATAAACCTTTGTGGAAGCTGTAGCTGTGCGTCCTGTTAAGTCTGTTATGAGCGTCAGCAAGCACATCAGGGTGCATAGCCAAGTGGATACATTTGCCATATTATATAATATCTACGAGCCACAGAAACACACTCCTAACAACAACATGCCAACCACAACCATCCTCAAATCTTGAAGTAGTGGATCGAATATCTAGGCTTCTCAGTCCAAAAAAAAAAAAAAAAAAAAAACAACAACAACCAGACTATCTGTGTAAACATGACACATGTAACAAATCCCTTGGCATTTGGAGACAAAAAAGAGCAGCCCGAAAAGGCTGCGGTCCAAGAAAAAGTAGAAAAGCAACCCACACACATTTCACAGAATATCCAATCCTGCTATACACCGTTTGGGATAAATGCCAGTGCTAAGGATTGTGAATCGGGGAGTTGATATCGTGGTATAACAATCAACACTACTGGCCCTATTTCATATCTAACAGTATGAGTGAAGCCTTGTATTTTTAGACCTTCTAATTCCGCATATCCCATGTGGCATATCACAAACACTATACCAAACCCGGCAACCCACCCTCTCTCCTTTCTCATATATACCACATGCATATGTATGTATAAGGTTGTATGAATGTTTGTTGATGTGTGTAGATGTATGTATGCGCGCTCACACATATCAGTCCACCCAGACTGTAGGACTCTCTTGGTACACACATAAAGGAGTACAGAAAATGAGTTTTGTTATTATCACCAGCATACTTAGGTGCACACATCATTGCTCTGTAGTATTTGTCAAATATGGCCAACATTTCACTGCTACCCGCTCATGCATTGTACAGACACCTACTGGGGTACTCCTCTTGCCCCTTACCTTCCTCCTCCTTTTTTCATGTACGATTTCCACTAATTTACCTGGGATCTTCACTGAATCGTTATCATTCCCTACCCCGGTCCTCATGATTCACAGACTCTCAGGGCTGTCTATATAAGAGTAACAAGGTGAAATTCATGTTATAGTGCATTTACATTTGTTTGCCTCCATATAAACATCCATATCTCAGTAATCAGCTTAGGGAAAATGATGAGTTTAAGCATATACTCTTATCATTATGTCCACTCAACCAAAAAAAAAAAAAGTTCTGGAGACTGTACAGCAGATTTCAATGTTTGTTTATATGCGGTATATAATTTACGGGTCAGAGATTAAGTCCATAATTTTAAATGTATTACACCTTCAGCCATAAAATCAGCGTTCAATGTTGAATATTCTCCGTGGTTCAAGGGATTCGCCTTATGACAAGAACTCCGCGCTGTTTAAACTGGGAGTGTTCAGAGTTGTCGTCAATATGTGGGTTCTTTCATGAATCCTTATTATTTTTTTAAATTTTACCATTTATCGCTAACATTGGAATGTGTGAACATTGTTCAATGGGATTGAATGTGAAATTGTGTACACTTTAAAGCATCGCTATGAAGTTGACACATAATTTTGTCAAGAAGCTGATGACAGGAAACTGTTTCATACTTTTACAAATTCCGAAAAAAAAGAACAGTGCATGCATTGGGTTTGAGTAAACAGTCATTTCGTCGATGGGTGCAAGAATCTGGAATTAAACCACCACGCAATAACCAAACAGTAGGTAGAAAGGCTATTGTAGACAGCTTTGACAAGGATGTCATAAGGCGAGCTATTATAAAAATGCTGGATACCTAAGAAACAGTGACTGTAAGAAATTTTAGGGTTTGGTTGAGAAAAAACAATAACATAGAGCTATCCAAAACAACTTTGTGGAAAATTATAAGGACATTAGGCTTCACTTTTAGAATGTATAAGGGAGGTAGAAATATCCTTTGCGAGCAACCGCAGTTGGGAGCCATGAGAAGCAGATACCTACGTGAAATAAGGGAAATGCGCAAAGAAAATTATGGCATAGTGTATTTGGATGAAACGTGGATCAATGGACACCACACAAGTGATAAGAAATGGCAATCAGTGGATGGAAAGATAAAGCAATATGTACTCAGTAGTATAGGACAGCATTTGGTCATGGCCCATGCTGGTAATACGCATAATACTTACTACAGAATGCTGGAATCGTGTTCGTATCAAAGCATACAGACAATAGGGATTATCATAATAAGATGAATGGTAGTGTATTTAAAGATTGGCTCGAGAATACAGTGCTTCCGTCACTAGATAGACCGTCGTGTCCAATTATGGACAATGCATGATATCAATGTTGTTGCCTGTGGCATAACGCAGCCAACATTATTCATTCATCAACTCATGCCGCAAAAAGAGGAAACAACATTAAAAGAAATTGACTTCACAAACGCAATTGGAGATTGGGACTTAAAACTTAACATCAAAACTGGAACTGAACAAGTGACAAATGACGTGGATTCTTGGAAAGATTTCATCAGACCAAGCTCAGAAAACCATTGGATAGGAAAACCACATGACCGCCTTCGCGCCAGTGCATAATTAACATATATTACTATTTCATCAGAAATGTTAATAAGCCCGCACTTTTGTCTGAACTCGCTCCATGGACGGATGTGAGAAGAGTGTGTGACCAAAAATTCAATGGGCAAGGCAAAAGTCTGGATCCGAGGTACGTTTGTTGGCCCTTGATTATACTAAGAACCCGATGTATCAAGTAATGTAAACCCATGTTTGTGATGTCAATTGAAATGTATGATTATTAATTAAAACCTCTGAAATGTAAAAAGGCTCGACTGTAGATTCTAACGACGCAAAGCCATTCCCGGGCAGAATATTCTCTTCGATGAAACTACAATCTCTGATATTCTTAGAGATAATTATTAACTTTAAGAAGTGCATTCCACTACTATATTCTATTCTAAACAACTGTGAGAAGTGATGATTCTAAAGCAATCTTGTGCATTTCACCAGAAACATTGTTAAAGATGCGTCACTATCTACAGCTGAAAAGACAGTTCGTGTACTAGAATAAGTGCCTTGTTCTAAAACAGACTTATCTATGCCTATTTACAATCTAGAAAGCTGAAAGTGAAATCAATCTTTCCTTTCTCCTTTATCTATAGAATTAATAGGGTTTGGCGAAATAAATATTTATATTTATGTCAAATGTAATTAGATAAGGGCACACATGAATTGCATTACATGAGAAAGTTGTGCTTCGCGGAAAAACCATCACGCGAAGTGAGCTTAACTCATTACTCAACATAACTTAAAAACACAACACCACTCCACACCACTCATCACCACACAACCCAACACTCAACATCACAACAACAACAGGTAATGGAAGAGAGTTATTAGACACAAGAAGAAGAAGTAGTTAATTCGGAAAACACAGAGAATTATTTATACACATTGTAAACACCATTTAGTGGAAGAAATGTTCTAAATGTATGTCATTTATTTACATGCATCTTGACATATTCTCACTCTTGTCAATGTCTTACTGTACACGTTCACTGACCCCGGTCAAATGAGAACTTACATACAGCAGGAACAAGTTGATACAAGGCGTACACCGTGTGATAATCTCTGACCACCCCAACTTAACCCAACACTAGCTTAGAGAGAAAAGGAGGGGAGGGGAACTAGTTCCTACTTTAGGAATTTAGATTTCTTCCGACCTACTTCTTATTATTGTATTGGTAGGAATGTATATATTTATGCGAATATTCATCAGTGATCTTGGTGGCTACATACCAACAACCACCCAACACATCAGCAAATTAACCACCTAAATCAGACCTGAGGGAGGGAAGCCGAGAGAAAGAGATGAACCACAAGTGAGAGGGAGGATGACTTCGCTATGAGCAGAGCATGGGGAGGCCTTCAGAGGAGCTATACGGGCAGACCTGAAGTGGATCCATCAGTCAATGGACCCTGGCTTACCTAATCCTCCAGTCACCAGGTTACTTTCTCATAAGTAGAACCCACACCCAATTACAGGAACACTGATATGTTTATGGTTGAGACAACACTATCATACTTAATATGTACAACATCAAAATGTTTACTATGTTTTCACACTTGTTGACATCTCATATATTGATGCTTGTTATTGCTTGTCTGGGACAATGGTCCAATGTGCAACTGTTCTATTACTTTGTGTAAATCACAACAGAGATGTATGTACTGACCAGAAGGCTCAGGCCAGTCAATAAATGATTAACATGAATTGACCTTCTGTTAATTTGTCAAGTTCAAACCTATCTGTGTAAACAACTTCTTTGTACATCATGTTGTCAAAATCTGATGTGATTGTTTATGTGTTTGATTGTTTACAGATAAATTAACTCATAATGACTTACTGAATGGGGAAATAAAAAGACTCTAAATCTATCAACTGCTCAACATCCATGTTTTCTTCATCTAAATCAGGCTGAGAAAATTCTCCAGACTTTCCTCAGATTTGATAAACAATAATGGGGCTCCAGAGCTATCAGAATCATTGGAGAAGGGGCAGATTCCCAGTTAGTAAATTACCATTCTTACCAGGGCCATAATCTATATCTCCTAGACAATACTTAATAGAACGAGGCCTGCAGATAACTCAAGGTTCATATTCTGGGGTTATTGAAGATAGAAGAGGATGGGGCTCTACATCTTTTGTTAGAGATGGGGCATGCACTACAGTGATCTCCCACTCCCTTCAAAAATATATGACATATTGTGGGCTAAGTCCTGGATGGTTCCCATATATTAACCTTTAAACAATCACCTAAAAATACATGAACACAGTTATCTTTAGATTATTAACACAGTTATTTTCTAGAATGTTTAACAGATACCATGTGGGGTATTGATTGACAGCCACATGATATGAATGACATTTATAGATAAATAAGATAGGTGACTGATCTTTACTCCTGGAGAAGGGGGCCATGTTCAAATAGGCTTATACTTCAGAGAGAGTTGCTCCAGGTGAAATATATAGTGTGTATCTACTCTACCAACACTACTTCTCTTTCAGAGAAGGTGTTCCTTTACTGTGGAGTCTGAACTTAACAGCATTTCATCAACCACCGGAAAATCTTATCCGTTGGGAAAACTCTGTCTAATTTCAGATTCTTTTCTTTACTAGGAGTTAATTGTGGTTACTTCAGTGCCTGCTGCCTTTGGCTTTTCCAGCATTGACAGACAGACATAACATAGGGTGTTTTTAATATTGCACATGCTCTGTTGTATCTTTGCAGATCAGGGACTGACAAACTTACGCGGATCAGACTAACTGCAATTATATTGATAGGCAGAGCAAAGCAATAAATTATAGACATGGCGGAAACTGCAAAGTTTAGAGCCCAAATAACAGAAACAGGTAGGGAGTGCGGGTTAGATGGCCTTGAGCTAGCTAACTATGTTTCGGATGCATTCGACAAAAGAGAAAGACTGCAGGCTGAATTGGCTCTCAAAGAAAAACAACTTCAGGCTGAATTGGCTGAGAAAGAAAAACAGCTTCAGGCTGAATTGGCTGAGAGGGACAAACAGTTTCAAGCAGAATTGGAGGAGAAAGAGAAACGATTTCAAGCAGAATTGGAGGAGAAAGAGAAACGACTACAGGCTGAAATGGAAGATAAGGAGAGAGAGCGTCAACACCAACTGGAGTTGAGGAGAATGGAGATTGAAGTGGAGATCCGGAGGATAGAGAAAGGGAGTGGTCCTACACCCTCAACCTCATCAGGATCGCCAGTGACAGATCCACCTCACGTCTCTCAACTTAATTCAGGAGCTATGTCATTTCCTCTGGACCCCTTTAATGAACAGACTGACCACATCGAAGGATTTTTATCACGCTTCGAGGCAATGGCTGTCAGCTGTGGGCTTGAAGAAAGTAGATGGGCGACGAAGTTGGCGCAGGCCTTAAGATCCACGGCGTATGAAGTGTTCTCAAGACTCACTAGAGAGGAACAACAGAACTACACAACACTCAAGACGGCACTCTTAAGCCGATTCGAAGTGGACGCCGAATCTTATAAACTCAGGTTCAAAGCCGCAAGGAAGGAACCGGGTGAGAGCTACCCACAACTAGTCGAAAGACTGAAGTCATACATACAAAGATGGACTTGCTTGGGAGGATTTGAGGAAAATTATGAAGGACTCCGTGAAATGATTATCATTGATCAGATCAAGGGGAAAATGCAGAACGAAATGAAGGCATTCCTAACCCAAAACGGGGCTGACCGCCTGGAAACTATAATCATCCTGGCAGAGAGATTTGAGAAATCTCAAAAGGAGATGGGAGGAAAGGGACGTTCGAACAACACCCCCTCTCAAAACAAAACTCCACAGCCAAAAGAGGGTGAAAACACTGTAGCCACCGGGAAAAAGGGGAAATCCCCGAAAAACACTCAACACTCAGTCCAAACAGCGCCGAGGGAGGACAAACCATTCTGTACCCATTGCAAGATTAAAGGTCACACATTTCAGAGTTGCAGGAAGAAGCCACCTCCACACACAGCGGCATGTTTGGCCAACCGAAAAGAGAAAAAAGTGAGCACTGGTGAAACGTCCAAACAGACACCTCATCAAGACACCTCATCTCGTATTCCGGTTGTGGAATCCATCTTACTAAATGGATTCAAAACGACCTGTTTATATGATACTGGATTATCATATGACTGTGTTGTTTCATCATCCTTAGTTCACCCTGAACAGGTGACAGAGGAAATAGTGGAATTACAGGGACCACTGAAGAGTTCAACAAATATGTCTCTTCCAGTGGCAAAAGTGAACATAGCCTCGCGGTATGTCACTGGGACGATCAAGGCAGCAATCTTGGACGATCCGATATATCCTGTAATCCTCGGCTGTAGATTTATCGTTCTAGGAGAACCTGTTCAACCTGTGGCGATGGCGACCATGACCACTCGATCACAGGCAACAAAAACTCCAGAAACAACTACGCCAATCCCTCGAACGGAGGAACTGAAGAGGGCACAAGAAGCCGACAGCACCTTGGAACCCTGCTTCAGAAAACTGCCAAAATCACATTTACCTCTACGTAAAGGTGATCTGTTCATGAAGTCAGCACTTCTTTACAGAAAAGCAGGACGAGCTGGACAAGAGTTTAATCAACTTGTTGTACCAACTCAATACAGGACTCAAATCTTAGAGATGGGTCACAGTCTACCATTCAGTGGGCACATGGGTATCAACGCTACTACACAGCGGATTACCACTCACTACTTTTGGCCAGGGATGAATTCAGACATACAACGGTTTGTAAAATCATGCCCACAGTGTCAGAAAGTATCACCAAAACACCGGACACCACCGGCAATGTTGGGTGAATCGCCAATCACTGGAATTCCATTTGAGAAAGTGGCAGTAGACATAATCGGACCTCTCTCAGCAACGAAGAGGCGAAACCGATTCATATTAACGCTTGTGGACACAACAACCATGTGGGCCGAAGCAGTTCCTATGCCCAGCTGTGACTCCAAACACGTCGCTGATGCATTATTAGGAATATTCACACGTCTAGGATTCCCACAAAGGATCTTGACGGACAACGGTTCACAGTTTCGTGGTAAGCTCATGGAAGAGACCTTCAGACTTTTTCATGCACGCCATATCTTCAGTTCACCATATCACCCTCAGTCAAATGGACTTGTGGAAAGGTGGAACGGGACATTGATTAGTATCCTGCGCAAAATTGCCCAGGAGAAGACAGAGGATTGGGACTTGTATTTACCCGCAGCTTTATTCGCTTACAGGGAAGTACCCCATCACTCAACAGGTTTTTCTCCAGCCACATTGTTGTTTGGACGACCGATCAAAGGACCCCTTGAGGCGTTACTGCGAACATGGACTGATAATACTACAGATGATACAGTCGTGACTGCATCTACATATGTTGCCGAGTTGAAAAATCGTTTACAACACAGTTGGAAACAAGCGAATGTCAATCTACGTCAAGCCAGACGAAGAATTGCTCGTAACTTCAACCGCAAGGCAAAGGATAGAGAGTTAGAGGTAGGAGAGAAGGTGATGTTGCTGCTTCCAACCAGTCAGAATAAGCTGCAAATAGGATGGAGAGGACCTTATGTAGTGACGGAGAAGATCTCACGTACCAACTACAGAAATTCAGTAAAAGGCAAGATGAAAGTATTTCACATAAACCTCTTGAAGAAATATCATGAAAGACCCTCAACCACCGAACCTGCACATCTGATGGCCATGAGTGTGGCTACTGAAGTCGAAGAAGGATCAACAATGGGAGTCGAGTGCCAACTGCAAGCCAAAGAGACCTTTAAGGATGTGGAAATCAATCCCAACTTAACAAAGGATCAGCAAAAGCAGATTAGGGAACTTATGGCAAAATATGCAGAAGTACTTACTGATAAGCCAGGAAGAACTGATTTGGAGGAATTTGACATGAAGTTGAATGACACAGTGCCTGTGCGAGTCAAGACTTACCCAGTTCCTTATGCAAAGCAAAAGACTTTAGAGGAAGAAATACAACAGCTGCTCACCGCAGGAATAATCTCACCATCTGAATCACCTTACAGTGCTAGCGTCGTATTATTGAGAAAGCCAAGTGGAGAACATAGATTGTGCATCGATTATCGACAGCTCAATGCTATAACTGAATTCCAAGCAGAACCTCTGCCTGATCAGAATAAACTCTTCACAGCACTCAACCGAGCTAAGTACTTTACTAGGATTGATCTCAGTAAGGGATATTACCAGATTCCTGTAAAACCGGAAGTTAGACCATGGTTAGCTTTCAGCACGCCTGGAGGACACTATGAGTTCAACGTTCTTCCATTCGGATTAAGTAATGCTCCCAGCGTCTTTACACGTATGATGAGAAAATTACTTGACCCACTACAGCATCCAGACATCAGTCACTTCATGGATGACATCCTGATCGCAACTGAAACATTTGAAGAGCATGTAGAAACCCTGCATCTTTTGTTCAGGCGCCTCAGAGAAACTGGATTGACGGCTAGACCAAAGAAGTGTCAGATAGGATTCCAAGAATTGGACTTTCTAGGTCATAAGATATCTCATGGACTGATAACTCCACAAGAGGGAAATGTGGACAAACTCCAGAGAGCACCTCGTCCAAAAACAAAGAAGGATGTAAGATCATTTGTATCCTTATGTGGATTCTATCAAAAATACATCAAGGACTTCAATACTCTGTCAGCACCTTTAACGGATCTTACCAAAAAGGGGAAACCAGAGAAAGTCACTTGGTCAGCTGACTGTGAGAGAGCTTTCACAGCATTAAAGCAGGCATTAACTGCTCATCCAGTCTTACATCTACCAGACCTCGACCAACCATTCGTGCTGCGCACCGATGCCAGTAACATAGGAATTGGGGCAACGCTGTTGCAGAGAAAGGGAGATGTACCATCAGAGCTATTCCCTGTAGCTTATGCTAGCAGGAAATTGAATGCAGCAGAGAGAAATTACAGTACTATCGAGAGAGAATGTCTTGCGCTCGTATGGAGTGTACAGAAATTTCAAGCATACCTATATGGCAGACACTTCACAGTGCAATGTGACCATCAACCACTCATGTTTCTCGCAGCATCTAAAACTCTGAATGCCCGACTTATGAGGTGGTCGCTGCTTCTTCAACCTTACTCGTTCCAGGTTGAGTATGTTCCTGGGAAAATGAATGTGGGAGCGGACTTCCTGAGTCGACACCCAGTGCCTGATGAACCAGGTCAATCAGATGCAGAAGAGAATACAAGGGAGGAAAAATGGGAACAACTTGATAACTGAAAATGTTGGAAACATAGTTCCATACCATAGAACAATCTGGAGTGGGGCCATGTGGCATAACGCAGCCAACATTATTCATTCATCAACTCATGCCGCAAAAAGAGGAAACAACATTAAAAGAAATTGACTTCACAAACGCAATTGGAGATTGGGACTTAAAACTTAACATCAAAACTGGAACTGAACAAGTGACAAATGACGTGGATTCTTGGAAAGATTTCATCAGACCAAGCTCAGAAAACCATTGGATAGGAAAACCACATGACCGCCTTCGCGCCAGTGCATAATTAACATATATTACTATTTCATCAGAAATGTTAATAAGCCCGCACTTTTGTCTGAACTCGCTCCATGGACGGATGTGAGAAGAGTGTGTGACCAAAAATTCAATGGGCAAGGCAAAAGTCTGGATCCGAGGTACGTTTGTTGGCCCTTGATTAGACTAAGAACCCGATGTATCAAGTAATGTAAACCCATGTTTGTGATGTCAATTGAAATGTATGATTATTAATTAAAACCTCTGAAATGTAAAAAGGCTCGACTGTAGATTCTAACGACGCAAAGCCATTCCCGGGCAGAATATTCTCTTCGATGAAACTACAATCTCTGATATTCTTAGAGATAATTATTAACTTTAAGAAGTGCATTCCACTACTATATTCTATTCTAAACAACTGTGAGAAGTGATGATTCTAAAGCAATCTTGTGCATTTCACCAGAAACATTGTTAAAGATGCGTCACTATCTACAGCTGAAAAGACAGTTCGTGTACTAGAATAAGTGCCTTGTTCTAAAACAGACTTATCTATGCCTATTTACAATCTAGAAAGCTGAAAGTGAAATCAATCTTTCCTTTCTCCTTTATCTATAGAATTAATAGGGTTTGGCGAAATAAATATTTATATTTATGTCAAATGTAATTAGATAAGGGCACACATGAATTGCATTACATGAGAAAGTTGTGCTTCGCGGAAAAACCATCACGCGAAGTGAGCTTAACTCATTACTCAACATAACTTAAAAACACAAAACCACTCCACACCACTCATCACCACACAACCCAACACTCAACATCACAACAACAACAGGTAATGGAAGAGAGTTATTAGACACAAGAAGAAGAAGTAGTTAATTCGGAAAACACAGAGAATTATTTATACACATTGTAAACACCATTTAGTGGAAGAAATGTTCTAAATGTATGCCATTTATTTACATGCATCTTGACATATTCTCACTCTTGTCAATGTCTTACTGTACACGTTCACTGACCCCGGTCAAATGAGAACTTACATACAGCAGGAACAAGTTGATACAAGGCGTACACCGTGTGATAATCTCTGACCACCCCAACTTAACCCAACACTAGCTTAGAGAGAAAAGGAGGGGAGGGGAACTAGTTCCTACTTTAGGAATTTAGATTTCTTCCGACCTACTTCTTATTATTGTATTGGTAGGAATGTATATATTTATGCGAATATTCATCAGTGATCTTGGTGGCTACATACCAACAACCACCCAACACATCAGCAAATTAACCACCTAAATCAGACCTGAGGGAGGGAAGCCGAGAGAAAGAGATGAACCACAAGTGAGAGGGAGGATGACTTCGCTATGAGCAGAGCATGGGGAGGCCTTCAGAGGAGCTATACGGGCAGACCTGAAGTGGATCCATCAGTCAATGGACCCTGGCTTACCTAATCCTCCAGTCACCAGGTTACTTTCTCATAAGTAGAACCCACACCCAATTACAGGAACACTGATATGTTTATGGTTGAGACAACACTATCATACTTAATATGTACAACATCAAAATGTTTACTATGTTTTCACACTTGTTGACATCTCATATATAGATGCTTGTTATTGCTTGTCTGGGACAATGTTCCAATGTGCAACTGTTCTATTACTTTGTGTAAATCACAACAGAGATGTATGTACTGACCAGAAGGCTCAGGCCAGTCAATAAATGATTAACATGAATTGACCTTCTGTTAATTTGTCAAGTTCAAACCTATCTGTGTAAACAACTTCTTTGTACATCATGTTGTCAAAATCTGATGTGATTGTTTATGTGTTTGATTGTTTACAGATAAATTAACTCATAATGACTTACTGAATGGGGAAATAAAAAGACTCTAAATCTATCAACTGCTCAACATCCATGTTTTCTTCATCTAAATCAGGCTGAGAAAATTCTCCAGACTTTCCTCAGATTTGATAAACAATAAGGGGGCTCCAGAGCTATCAGAATCATTGGAGAAGGGGCAGATTCCCAGTTAGTAAATTACCATTCTTACCAGGGCCATAATCTATATCTCCTAGACAATACTTAATAGAACGAGGCCTGCAGATAACTCAAGGTTCATATTCTGGGGTTATTGAAGATAGAAGAGGATGGGGCTCTACATCTTTTGTTAGAGATGGGGCATGCACTACAGTGATCTCCCACTCCCTTCAAAAATATATGACATTGCCCAAGAAGACAAAATATCTACAGCATCAAGCACAAAGGGAGTAATAAAGATATGGCTCCGAATGGAAAACATACCGTTCCCAGAAACGTATTTCTAGCTAGAATTGTTGTCCCTTGTAAAACAGACGCTAAAAAGCAAGACATATCAAATCGACAAGTTGATAGAAGAGCATCGTCAAGGGTGCTTGAGACTTCCGCCGTACCACTCTCATGTGAACCCTATGGAACTTGTGTGGGCTAAAATTAAAGGACAGGTGGCAGCTGACAATACTATATTCAAATTGTCTGACGTCAAGATACTAACCCAGTCCGCGCTATTAAATATTGAGAAATGTTAGTGGGGAAAAACGTGAGGACCATGTGTTGAAAGGGGAGGATGACTATTGGAGAATGGATGGATTGAATTTTATGCAACCGAGAGCAGTCATCAACCTACTGGAATCGTCCGACACAGATTAAAGTCTGAGCAGATCGCAGACCTTAATCCACGTGCACACTTACTGGGTATTTTTTTGCTCCAACTATTCAGACGAATTGCAGGCCCTAAACATTACAGCATCAGCACAATGTCAATGGCAACAGTTTGTATTCCACAGTGATGAATTTTCAATTCCGTAAGCCCTCAGCGGTGAAAAACAACTGGTATTGAAAAATAAACACACACTAAACGCATTGAATACCAACAGAAGATTAATATTGCGGTGAAAATTGACATATTGTGGCATAACAAGAAACGTGAGAACAAACACGTTGTCAAATTAGGAGACAACACATGTGCATACTAATCAATCTTCAAGTAACTTCAAGTAAATGAGAACCAACATCTTGGTCGTTAAGAAGAAAGCCCACTACAGAGACACTGACAACTATTTTCATAGTGCAAAACAGGTAATCATGTTCCGTCTCTGAACAGTAAACAGCAGAGTAGACAATCTTTCACGAAGACTCAAAGCGGGTCTGTCACCCATGTGTACGTGTGAACAAACTACACAGACGGCTGAACAGATCCTTAAAAATGGACACATGATGACTAAATTGCGGTATCATTTCTGGTCACTCCATACACACATTAACGCTCAGCTATTTGGAAGCTTTCACGAACCCAATATAAAATGCTAAATGCATCCTAGTAACATGAATACTTGTGTACACATTATTAACGAGCAGGTGAAGAAACAAGAAGGAAATTAAAAATAAGGTAAGAAATATATTCCTTCTACTTTCCTATCAATTTACACATTATTTACCCCATGCCTCTGTAAATTCTCTGTCTTTACTAATATTACACATTGCACCCCTCTCGGGAGTCTCTGTGGTGAAGTGGTCAAGCCGTCTGACTCGGGCTCCGAAGGTTGTATGTTCGATTCCGGGCCAAGTCCTTCATTTCACGAGTGCATTTTTTCAGAGATTCCCGAGGGTCGTCCTTGGAGCTACGGAGTTCGTGCTTTGTGCGACGCTTTCCGCGCTGCGGAAAGAGACTGAGCCATATGGGATAAAAACCCGGTGCAATGCAGTGGACCCTGTCGACTTTTAAGCTACTTTTCTTTTTAAATTGCACCCACTCCCATACGAATCTGGCTACGCCTTGTACTTGTGTCGTTACCCGAAATGACGTGCTTTACTGTAAGACTAGTTTGTTAGCATGAATTCACTACATTTTCGCCGCTTTCGATGATGTAAGTTGCTTTTGGACATATTAAAGACATATTCCTTGGGTGGTAGTAAATATAAGACGGCAGGAAAAATTTCATAACGGTGCAACAGACAGTTTTCAAAATAATTGATCGTGAATGACGGCATTCATTTCTGGACAGACTATAGTATCACAGCCTGGGATTCTGAGATAAGTAGCAACATTTTGTTTCTCCAAATTTTCATTTTCTCTTCATTGTTCTTTTTTTTTTTAAATCTTTTTATTCTTCTCATCCCGTTCTTATGCCCAAATGTAGTCACTGGAGGGCTTTCTACATGATAATATGTTGAGTTTTGAGTATGTATTTGTGTGCCGATAAAGCTAATCGCTGCAACGCCCTGTATGTTTCCTAATTCTGTTCTGTAACGCTGCATTACTTTGTGTTATTTTATATTGTTTATATTCCCACAGCTTTACTGTAGTTCCACTAATTTTATTCATATTTTAACTACGGATTGTGTGCACTGTGCTGAAATTCTCCTGGGTGATATATGAAAGGAGACTGGAGTACTTATGGAGATATCCGTATGCGATGAAAGTGATCTCTTACAAACCAAATCAGACACTTTATACTAATAATATTTCATAATTTGGCTCTTCTAGTGACTTCAAGAGGTCTTTGGAAGCATTTTAAATAGTGATGAGTTTCCTCTCTTGTAGATTGACACCAACATAGTTATCACTAGCTTGATATCCAGATGTAAGAAGACTTTATTCTTGGTGAAAGTTGGCCAGCAGTAGCCGCGAAGATATTTAGGATCTGTTTATATTTTGTTTTAAGTTTTATTTTCCTATCTAGTAATTAGTGATAGTAATCTCAAATTATATTTTGCCCACTGCGTCAATGTTGCTGTAAGGCTCTTGTTCTAAGCAACACGCTCTATAAATGTCTAAGGAACACGGTCTATACTGCGTAACAAAAATGTCTATAAATGCTTGGTGTTCAAATGAAGCTAGCATTCACTAATGTACTTTATCTGAATATAAACAATAGATGAACACGAAATGTAGGGCTACTTTACAAAATACATTTATGGAAAATAGAGGATGAAGCTTGTCACAGCAATATCCTCCTTTCATTATTATTATTGTTATTTGTAAAGCTGCCTTTCACTTTGTGTTTGTCCACTATTCCACTTTTGATATTTCCACATCTTACATTTCTCTGTACATAGTAGGGACATACCAGCAGCAATCGTTAAACTGTAATTTTATCAATCCAAGTGACAATTATCACCATCGTAGCGCCCCCCCCCCCCTTACCCTCCCTGGAATAAAGAAATGTTCACTTACAAAATCCACAAGAGTTCTGTGTTTGCCCAAACCCCGTGCCACCGACAGAACCAAACAATCCACCGCCTGTATTGCCCGTTGTTCCTTTGGCTCCACTTCCAAACAAACTACCACCAGCCAGTGGTGTCTGCACACCAAATGCTGAACTACCACGAAACCCAGATGAAGCTGAAACACACCAGATTTCAGTAAACAACACTGTTGTGGGATCAGAACTTAAATCAGTCATCATCATCATCATCATCATCATCATCATCATCATCATCATCATCATCATCATCATCATCATCATCATCATCATCATCATCATCATCATCATCAAGTGTTGTTGTTGATGATGATGATGATGATGATGATGATGATGATGATGATGATGATGATGATGATGATGATGATGATGATGGTTTTTTTAACAAAGAAACTGCGCGGCAAATAAACATAATGAAAACTCATGATTATATTTCTTTCAAGGCGGAAATAATCACCGGGGAATCCAGATTTCCTTAGGCTACTTAGAAAGGAAGAGAACAGTTTTCGCAATAGCTGGGATTCACAGAAACGAACCCAACACCCCACCACACATTGTTGACCACAACGAGGTAATGTGTTATGTAACCAGCCTGTTTTAACAATAAAATCGTGTGACATATGTATTGTGCCACTGGCAGAGTCCCGGGGCTGTCCAGGGCCACCAGTACACGTGCTTCGTCAACCAATGGAATGCAATTACATTTTTTCCTGGAAACAGAACTAAATATAATGCATCGCTAAATTTATTTGTTTCTCGCTTGAAGATACATTAAGAACACTACTTATTTGCATTTGTTATTTTCTCCTCACACGTGGGTTGTAGTCCTGTCACTTGCCATGGTACATTTGTTATGACATATTTCCTTGAAACTAAATCGGTTGGTCTTACAAGCGCTGTGACCTCGCGCCAGTGGACTCTTCACAATTTCACGACAGACCAAGGCCATGGTTTGAAACCAGCTGCAGACCATTTAGAAGCAGACCGCATTGCGTTGATTTCGATGGTATGCGCGTCGGTGGTTCAGAAAGCCATGGTAAACTACCGAACGTAAAAACCTACAAAACACGTATAGCAAAGTCCTCAACAAAATAGCAGCACGCAGGCTCCAGCAACATTTGGAAAGTGGGAATCTGCTTCCCCAAGGACTCGGGAGCTACCGGCCGGGAAAGGACACCTGGACCAATGCTGCAACTTATGCGTTCGATGTCTATGAGGGCTTCCAGGATTAAAAGGAGACAGTGGAGGTAGCTCTTGACCTTGAGAATGCGTATAACAGGGTTAGGTATAATCGGTTGATATACACACTGTTGGACATGGAAGTCTGCCCTTGCCTTGTTAGATGGGTTGCGGCAGTCCTTTATGAGCGTAAGGTTGCACTGCGCATGGGCTCCTGGACTTCTGACACCTGTACTATTACACCTGGGTTGTCGTAGGGATCTGCCTTGTCCCCAGTGCTCTTTAATGTCTACACCAGCAAAATCGCAGCTATTGTGACACCAGGTGTGGGTAGAATCTTGACATTTGCAGATGATGTGCTGGTGTACAGACAGGGCAGAGACAGGGCCAGTTTTGCCAAAGATTTACAGGTGGCGGTAAACATTGTGGCGGAGTGGTGCAGGGACGCAGGGGCCATTATAAAGCCAGACAAGGCATCGGTTGTGTGGTACTCCTTGGATAACCGGATCGTCAAGGCAGACGTACCAGGTATTATGTTGAATGGATGTCCTCTTAGTCGATAGAGTAAATTGAAGTACTTGGGTATCACCTTTGACAGGTGTTTGTCTTTTAAGGATCATGTGGATGCTTTGGTGGTGAAGGCTGGTAGGGGACTTAATGCATTGAGGGTTATGGCAGCAGCCGGGGTAGATCAGAGGATGCTGTACAGGCTCTTTCAGCAGCTACTAATCTCTGTCATTGAGTATGGTTTGGGGCTGCTGACAGTATCAAAGTACCAACTTGAAAGGTTGGAGCGCATACAGAATGCTGCCATGCGGTTAATCCTGGGGTGCACAAAGGACACACCAATTATATGCATGAGGGATATCCTGGCGTTACCAACAATGACGGATAGGCATAGGGTCCTTCAGGTCAAATGATACCTGAGAGTTGCCACAGACAGGGATCACCCGCTGCATGCAGCAATGGATATGGTCAAGAGTCATAGACTAAGACGAGGCAGGTCCTGGATGGCACAGGCGGAACTTTCTATAAGTCAGGTGTGTGATCTAGAGACCATCAAGCGTGAAAGAGAGTGTGTTGAAGTTCCGGATGACATGACGGACTGGCATAATGTAATAATAACACTGGGTCGTGAGCGCAGAGAATGGGCAGCGGGCCGCACTGAGTTTGAAGTGCAACAGCTGATCCAGAGCAACACATCAAGGTGACATAGTCTTCTACACCGATGGGTCAGTGGTGAGAAATAGATGTAGTGGATGGGGCTTTATTGCAATGGCTAATGGGTGAGTCTTAACGCTGTTAACTCCGTGATAAAGAGGTGTTAGATTTTCCTGAGATCCGATGTTTACTTCATATTTCAAGGTTATTCAGTGAATTCATAAACTGTTGTCGTTACGACGTTTGTAATGAGCCAGTTCCTTTCTTAAGTCCAAACATATTCACATGGCACAACACAGCGAACAAGGACTTAAGACATGGCACATATGGGTGCTTACGTCTCGAGCTTGCTAGGAAATTAAAAACTGCCTACGCCACAAGCCACAAAAAAAAAAAATTGGTTGGGTATACTTTACGGGACGTTGCAATCAACACCAGCATTTTCAGCTGCTGTTGATGTACTAGGCAAGTGTTACGTTCAGTAGTTTGCCATTGCTTTCTGAACGACCGGCCCCTATACCTTTTTCGAAAAAATCCAGCACCGCTGTGTTTCGAACCCGGGTATATGGGCTCACAAACCGTGTTCGCAAGCCTTTAGCCACAGAGACCAAGCCACAAAGTGTACATCAATATTGTCATATCGGAAAGATTAACTGCACACCGATAGCCATTTTCACGCACCGTTCCGCACATACTTGAAACGGCAGCATTGTGCTGCACAACAAATATGAAGTCGAGTAACATCTGATCTGTTCGAAGTTTTGACGCAAGAAATAAGTAATGTCGACCACAAACAACGCCAACGTTGACCTCCATGCTCCAGGAGTTAAATACAGACAAATACCATTGCCCTGGGTATGCCCTGGGTTTAGGGCTAGGGTTAGGGTTAGGGGCACAGTTAGCCCAAACCCTAACCTTAATCCTTAACCCCTAACCATTAACCCTTAGCTCTAAAGCCTAACCCTAAACCCTAACCCTAAACCCTAACCCTAATGGGTACATGACATTACAGACAGAACTGACAATAGACGGAGAGTCATCACCAGACATCATCATTACAGAGACCACGAGGACGGCGCTTATTGCCAGTATACATCTCTCTCAGGTCCGCCTGAAGAGCGGGCTACTGGACATGGTCATCTACTGGGACAGCTCTCTCTCAGGTCCGCGTGAAGAGCTGGCTACTGGACATGGTCATCTACTGGGACAGCTCTCTCTCAGGTCCGCGTGAAGAGCGGGCTACTGGACATGGTCATCTACTGGGACAGTTCACTCTGAGGTCCGTGCCATCACTTCATTAGCCTGGTGGGCATGCCATGGAGTCATAGTGGTCAAGAGTGGCCTGCTCAAGTGACATCGACTAAGAGAGAAGAGTCCCTCCTTCATGGGCCAGTAGTCCGTAGTGCCAGCGCGGGTTTCCTCCTGAACTTGTCTGCCAAGGTTTACCTTGACCAGAGACGTCGAATGTACCGGGCCAAGGGTCGACGGTAGTTTGATGTTTTCAGGACTGAGGGCGCGCTGACATATGGACTCTTCCTTCGTGAACTGGGAGTCTTTCATGAGCTGGGAGTCCTTCTTCATGGGGACACCTTCTCTCTCAGCCGGAGCCAGTTGAGATGTGGACACGTTTTTCCACCTATAAATGCACCAGTTTAACAATTTTCCTGAATGCACAAGAGTTTCGCTATCTGTCTTGTCTGCTTTGTATGGGTGAGACTGAGCACTTGCGGGTTTGTCCGGTGGGCTACGGTTCTTAGAAACCCAGCGACTTATTTAAAACACAAAATTTCAAGGGGGTGACAATTAAAGCATAAGAAGGCCTGCAACACGTGGTGTTGTGGCGGGTTTCACAGGGAGACTGACATTAACCATTAGGCAAACAAGGCACGTGCCTAGGGCACCAAGCATTTGGGGGGCACCACAGAGAGACAAATTTCGTATATCTGCTTTCTACACCATTGTTGACAAACTTGAGACAGAGATGAGTAGACGAGGACAGGTATATAATGATCTAGCAGTTCGATTTTCTTGTTTGGTCGATGTACCACAAACATCTCAGTGTTGTGAAGGACTAATAAATGCTTAGCCTGAAGAACTGAACAATAATTTATATACTGAACTACAACAGTTCCACGCATATATTCGCCACAAGTTTCGTGCATCAAAATCTGACAACAACACATTCAGTCATGCAGAACTCTACAAAGTAATAGTTAGAGACAACATCGAGTGTCCTTTTCTAAATGTAGAAATCGCCGTGCGCATATTTTTAACATTAATGGTTACGAACTGTTCAACTGAGCGCTCTTTTTCTCAGTTGAAACGTACAACAAATCCAAGTAGATCGACAATGAAACAAGAAAGGCTTGATTCCCTATCATTGCTGATGACTGAGGCAGACTTGTTGCGCAAAATTAACTTTGATGATGTACTCAAAAACTTTGCTAGACGTAAATCTAGAAAAAAGAACTTAATGTCTCTCTGACTTTCTTATCTATCAAAAAAGTTACAGTATTTTTGTCTACTATTATTACAAAATTAATTAACTATTAATTTTAATACAGAAATACCTTATTGCAGGTTTTATATGAGTGATAGTAGTACAAACATATGTGTTTACATTTCACAACTGTTTTTCTTTGTTAGCTTTTTGCATAATATTGAACATACCATCAGTCAGTGGAGGATCGGAGGCCCGAGGCAGTAGGGGGCACCCATGTGGGTTTGTGTCTAGGGCACCAAAATGGCTTAATCCGGCCCTGGTTAAGAAGTAACTAATATCATATATTAACACTGGAAGATCAAGAGACCAGTATGTGAGGGAGATTTTCCCATCTTTTCATGATAAGATAACTTCTAATGAGTGTTTTCGTTTCGTTTTGTCCTAATTATATATTTTAACTTCACATTTAATACAACTCATAGTACAGTTCTGTAAATTTCTGGAATAATTAATACTTAACTGATTAATTGCCATGGGATGATAAATCATATTTTCGAACTTCCTATAACTGGCAAAGGTTTATATATAGTCGGAATATTGACGCTGCGTTATTTGTTGTTTTACCCCGTATGTTCCGCAATGTTAGTGCCCAGTAAACGGACATTTACAATGGAGGAACTTCTTTCTTTCCAATTTATTGGAAACGAATAGTCACTTCTGTCAAAACTGTGAAGAAATGTTTGTTAAATGGTGGCTAATATTCTGATTTCAGAACTGGCAACACCCACTAGTTCTCAGCCTCGTCGATTTACAGCAGATTATCATTTGAAACAATATTTAGATGACAGTGATTCTCATTTAAAGGGGTTTGTGAAAGATTCTGTTACTGATAGAACTGCAGTAATGTAGTTTTCAGTTAAATTATTTATCAGGTGGTGAAAGTGAAAACAAAACTAACAGTGAAAGATCATGATTACATGATGGCACATGTCAAATTAAATTTTCTTTAATGGGCCACACTTGTTACCCCAAGTTTGCTTTGCCGATCACAAATACACTGAGCAGTATGTAATTAATTATAACTAAATAGAAAAGAGTGTATATATTGGTTCTTATTCTAATGAGTACAAATTTGCCCATTGTTTTCCTGACTTTTAAATTTTGTGTGAAAATGATGTGCTTCAAAATATGTTATAATTATATTCTGATAGTACTGAGTAGCATTTTGTATAATATTTGTGAAGAAAAGTAAAGTGGTGTATTTATCACTATTCGCTAAATTTAATTGGGTTATCTTCACACAATGAAGAAATGTAAACACAGAAGCATCAAACAATATGCTGCACGATTTATTGCCTGGCTTATTTCGCTGTATCTTGTCGGGTGTATACTAGAAATTTATTCCATCTGAAGTGAATAAATTAATGATACTTAAGCTGAAAGAATTAAATCACATAGTCACAGGAATTGTTTGATTGTGGAACATCTATTATCCCCACGGTAATTTCAAATTTTTATGTTTGCATAACACCGGCTGGAACAGCCAACACCTCACTATATTTTAGTAATCGTTTATTGTTCATCGAATACAGTATATGTAAGGCGTTTTCTTTGTTCACACTATGACCGTTTACACTAATATGATATATAATTCGGAAGTATGCACCTGATGAGATGCAGCAAAATATGCCAGGCAAGAAATTGTGCAACATATTGTTTGTGGATTCTGTGTTTACATTCACTAACGAAATATATTGTTTTAACCTTACAGGAGCGCCTGATAATAAAAACACATGTGATGGGGTTGGGAAGATAGTGAATTAGTTTGGGTTCTCCTTGAACTTATGGGGTCTGAAGTGCCAGCTTCATTACTTTCATAGTAAACCCATTTCTGTTCATCGGTTTTTAACATTCTACTTAAACACAAGGAACTTAAACAGAGGAACAGCTGTGCTTTACAAGAACATGGTTGCAAACAAAGACAAAGCATTACCATCTCTTCCAATGTTCTCCTGTGCCTCCTAATGTCAGGATATGAAGAGAGTTACGACATGAGCTCTGGTTTGTTCCTTGTACATTTGGTGTTGCCTCTATTGTCGTGTTAATTTATTTTTGTTGTTGCAGGAACATGACCACCCAGTTGCCAGGTAAACATGTTAGCCCCTGCCCCACCCACCTCATTTAAAGAACACAACACAAAGAAATTATACAGGTAAATTAAACCTACTTCCAAAGCCTGTTGTGCTTGTATGAAGACCCGAACGCAGACCTCTTCCAAAAACAAAACCTGTATTTTCCTGGGTACTTGGAGTCTGCCGAAATAAGCCCAGTGTGCTGGTCGAACATGCCTGTCTTGATTTACGGTTTGTGCTGTAATCTTCCATACGAAGCTCCTGCATACAATTATAATGAATTATGTAAAAACTGCAGTGATATACTGTAAGCCATAAATAAGAATATTCAAATATCACAGGTAATTGTTCCTTCTAGCATTCATTCTTTCTTTACATACACACAGAAATGCATATATACAGCAGTATATACTAAGGGATCTAGCAGTATTTACTAAGAAGCCAAGAGCTGTTGATTGTGAGGATTATAAAACTATTAGCTTAATGAGGCACATAACTAAGATACTACTCAAGGTCGTACAAGAAATAATTCACAAAATAGATGGGGAAGTAGCAAAAGAACAATTTGGGTTCCGCAAAAACAGCGACACCAGAGAAGCAATTATATGTTTGAGGATGTTTATTGAAAAATATATAGAATCTCAAAAAAGTATATATGTTTATTTTATAGACTACAAGACAGCTTTTGATAGAGTACAACATGAACGACTTATTACATGCCTTCAAGATACAGGAGGAGGCGGAAAGGACATCAGACTTATTAGTAACTTGTACTGGGAACAAGTGGCGTCTATTAGATGCGGAAACAACTATTCGTCGCCTATGGAGATAAAAAGAGGAGTACGGCAGGGATGTGTACTGTCCCCAAGCCTCTTCAACCTATTCACAGAAAGAATTTTCAAACATGTTGAAATGCCTGGACTTAACATCAATGGAAGAATCATAAACAATCCTAGGCATGCTAACGATACCGTTTTACTAGCAGAAAGTTAGCAAGAGTTACAAGATCTAGTGGAACAAGTATACAGGCACAGTGCAGAATGTGGCTTAGATATTAACATAACACAAAAACTATGATAATTAGCAGTGAAAAGGAAACGTCATCAATGAACATCACAGTAAACGGGAAGATACTAGAACAAGTAACACGTTTCTTCTATCTTGGACATATAATAACAGATGATGGCAGAAGTGAAATAGAAATCAAAAGAGAGGAATCGCCAAAAATGCTTTCAACGGCATGAAATCAGCATTAACATCTAGAGAGATTAATAACGCATTAAAAATCATATTTGTCAAATTCTAGGTATTTTAAACGCTACTGTATGGCGCGGCAGCCTGGGCATTGAACAAGCAACTAGAAAGTTACATAGAAGCCATGGAAATGTGGATATACAGACGAATATATCGTATTTCATGAAAACAAAAACAATCAAATGCAGAGGTTCTAGAAAAACTGGGAATGAAGAGAGTTGATGAAAGAAATAAAGAGGAGGAAAGTGAAATATTTCGGCTACTTTAAAAGACATGATACTCTTATAAAAGCAATACTGGAAGGCAAGGTTGAGGGCAAGCAAGTAAGAGGTAGATACAAGTGGGAAGATAACATCAAGAGATTGACGAACATCAGTCTGACAGAATGTACAGTCAAGGCGAGAGACAGACAGTGTTGGAGATCCATTGCAGCCTCCACCCTCTCAGGGATCCACCCTCTCTGTCTCTGTCTCTGTCTCTCTCTCACTCTCACATGTATATACACACACACACATGCACGCACACACATACACACACACGCGCACGCGCAAAAAACACACACATATCACCATAATGTACCAGATCCTTTGCAGAACGTCGCTCTCATGATTTGCTGAAAAGATTCTCGATCCTATGCCAGGCCCCCTGCTTGATGTAATTTCATGCACAAGGTGCCCTCAATGTCTTGTGCCCATCTTTGTGCTGGTGTATTACTGCCGTGAGAGTTGGTCTGGTTTGCAAGATCAGTCCCGCGCCTGGCTTTCGTTGTCTCGGATGGCTGTGTGAGGTACACCCAATCGGGAACTTCCCAGCCGACCCAAGTTAGCGAGGCGGGCGTTTCGAGAATGTGACCGCAGTGCGAAGCCAGAGTTGTGGTTTGAGCGGGTGAAAGAGCAATTTTTGTACGACCGTTCGACAAAGTCTCGATAAGCGCCCACTCTCTTTCGAAGAGTAGTGGGCTAGCAGTCAGTAATCTGGCATAGCTTTTCGGCAAGTCTTGCCTAACGTAGCTTGAAAGCTCACTGGTAGACGTCCAGAGGTTTTGCATGTATCAACGGGTACCGAGGGAGTGCGCTGAGCGATTGCAACACTTGGCCTGCGTGTGCGTGAATAGTCCGCCTGTGCGATACATATCTGGTTGATCCTGCCAGTAGTCATATGCTTGTCTCAAAGATTAAGCCATTCATGTGTAAGTTCACACTGTCTCATGGCGGAACCGTGAATGGCTGATCAAATTGCTTGGTCCAGCCACTTGTTCTACGGCTTTCAACTGAGGGATATGGCTGAACACCTCTAAGTCAATATCCCTTGCATGTGAAAGCCTGTTCATTACCCACTCTCTGCTGCATGCAGGTAAGATGCTGAGCCTGTAGCATCTGCAGCCTACCTCGGAGCGTTACCAAAAGTGGAAAAGCAATCCAGGGGCATGCAATGGAATACTCCATTACGTGGAAGTCCGAAGCGAAAGCTTGCTGAGTGGATGTCATTTGCATACAGGTTCCTCCTGGTCTTCGGGGAAGCAGGCTGTTATGAACGGAAGACTCAGTATACGGAAGTGAGGCTAAGCAGCCAAGTGCGTGACGTGACGATTCCTTGGGTGAGTCCAGTACCAGAGCACTATGTGCCGGCTCTGCAATTATGAAAGCCTCCTTGGATGGCGGAGAATGACCATGGTCTGCCCCTGCCTTCCCTTGAGGACTGACCGGGATGTCTTCGGCTGTTCCAGGTGAGCCAATGTAGATAGGGATGACACCACAACAGTAAGCGTCGAGAAAGCAACTCAATTCACAAATGGGAATATTGCTTGGCTGGGAAACCTATTTCGTGGAAAGTCCGAACCGAAAGCTCGCTGAGTGAATGTCGTCTGCAGATTTACCTCTCCTGGTTTGCGTGGGAGCGGCCTGTGGTGAACGAAATGCTCAATATACGGAAGTCAGGAAGTGAAATAGCCATGCGCAGGACGTGACAATTCCTTGAGTGAGCCCAGTACCAGAGTGCTATGTGTTGGCTTTGCAATTATGGAAGCCTCCTTGGACGGCAGAGAATGCCCATGGTCTACCCTGCCTTCCCTTGAGGGTTGATCTTGTTGCCTTTGGCTGTTCAAAGTTGACCAGCTGGTATATGTACAACACCACAACTGTGAGAGTCGAAAATCCTAACCCGGTCAACAAACGCAAGTGTACCACTGCCTCTTTTTCCAGAACCCATGTCTCTCATCAATGATCCTTCCATAGTGTTGTTTAATATGACCAACGTATTTCAGTTTCTGAGATGTGATGAAGTTTATGAATCAGTTTTATTCGATGTTCAACCGGTCTCTTTATTTCTACAGACACACATGTAAGCATATATTTATACACACACCATCATCATCAAGTGCCCTGCCAGCTGGCATAGGAGTTCATGGTTCTCCACAGATCTTGGTCTTTGGTTTTCTGGATCAACTCTGCTGATAATATTCCTAATGCCACCGTCTCAATCCATCCGGCACATTTCTCTTGGTCTGCCTCTTTTCCCCTTGATATTTCCAGTTATCACGATGTTCTCCAATGCCCCTCTTCTCATCACATGATGAAAGAAAGCGGTTTGTCTCTTTCTAATTCTTGTATATAATGTTCTTATTTCATTAGCCTCTTTCAGGAAATCGTTGTTAGTTACTCTGGCGGTCCAAAGAATTCTCAACATGCTTCTCAGGAACCACATCTCTCTTGCTTCCAAGTTCTTAATTTGTTTATTTATATTGCAAGATTCACTGCCATGCAGCAAAACAGGCAGTATATAGCGTTTCAGTATTCTCTTTCTTACATTCAATGATAGTGACGTATTGCATAAGATACTCTTAATTTTCTAGAATGCAGCCTTTTGTTGCAGTACAGGGACGATTATAAGATGAGTCCCGATGGTATTTTCAAAAGCTTTTATTGAACATAATAAGTCGAAGAATATTACACAGGTTACATGATATGATGTTCACCTTTCCAGACCTCGGCTGTAACTGTTTTCTAAACCCCACGTCACGACTTGAGCATCCTTCGTTACGTTCTTATAGGATGCTCAAGCGTGCCTAACCTTTGCACATCATGCCCTCCAAACCTATTAACAGAGATGGTACTCACTGTGTTACAGACCTCTCTTTCTTTAAAAAGACTTTTCTTCAAAAGTCTTAACCCCTAACCTACTCATTCTAACCACTCTTTCCCTCATCAAAACCTTAACCCCAATATTCTTTCTCCAAGCCATCCCAAACTAACTCTATCTTAAGTAACTACTTTTACTTTTACATCTTTCGAAACTAATTTTCCACTTGTCTCTCATAATAGCCAAGCGCTATATTATGAAGTCATACTTCTTCTTCGTTTCTGACTCTACAACGTTTCATTACAAAAACATAGGTCATAAGGATATTTCAATATATATAATTGTTCATAAAAATCGTTGGTATACACTTTGCATTATGAAACTTCTCATTCTTTCTCAACATCAACAACACAAAACAGGATAGACAGAAAAGATGGGGTGCGCACCCAGTTATGAAGAGAAGTAGTCAAAAACAATCACATTTACCTCCCTTGCAAACATAAAAACTTTTACAAATAAAAGTTTTTTTTCAAAAACACATCTTATGATTTATGAACCTATATCACTGTTCGTTATAAATTAAGTTGATCCAAAAATGTCTTCTATATACTCAATATTTGTACTGCCATCCACACTCATGCCCATATTTCACCTACTCATGTCCCTTCATGAAAGCAATAACAATGTTCATATTCTATGAACATATTTTAAATTAATTAACGCTGTTTATCACAGCTCATATATTTACCCCCTCAGATCCCAAGACAAGCATCCTTGTTTATATATGTATCTAACTCTGTACCAAACCATATGCACTGCTATCTACAGCCCCTTTTATATCCATTCTTTATTAACCAGCTTCTTATATTTTCTAACTATCACAGCCTCTTTAGACGTTAATCACGTGTATAATATGGCATCCAATCCATATACCTTTAATCAACGCTGACATAATGCAGCTCCTATTTCAACTCCCCAGAACCCTTTTATTTGTGTAGGAACCCTGTCACTTAAGTATGGCATATGTTTCCAACACTTCATAGCCACTATATAATTAAGATCTCTATCCTAACATACTAACGCTGATTGGCGCAGCAGTCTTCCTACCAGCACAAGGTACTCATATTTACTACAACCCATTACTCATAAGGATAATATGTCTCTCTTCTAGTCCTCATTCGTTTGTCAACCATTTTCTGAACGAAAGGTTTTAAATAAGGGCTGTCTTATTACTTTTTATTCTAAAGAAAACTTGTGAACAAATTTCTCAACTTATTTGTTAAACAAGGGTAAATACTATTCAATACACAAGACAATTCAACCAAAATCATGAATCAACCAAAACGAAGTCAAAACAGGATATCATACCCCCCAAGTTTTGAAGACACATTTTCTTTCCCCTCATATCAAATAAAGGTAATCAACCCATTCAAAGAAAAACATATTTCAAAATAATATGACATACATCCTATCCATTGTTAGTCACTTTTACGGACTAACAATAACTTATTTATCTATTAAGAAAAGTCAACAAGACAAATCTTAAAATCAATTGGCAATAAAAATACCATAAAAATACACCACACTCGAATTTACATCCATATTACCTATCTTAATACCAAAATATATAGTGTCATGTCTACTCCTCAAGACAACTCATTACAAGTATTAAGCAAACCCTTTATCACCCTGTTTCTCTAAAACACCTGTAATACACAGCTACCGTATTTCATCAACTATCAATTTCCTCTTTAAATCACAAAATCTTCATCCTGCTATCTGCAGCATTTTCTATCAATTTATCTACCATGTCTCCATTTCTTCAGTAACTCCAGATTTTTCTGTATAAGTTCTATCCTCACATCAATGTCTTCATCCTCCTGTAAAGAAATATTTTCTTCCATGCTACTATCTCTATTAGATTCTGACTTTTCATCCATTCCTTCTTCTTCATCTGTATGTCTGTTGCTAGCAGCCGCTAGTTTTTTCCTTTCTATATCTAACCTAATTTGTCTATCAATTTTTCTTAACGACCTTTCTAGTAATGGCATGTCCTCGTCGCTTGATGAATATTCTCTAATTCTTCTCTGTCTTTTCACTTCTTTTTCTCCCTGTCTCTCTGTTCTCCTTTTCACTGCTTGTCTAGTATTTTTAAATGGAGCGTTTACCTCTTCCTCCATAGATTCCACACTATCATAACAACCATCATACGTATTCTTCTCTTCTTTCATCAACGTTTTCGGTGTTGTCTGTTCATAAGTATCATCATAAACTGGTGTTGTTATTAATTGACTTTGTACTGGATCTTTTCTAAAATCTGGGGGTATCGTAGTTCTTCTGACGAGTTGTCCATCTGAGTATAAGTCGTCTGAATAATAATAATAATTATTATTATTGTTTCTCTTATCATCATTATCTCTTCTTAAATGCTCTACGTGTGCCCTTGCTACATGTCCCGTGATCTGGTTCTTTATTCTGTATGATACATTACCTAACTTTTCTAAAATATAATAACCTGGAATCCAATGAGCATCAAATTTGGAGTTTTTCCTATGCTTCTTATAATAAACTCTATCACCAACTTTAAATTCTTGTAATTGTGTATTTTTGTTTGCGTACCTTTTTTGTCTTTCTCTAGCTTTAATTATATTGTTTCTTAATCTTACATGTGCTTTGTGCATTTCTTGTATAATAACTTCCTGAAAATCCTCCCCCATATATTTATGTCTAGGTTTTAATAGATTGTCGATTGGGAGTATAGGTTCCCTTCCGTATAATAAATAGAATGTTGAAAACCCTGTTCCCTCATTTTGATTAGTGCGTATCGCGCTTAATGCAGGTCCTAAATAAAGATCCCAATCTTTTTCATGTTCTTCTACAATTTTTGCTACTATGCTATACAATGTCCTATGTTGTCTCTCGTTTTTCGCATTTGACGAAGGTCTATAATAGGACGTTTTTATGTGGGTTATATTTAAATCCTGTAATAACTTTTCGAACTTTTTGTTCACAAACTCTTTACCATTATCTGTGAGTATGAACTGTGGGCAACTAAATCTTGGCATGTACTCTTGCAGAAAAATATTAATGATGGTACCCGCGCTTTTATCCGGAATTTCATAAACTTCTGCCCACAGACTATAGTTATCCACGATATGAAGTAAATATACATTCCCTGATAGTGTTCTAGGGTGAGAACCTGATATATCTAAGCTGATTTTCTGCATAGGAAACTGAGGAATGTCTGTATCTTGTAGAGGGCATTTGATTGTTTTCATGTTTCTTAATCTACACTTCTCACACTCATCGACGTATTTACAAGCAGTTTTAAATAAGTTCGGCCAATAATATTTATTATTAAGTGCTTTTACTAACTTATCACGACCAAGATGACCATTCTCATCATGATATGCTTTCAGAATCTCAATTTCCAAATGTTTTGGAATGTATTTTCTCAACTGTTCGCTTCTTTCATTCACGTAATATAACTGATCATCATCCTGTAAGACTAAATAATTCTTCTTATACTTGTTTTCACCCGCTTCACTCAACTTCTGTTTTATTTCTACAACTTTCGGATCTAATTCTTGTTCTTCTTTCATATTAAATTGCATTAAATGTGGGTCTTCTGCTCTAGGTTCTGATTCTTGATCTGACGGTAAACTCCTAAAATCTTCTCTATTTAGTATGGCAGAATCTAGTATATTTACTTGCCAGTTTCAATCGTCTATTTCGTGTTCACCCTCATCCTCAGTATTTCCTGAAGTCTCTGGATACGGAATTCTGGATAATAAATATGCACAGGTGTTGTCCCTACCTGCTACGTACTCTATCTTTGCGTGGTATCCCTGCAAATTCAATGCCCATGTCTGTATTTTTCTGTTCTGCACTGGAGCTTCTAGTAAAGATTTTAAAGACATGTGGTCAGTTCTAATAATAAAATTGGCGTTATGTAAATAATAATTAAGTTTCTGAAGGGCATAGTGGATAGCATACGCTTCCTTCTCTATAGTCGCCCATTTTCGCTGAGATTTACTAAGATTATGTGACAAAAAATAAATTGGTCTTTCATTGTTAACTCCTGGTATTCCTGATCTTTCTCCTTCATATGGTTGTGCTAAACATGCTCCTATTGCATTATCTGAAGCATCTGTATACAAAATTAACTGTTTATCTAAATCTGGATGTGTCAATAGTGGCACTATTGTTAAACTACTTTTTAAAAATTCAAATGCTTTTTGACATTCATCATTCCACTTAAACCTAGCGTATTTGCCAGTCAGGTTAGTGATAGGCTCTGCTATTTTTGAGAAACCTGGATTGAAACGACGATAGTATCCACATGTACCGATAAGAGCACGAACTTCTTTTACATTGGTTGGAGGAGGCAATTCATTAATAGCTTTTACTTTATCCTGATCTGGTTTAATTCCTTCTCTATCAATAATGTATCCCAGATACTTAGTTTCTGATTTTAGAAATTCACATTTACTGAGTTTCAATTTAACATCATGTATTCTTAATCTGTCAAATACTAATTTTACATGTTTCAGGTGGTCCTGTACGTCTCCTGCTGTGTAAATCAAAATGTCATCTATGTATGCTAATGCAAACTTTTGCATGCCTTCTAATACTTGATTTATTAATAGCATATAATGAGACGGCGCCGTTTTGACCCCAAAAGGCATTCATAAAAATTCGTACGACCCGATGTGTGTACAAAAAGCGCTTTTCTTTTGAGCATCTGGGGACATAGGGATACACCAAAATCCTGATCTTGCATCTAATGTAGTGAAGAATGTGGACCCATTAAGTAACCCTAAAATATCGTCGATGACCGGCAATAGGTAAGCTACATTTTTAGTGATCTTGTTCAACGCCCTGTCGTCGCAACAGAATCGATGTGAGCCATCAGCCTTGGTCACAATTACGATCGGAGATGACCATTCTGACTTCGATCTTGTTATTATTCCTGCTTTCAGCATATCTTATATTGCCTTTTCGACAATTTCTCTATTTCTTAAGGGAGTTCTATCGGGTTTCAAACTAATTGGTGGGTGATCTCCAGTATCTATTTCCATAGTGACTGTTTTGGTCTTCCCCAATTCTAAATCGTTAATCGCAAAAACATCTTGATTCTCTTTTACAAGTTTTTCTAATATTTCCTTATTTTCTGGTGGAGCTTTTAACTGTGCTAATAATTCTTGTTCTCTTGTTGTTTTGTCTACTGAATGTACTTGAGATGTATGTTTTCTGAATGGATGGATCAATTCATCATTCCACTTGTTCCATCTTCTTCCACGTCTATTCCTGGTATTGATTCCTTCCATAGGAGTTTCTGAATAATTCATTCTCGGCATTTCTACTATATCTGTTGCTAATACGCTGTTAGTATCATGATCTACTTTGGCTATTACACATCCTCTGTACAATTTAATTTCCCTGCCTGTGTTGTTAATAATCATTACCGAGAAAGTTAAGTGTTTATCTAATGTCATTATCCCATCTGGAACTTCTAGACCAGGTTCATCTATTACTTCCCTTTGTAACTCTGTTATTCTAACTGTATGCCCTACTAAATAATACGGATTTCTTTTCACTTTCGCCTGTATCAGATTAACCGTTTGTGGCTTTAAAGTCGTGGACGTTTTAACTCTAACCAGTGCTGATATGTGCATGTCTTCTTCCAAATCTACATACACGTCCTTAAATCTTAATTTGTGCAGGTCAAAGAAAAGTCTTACACCATTTTTTATTAAGAAATCCCTGCCTATAAGCATGTTCCTATTTAACTCTTTAACTACGTGAAAAAGATGTCTTACGTTAATTCCTCCTAATTTGAGATTTATTATCGTTTGACCAACCACTTCTACATTTTGTCCTGTAACAGAATGAAGATTATCATGGCTCATGAATATTTTACAATTTTTTATTATTTTGTATAAAAATCTTTCTTTGATTACACTAACTTGAGCTCCTGAATCAATTAATGTTCGAATTCTATATTTGCCTATCTCTATTATGCATGAACTGGGGTCCGTTCTATTTACTGAAAATTGTTTTATTTCACCCAGTTGAGAGCACTTTCTACTTGTCCTCCTATACCTGTCATTAACATATTCTTTAATTCTTGGGACCTTATTATCTTCCCTCCTACCACAGGTCCTATTCAGTAAGTGGGACGCCAGTTTTCCTGCGTTCTTGTGCTTGTAAAATTCCTCTGTCTACCTTCAAAATTTCTATTTGATCTGTTATTAACATTTCTATTTTGTGTATTCGCCTGAACACGCCTGTTACCACAGTCTTTAAAAACGTGTCCTCGTCGACCACAACCCCAACAAACTATATTTGTGTTACCTACCATTTCTCTTCTTCTATCATAATTATTTTGATTATTATTTCCCTGCAGTGTCTGTATTTCTCCCCGTCTTCTCTATCCGTACCTCGCTTGTCCTATCTCCATAGGTTCTTCAATCTTATCTTCCCGACTAGTTCCTATTTCTCGTCCTACTCTCAGTCTAAATCTTCGTCTCAAATTCTCCTCCTGTACAGCTATATCCACAGCTTGTGATAATCTCTCAGGGTTTTCTCTCATTAATTTAAATTTCAGTCCATCCGACTTTATACCATCTACAAAAATCCCAACTAACATTCGTTCCACTTCCTCCCCTCGTACGTTCTGTCCTAGGAAAGCTTCTTCAGCTAGGTTAATCAACCTATCACTAAATAATTGTACAGTTTCTCCAGTGTTTTGTTTGGACTGTCTTAACACTGAAAACACATGCTGAGGATCTGTAATTTCAGCATACTTGCGGGCCAGGTCTTCCTTGAATTGTTCCCATGTCTCATCAGTTCTTGCCTCTAATTTTCTTCGAATGTGATCCGACACTGGTTCTAAAGTGGCCTGGTAAGCAATTTTCATCTTTTCCTCATCCGTTGCTGCCACCAAGAATGCATGTTTCTCTATTGAAGTTATCCACTTCTTAAAGTCCTTGGCCTGTCCACTAAATTTTACAATCTCTGTCCCTATTCCTTGTTGTTTTATCGCTGTGTTAAGTCTGCCTATTGCCGTACCTACTCCAGTTAACACCTGTGTTAACAAAACTTGTTCTTCTGCTATGTTGAAATATTCTGAAATATCAATTCATATAAGCAAACTCACAGTTATAACAATTTAGTTAATAATTATCAATAATTATATGGTGTATTTAAATTACACAAGAAACGTGAGCAACTGTTATGAATATTGAATGTTCTAATTAATAAATTAATTGTATCTAACACTCAAAAGTCCTATATTGGTTAACCCTTAATTAAACTAAATACCGTTAGACACATCGTCCATCGATCCAACAGGAAAGTAAGTCCACATACGTCAGCTGAAAATTATGTTTGACAAGTGTAGGCTTCACGTACAAAACAAGCGTGTCGTGTTTCTCCACTCCACCAGCAAGAGAACAACTTCTAGACTCTTCATTTCACGTCGGACACATCGGAATTGTGGCTTCTTTTCACCCGAGAAAGGGCTCTTCTGGACGACTTGAAACGGCTCAAGAGAAACGAAGCGATTACAATAGGTGCTCTTCTTCGGCAGGACGGCAACCCACTATGCCCACCCGCGTCCAAAGAGACCAAAGCAAGTACATCGCATTCTTCGTGACATCTCAATAATCTGTATTTTTCAAGTTGGTTGCGGCTGTTTTAATTTTGAGAGTTGAAAAATTTCTTCAATGCTGGACAGTTCTAGTGAGTAAGTGACCTTCAGACAAGCAAGGTCAATCAACGGCTGTAATAACGGCAGGTTAAAACTCACAGCATAGTGACGACAATCAGGTCACTCCAGGTGGTTATGATGAGAAACAGCCTAGTATACTGACAACCAGGTTACAATGATGGCTCCATCCAGTAATCGTAATACGTATGGCTTCAATCAACTAGCCAGAAAAATGCTTCATGATGATTCTATTTTAAGTTGAAACTTTCAAGAAAAGTGGTCCGGTCTGGATCTTTTGATTACTAATTCAATAATAAAATGCGCAAAACAATATAACATTGGATATTTGATAAAGTAAAATATGATGAGCTGATTAAAATGTTGGAAGATATCAACATTGATGGGAAAGATTTAAGAATAATAACGAAAATATACTGGAACCAAGTAGCAGCAATTAAAATGGGAAATAAAGAGGGTAGTTACGAACAGATAAAGCTAGGAGTACGCAAGGGGTGTGTCTTGTCACCCGATCTCTTCTCCCTATATACTGAAGTAATAATCAGAGAGAGAGAGAGAGAGAGAGAGAGAGAGAGAGAGAGAGAGAGAGAGAGAGAGAGAGAGAGAGAGAGAGAGAGAGAGAGAGAACGAACGAACAAACAGACTTTATTTTCAAAGGGTAACAAATTGGGCACGCAGGCCCGTCTTACATTTGGCCCTTCCACTCACTCAGCTTTCTTTCATCAACAGTGCATAGGGAAAAAAACATTGTCACATGAATTTTGTAAACATAAATAATGCATATTACTATGTTATGAGACACACCCACCACCCACCCACACATCCCCCATTCACTCCAACTCCCCCACCCAACCACACACATAACCCACACACACATACATTCCCCCACCCATCCACCACATCCCTACACCTACACATCTCCCCACACACACCTCTCACCCACCACACATCCCATCCACCCACATCCCAAGCACACATACATTCAATAACCTACACATCCCTCACCTACACACATCTCCCCACCCACTCACATATTCTCTACCCGTTCCATTACCCACCAACATTCACTCACCCACATATCCTCCTCCACCCACACACCTCCACCCACCCAGCCAAACATACATTTCTCAGCCACACACACATCTCCCCGTCAACTCACATATTCCGCACCTACCCTCACACAAATTCCGCACCCACCCACATAATCTCCCATCTCCCCCAGCCCACTCACAGATCCCGAGCCCACACCAACAAACATTCCCCACCATCTCCTAACCTGCACACACTCACCCACCCACATATCCTCTACCCACCCACACATCCTCTACCCACCCATCCCCCAACCAAACATCCCTTAACCACACACCCTTACTCATATACAATCACCCACCCACACATCCTCTACCCAACCACACATCCTCCATTCACCCATCCCCCAGCCACACATCCCTTAACCACACACCCCTACCCATATACACACACATCCCCACCCACGCACAATCTCCCCACCCATACACATCCCTCTCACACATCCCCACCCACCAACACATCCCCCATTCACAAACAAACACCTCCCATCCACGCACACAGAACCCACACACACATCCCCAACTCATACACTCATCCCCAGACACACGTACTTATCCCTCAACCACTAACACCCACACATCCCTTACCTACTCATCAACACATACATCTCCTATCTACCCACCCACACTCACACACCCCAACCACCCATCTAGCACACATCCCCACCCTCACACACATCCTTCACCCACCCGAAACCCCAACCACACCTTCACCCACCCACACACACATCATTTATCCACAACCAGCTCCCCTCCCACACAACACCACACCCACACACATCTCAAAGACACATCCCTCACCCACACACACATCTCCCACACATCTCCTACCCATCCACACATCCCCAAACTACAATCACCCTCACTACCCACACATACATCCTCCATCCAGCCACACACCCCCACCCAGCCAGACATATCCCCCACCCACACACACATCTCCAAATCCATCACTCACACCCATCATGCACCCCTCCCCAACCCACATACATCCCCCACACATATCTCTCCCACACACACTCCCCACCCATCCACCCAAACATCCCACACCCATACACATCCCTCACCTACACCCCCAAACCCACAACCACCCCCACCTGCACACATCTCCCACCCACCACATATCCCCACACCCACATCTCCCCACCCATACATATACCCCCACCCATCCCATAACCCATCATCAATCATCCACCAACATATCCTCCTCCACCCACTCACCCACAACCACCTAGCCAAACACATCCCCACCCACACACACATCTCCCCGCCAACCCATACATCCCGCACGTACCCACACACAAATCCCCCACCCACCCACACAATCCCACCCCGCCCACCAACACACACATCCCCCCATCCCCCAACCTACTTTTATGATCAAACTCCCACACTTTACACACACATACAGTGACGATTGTCGTGAGCATTGTCGCAAAATTGTAAAGAAAATGGAGAAAAATTGTACATATACATTTTGTAACTTAAAAATTAGTGATGCAATTCAACTCTCTCTCTCTCTCTCTCTCTCTCTCTCTCTCTCTCTCTCTCTTTCTCTCTCTCTCTCTCATACTCTCTAATTCTCTCACCCACTCTACAGTGATGTACATGTGTTCATGTTATAAATTATAACATCAGTTGGCATTAAAAATGGTAATTGGAGAGAGAGAGAGAGAGAGAGAGAGAGAGAGAGAGAGAGAGAGAGAGAGAGAGAGCGAGAGAGAAAGAGAGAGAGAGAGAGAGATCAAGGAGAAGCCAGGAATACTAATGGGAGGATACAATATAAACAATATACGCTATGCAGATGACACATTATTGGTGGCAACAATTGTTGGACATTGTAGTATCAGAGAGTGCACAGAAAGGTCTCTCCTTGAATATCAAGAAAACAGTAACAATGGTGATATCAAAGAAAATGGGGACACCAACATGTGACATAGAAGGGGAAATTCTCAACCAAGTGGATAATTTTAAATACCTAGGGGCACTTATAAAATCAGATGGAAGTTGTACAACAGAGAATAAGAGCAGAACAGGGCAGGCAAAAGCCGCATTTCGGAAAATGAAGAGTCTTATGCAATAAGTCGCTATCATTAAATGTAAGAGAGTGCTAACATGCTATATAGAACCAATTTTGCTGTATGGCAGCGAATGTTGTTATGTAAATAAGCAGTCACTTCAGCCATTATAGTTATCTCCCATGATATTTCCTGGTACCTTACCTCTTCTTCTTTGGTTCGCTTGAAATTGGATTATAACTGCAATGTTCGCTCAGCGGTCTATAGAGTTTATCTTCCACTGATGTTTCTCTAGGCCAGAAAATCTGCCTAGATTTGTCATATTTTGGGCAGTCTAGGAGTATGTGATCTGCATAAGATATTAGAAGTGAAAATCTGATATGTGACATAAGATCAAAGTAACTCAACAGTAACAAAAGATCCTCATCTAATCTTATCTTGTTCCTCATGTCCCTTGCAGTGTCGAGGTGAAGCATAAACAGCGGGAGTGTGCCATTTATGTGCCTCATGTATCAAGAAAATAAAATATATTTTGGTCACTTGAAATGTCATGAAAGTTTGGAGAGAACAATAATGGAGGGGTATATGCCTGGCAGGAGAGGAAGAGGAAGGCCAAAGAGACGATGGGTGCAGGATGTGGCAGATGATCTCCACATGGGTGTATCGGACGCAGGCATCTTGCTTATGATCGAGATGTTTTCCGGAAGGTTGTTATGGGAGCCAAGTTCTGCAAGGGTCATGCTACTGAATGAATGAATCTATCAAGATTCCCATGGACTCTGTTATTCCCTCTGTACACCATTTACATGGTTGGCTTCTTCTTCTGGAAAGAAGCATAATCGGACAAAAGATCAACTGTTACTATCCTGTGGCGGCCATCTTTTCAAACGTCGAATTATCATTGCCATGTGGCAGGTGTGTTCAAGTTTCTCCACAGATCTCAATCCCCAGTGTTATGAATCAATTCTATCGATGACATTTCTCCGTGGCATTGTCTTAGATAGTCAAGCATAATGTTTATTGGTCTGTCCCTGTCTATTATATTGCTTATCTTTCCAGCCATCAAGATGTTTCAAAATACGTTTTCTCATTACATGGCCAAACAACACTGTTTGTCACTTTCTTACAGATGTGTAAAGTGGAAAAGTTCAGCTACTCAGTGTCAGAGAGAGAACAAAATCAAATATCCACGGCCAACAGACCTAACTCAATTCATCAACTGTAAAGGCTAAAGTAAACTATCTTCTTTTATTTAAAAACTGGTTATGAAAGACTATTTGGCCATCTATATCATGTTAAAATCTCGCAAGCATACATATGCCCATATACGCAACTGGAGTTCGTAACCTTAATAAACTAGTTACTGCAGACTGCTTGGCCACACACACACACACACACCCACCCACCCACCTAACTCACCCACCCACCCCCACACACACACACATATATATATATATATATATATATATATATATATATATATATATATATATATATATATATATATATATATATATATATAAGCACATTTGTAGGAAATAGTCAATCAAGTGTTAGGATCATCACATTTTTGCAGAGCTAAGGCGCGAAGGAATAGTTGGCCAGTATTTTAATCCCTTACTATAACAGAAGTTAAGTGTACTATAAATGAGCTTGCATCTGGCAAGGCTCCAGGTAAGGATGGGATTCCAATTGAGGTAATAAGGAGTGGGCAAGACACACTTGCTCTACAGATCCACCAGCTAATAGAGCTATGCTGACGAGAAGGACAAGTCCCACAGGATTTCAAAGATTCAAACATCATAACGCTGTACAAGAACAAGGGCTGTGTATTTTACCCCCACCCTCTTTGGGATATACTTTTCACTTCTACTGAAATATGCCTTTCGTGATCAGGACGATGGTATATACATTCTCACTCGCGCTCAGATGGTGGCTTCTGTAATGCTCAGAGATTGAAGGCCAAGACCAATTAGGAGGGTACTAATAAGAGAGTTGCTTTTTTGCGGATAATGCTGCGGTTACGACCCACTCTGAGTAAGAATTACATCTACTATCTGCAATCTCCAATGCTTGTTCTAAATGTGGTTTAACAATTAACAAAAAGAAGACACAGATTATGTCACAAGGTGCACATGGTGTACCATCAATCTTTATTGACGACGCCGAACTGGAGATAGTAGACCATTTTACATATCTAGGATCAGAGGTAAATAGCAAATTATCCCTCGATCAGGAAATCAACATCAGGATTGGCAAGGTAACAACAACAATGAACATGTTAGCAAAAAGAGTCTGGGAGAACAGGAAGCTTACTGCCAAAACAAAAGTCCTCGTCTACCAAGCCTGTGTCCTTAGTACTCTTCTTTATGGCAGTGAAACCTGGACTACTTACTCAGCCAAGAGAAACGTTTAAACAGCTTTCATATGCGGTGTCTGCGAAGAATACTTGGTATTAAGTGGCAAGATAAAATCACAAATACTGAAGTATTGGAAAGTTCAGGTTGTGTGACGGTGTACTCCGTGCTCAGTCTTCGTAGACTTAGATGGATAGGGCATGTTAGGAGGATGGATGCTGGTAGAATACCAAAGGACATCTTTTTTTGGTGAATTACAGACGGGTAGGAGATCTCAGGGTCGGCCTCTACTACGATACAAAGATGTTTGTAAGCGGGACATGATTGATACAGGCATAGATAATGCACATTGGGAGCAAGTCGCCGCTGAACGTGTTGCATGGAGGGCAAACATCAGAAATGGAATAAAGACAAAAGAGAAAATGATTGCAGATAAAGCACATACAAAGCGTGAGAGACGTAAGATAGTGCACAATAGTGGAAATGACCATGTTTTCACATGCATCTACTGTGGGCAAACATTTGCAGCAAGAATTGGCCTTACCAGCCACACTCGCCACCGCCATGGGTCGTAGTTATTAAGCCTTTTTGAAGCACAATGTACCAAACTATCGTCTGTCAAGACGGAAAGGTGCCAATGAAAATGAACATTTTAATCCCGTAGCGAACGATGAAAGCCGACATAAAACCCCGACCGAGCTTGTGCAATGGTCAGCGTAATTCGCAACCGTTTCACCAACGTGCCCACTTTGGCCATCTACACCAAACATGATTCTCCACAGACTGGACCGTCCAGTACCATTATTGCACATCTCGCTGGTTTCTGAATTTGGGGAAGGGAAGGACAGTTCTACAGCAGTCCCCTAGAGATGGTACTTTGGTACTGGGTAAGGAAGACAGTTTCTACATTAGCCTCAATTCAATAGGTACCTGCCTGTTTCAGAGCACAATTGACTTGTTCTTCTGATCTTTATTTCATTATGGAACACAGGCCCTCAATCAACTGAAACGAATTCTTGGTAAACTGTTCGTGATTGGCTGGATTTTGGAGCTACAGTTTTACACTGGATAACGCAGCCAGTCTAACGCCAATCCCCCTTAATTGCCTCTTACAAGAGGCATGATAGGTTACAATGTTACTTTTCTTTGCTTTCAAGTAGAGTTGAGTTGAACTGAGTTAAGAACCGACATAACTGCACTCAGGACATTCCCATACGTGCTCCACCCCCTCGTTCAACAGCCAGCGAAGAGTCATACTATTAATAGTTCCCACCGCTATCTGATTAAAAGTTCTCCTGGTCTTCCCACTCAGTTTTGAGATTCTTCCAGAACCCCTGCCGATCCCTCGCAATCTCATTCTTTCCACATATGGGTTCTCACTCTGTTCCTTTGCCTTCTCCACCTGGTCCCACAAGCGCACGACCACCTATCCCTTGTCCATAGCCAATCTACCACCAAGAGGTGCATTCCCTGCATTCCCTTCTAGCCTATCAGCCTGTTCATTTCCCCGCATCCCCGCATGACCAGGGCAAAATATCCATACAATTCTCACAATCTGTGTTCTCTGAAGCGCCGATAGCCATTCCACACGAAACATTCCTTTCTCCACCTTACTAAGCATACTCTTTGAATCCGTAATGAATACAACGTGTGAAGTAGTCTCCTATAGCCAACGGAATGCCGTTGTTACTGCCTCCACCTCCATTCTCATGCTGGAGGTTGTAGTCTCATATGCCAGACTCTCCTTTTTCAAGACACGTCCTTTAGCCTTTGCAATAAAGCCTCAAACACTACGTCTGTTTCTCACCACTGACCCACTGGTGTAGATGACTATGTCACCTTGATGTGTTTTACTCTGGATCAGCTGGTGCACTTCAAACTCAGTGCGGCCCGCTGCCCATTCTCTGCACTCACGACCCAGTGTTATTATTACTTTGTGCTAGTCCGTCATGTCTTCCGGAACTTCAACCCACTCTCTTTCACGATTGATGGTCTCTAGATCACACACCTGACGTATATAAAGTTCTGCCTGTGCCATCCAGGACTTGCCTCGTCTATATTGACTATATCCATGGCTGCATGCAGCGGTTGATCCCTATCTGCAGCAACTCTCAGGTACCATTTGGTCTGAAGGACCCTATGCCTATCCGTCATTGTTGGTCATCATCATCAAGTGCCGTGCCGGCTGGCGTAGGCGTTCATGGCTCTCCATAGATCTCGGTCTTTGGTTTTCTGGATCAACTCTGCTGCTGATATTCCTCCATGCCACCGTCTCAATCCATCCAGCATCACTTCTCTTGGTCTACCTCTGCCTCTCTTCCCCTCGATCTTTCCAGTTGTTACGATGTTCTCCAATGCCTCTCTTCTCATCACATGACCGAGTAAAGCTGTTTGTCTCTGTCTTATTGTTGTATATAATGTTCTAGTTTCATTAGCCTGTTTCAGGCAGTCGTCGTTAGTTACTCTGGCAGTCCAAGGAATTCGCAACATTCGTCTCAGGAACCACATCTCTGTTGCTTCTAATTTCTTCGTAATTTGTTCATTTACATTCCAAGATTCACTGCCATACAGCAAAACTGGTTCTACATAGCATTTCAGAACTTTCTTTCTTACATTCAGTGACAGTGACTTATTGCATAAGATACTCTTCATTTTCTGAAATGCGGCTTTTGCCTGCCCTATTCTGCTCCTAATCTCTGTTGTACATCTTCCATCTGATGTTATAAGTGCCCCTAGGTATCTAAAATTATCAACTTGGTTAAGGATTTTCCCTTCTATTTCTATGTCACATTTTGGTGTCACCATTTTCTTTGATATTACCATTGTTACTGTTTTCTTGATATTCAAGGAGAGTCCTTTCCTTGCACTCTCTGTTACTACAACGTCTAATAATTGTTGTAGGTCTGTTGAATTATCCGCCACCAATACTGTGTCATCTGCATAGCGTATATTATTTATATTATAACCTCCAACTAGTATTCCTGGCATCTCTTTGATCTCTCTCATTATTACTTCGCTATACAGGGAGAAAAGATCTGGTGACAAGACACACCATTGTCGTACTCCTAGCTTTATCTGTTCGTATCTACCCTCTTTATTTCCCATTTTAATTGCTGCTACTTGGTTCCAGTAAATATTCTTTATTATTCTTAAATCTTTTCCATCCGTGTTGATATCTTCCAACATTTTAATCAGTTCATCATGTTTTACTTTATCAAATGCATTAGTATAATCTATGAAGCACAAATATATGTCTCTCTGTTTCTCTATTGACCTTTCTATTAGTGTTCGTAATGTATAAATTGCATTGTTTGTGCCCTTTCCTTCTGCCAGGTCTCTTTTCATATTCTTATATTAATTCTTTAGTTACTAACCTAATTAATATAATGATAACAGTGATATGTCATTGTGACGAAACGCGTTTATCTGTCTTGGGTCGTAAAGATCCCGCACTATTTGGCGTGTCATTAGGGACTTTCCCAGCTATAAATAGACTGAGGAAAGCCGCTAGGTATTTTCCATCTAGAATCATCTCGAATAACCGGTGTTTGAATGAACAGGGGTTGCCGGGTACTGCATTGTATTCTCGTGCAGAGAGAAATCTAGAAATCCTAGGGGGAAATGAATGTTTCCCGTGAAAGTGTTTTTCCCTAAGAAGCACTCACTTCTCATGCGCAGGAATTGGCACGAGGGGAGAAATGCGGCTAGAATGTTCATTCACTTCTGACATTTTGGAGAGAGAAGACGCTGGCCGGTTTGAGCCATTTTGTTTGCGTCTAATAACCACCATATATCGGCTGACTGTTGGCGTAAGGAGGCTAGTGTGCCCTTAAACAGTTCTGAAGCTGGCTGGAGTCTGGTTCATGAATCAAGGTACGGATTTGTTTAAATTAATTAACTCTGTCATTGTTCTATAAAACGCAACTGTGCTAACCTCATTAGTATGCGGATGCCGCTGCATTATTCATGAGCTAACGGATCGATAACGCCTGTTGTAGGCTACGCCGTGTGTTTGTTTACAACTGTGTTCGCGAAGCATCTGGTGGTAATGCAGTCGTGTTATGTTTGCGATTGAAACGTATCTTGTATGTATCAAGTATTGCAAATTGTTGCATCTATTAGGTTGTTGTGTTGGAATCGGAGTTAGTTAATAGGCCTGATTGAGATCTAGATTTATGACAGTCAGTGAAGAGTACTACAAGAACTGTTAGACACCAAGGTAAGTGGGTAGGTGGCGATCCCAACAGAAGTGTGCTTAGTGACCACGTAAGGAGAGAACTTAGTTCTGTGCCACTAGGAATGATGAAACTATTGTGGTGTAAATTAATAGTGAATTCATTGTGTGTGGAACAAGGGATTTCTGTGTGAAGGTAAGTCTTCATTGATGATTTATATATATATATATATATGCTGTGACATGGTGTATGCATATATTAGGTCATGGTATGTGATACTTCGGGAAGGAATACCGACCGCCAAATAGGTCGACGCGTGATAACAATGCGGATAATCGCGAGAGACAGGTGTTCTGAATTCTTGTCTTTGCTTTCCTGATTCTTTCATGCTAGCACTACTGCGAATGAATGCTGATGTGTTGGCGGTATGGAAGGATGCAAGGAGGTCGTATGAGACACCGGGGACATATGGGATATGGGGAATTGCAAGCAAGGTACGAAAGTATGTTGTGGCAGACCAGGCCACAAATGAAGTTCGGTCCAACCAAGGCTCATCCACTTGGGAAGGGCTTAGCTGGAACATTACCCTTGGGACATGTGGGGAACATGTTTTCTCAAGAATGGCTTCTTGACTCTAAGTAAGAGTCTGATAAGAAGAGGTTGCTACAGTGTGGGCAGGTAGTCCCACAAGCAATCAGGAAGGTGTATATACTGATATGATCATGTATTATCCCTATATCCCGAGGGATGGTATATTGATCAAGCTTATGTTTCTTATTGAACATTATTAATATAAGGAGCGAGTCCAGGGACTCTTTACCTTAGGGTTTAGTTCAATTAATTTTAGAACTAAGATAGCAGCTTACTTTCAATAGTGACGTTAGCGACAACTGGTAGATGATTAGGGATAGGTGAGACCTATGATCAGACTCGTCATTCTGATTCTTACTTTGTTTGACGGGCTGTTCTCTTGAGGCCAGCTGACATCCACGACCCATGCTTTGCTACTCTACATATAGAGATAATGCTTTAGTTATTTGTATAACTAATTAGCATGACTGAGAGTTGAGTAGCTATTGATAGGATGCATGTGGACCAATGTTTGGGCCAGAGTACTCTCACCTGTCGCCCTCCCTTTTCAGGAGTTGCCTGTTGAGGAACCAGTCAACTAGATTTGTTGTTGGCCGGAAACCACTTCGTATGCTACAGCGAATGGTTGAACCGTATACTTACCTCGCATGACTTAACCACACCATATGCCAGGGTGACCCAGTATGTATGAAGGTGCATCCAGAGATTCAAGTGCCCTGATGGTGCACGTGTGGGACACGATGGTTTGTTGTTGAGTTTATACTTGTGAAGATATAGTATTTCAGAAGGAGCTTTCAGTAATTTGAGCAATCATGCTCTATGACAAGAGACATCTTACCGTATACAAATGCGGTGGTTCTGCCTAAACGCGGAAACATGTTTATTCCTACACTTAGGAGGTTCCTACGACAGCTTTAGTGGAAGGTCATGATGAGACCTACACCAGCTTCCGTATAAGAGACCCAAAGAAAGTGATGTGTCAAGGGACTAGGGAATCTAGTTCAACCTGAATATTGTCTCCAAAAGAAATATGTATCAGATTCTACTATTATATTGAAACTTTGTGCAGACTTTGAACTATGTTACATTAGCTGATGCGCCGAGCAGTGAACTGTGTTATCAGTAAGGGACCATTGAATTGGTCAAAGAACTGAATCGAGACCCAGTGTTACTGTACTATCAGTTAGGGACCATTGAATTGGTCATGAACATAGACAAAACTCAGTGCTAATGTGTTTGAAGTGTGAGACCGTTAAATTGGTCAGCGACAGATTCATCACTCATGAGTAATGTGCTACCGATCGACCATTAGATTGGTCATAGGCTATTGACATTCATGAAGGTTAAGCTTAGTTGGAGGTAACTCCAGGAGGATTGTAGTCCAGCTAATGATTACAGATACCTGTGCAGTACGTTATTCGCAGTGACTTAGTACTGTATGAGGAAGATGCAGTTGGTCCAGTTGAGTGAGGTACAGCAGTAACTCTATTGTTGTTGATCCACGCTTGGGAGACGGAGTGGTCACCAAGGTCCACGTCATCTCACTGGAAGGAGGCCGGGTGAGTGGCGGACCGACTGGACGGGACATCTGCATCCACTCTACTTCTCAACTTAAGGATGACTACAAGATCTCTGATTCTGTCTCTACCCTATCTTCTATTTATGTAAATAGATTTTTCTCTCAGGATATTCATTTCAGTTCTATATTCTCAGGGGTAGAATAAACTTGATATATGTTGACTTACTCTTTGTATACTTATTGAATGTGGTCTCGGACGATGCCTAAATGTTCATTGGTCCCCAGGAGTAGGTAGTTAGTGGGGGTCTAGAATCTGGAGGGGCTTGTAGACTTATATAACTAATTTGAGATCAACCACAGGGAAAAATTGTGTATCAGCCTGTCCAACCCCTGGGGCTAGAATGCACGGGAGTGGTAGAGACACCTCGGGTTTGGTTCACTCTCACTACCCAAGGTGAACTCGTTACAGTCATGTACATAAATATTCACACATACATTAAGGTGTGTGTGTGTGTGTGTGTGTGTGTGTGTGTGTGTGTGTGTGAGAGAGAGAGAGAGAGAGAGAGAGAGAGAGAGAGAGAGACGCCCATATATATATATATATATATATATATATATAAATTATATATATATATATATATATATATATATATATATATATATATATATATATATATATATATATATATATATATATATATCGTAGTAATCCTTTATTACTTTAGTGTCGTCCCTGGAGTGAGGGGAATCAACACCCACATTTTTATTAACCCAATATTATTATCCTAGAGAAACCAACAGAATCCGTCCACAAAACTCCTTCAGTCTGTAGACACCCCTTTCTTACTCTCACTCACCCTGGATCATGCCCCCTCTCATTCTTCCCCAACACAACATACTCAACAACTCTAGCTTTAACAAATAAATACAGCAAATAATTTATTAAAGCAACGAGTATGTGTATGAGAAGTGTGTGTGTGTGTAATGTGTAGAATGTGTGTCGAATATTCTAAGGTGTATGTAGAATCAGACCAGTGATCAGGAGCCAAGTCAGATTATCATCATAGCAAGGGTACGCCACAGCATGATAGCTTAGCACATGAAGACCTCACCCATTGATGCGTCTCTTCTTCCAGACGTTGACTTTCTCCGGCATCTACTGGGTCGACTAGATGCATGATCCTCCGAAAATAGTTATCGTTTAACATTAATCAAGGATCTGTCACTCACGGTAAAGACTAAGGTCCCTATGACTCAGATAAGTACGGATCTCTGTACCGTGAAAACTAGGTTTCAATGTCACAGGTCTCACACTTGTTCTAATCCATTGTTCTAGATTGTCACACACAAACGGTTCTAAAGTACTTCTTCATTGGACTAAATTATTCCACGAGAACGCCATGTTCAATGTTCTTTTGTTCTCATTAGTGGTCAGTGGTATGTGGTGAAGAAACGAGTATCACCCAACCTGGGTGAATCCCTATTGCAAAAGAATCGTTTATAATGTTTTTCTCAACTAAGCCCGGTTCGTATGAACCCTCTGGATCCTAGGCCTAGCATAAACAGTGCTGACTACACTTTCCTCTATGTATTTATTCATCTTATAAAATAAAGTGAATGTTCATGTAATGTTCTTATTACTCAGAGTAGAACTCCATCAAACCCAGTGTAGAGCTTTCTCGTAACTGTTGGGGAATCTGTTAGAGAAAAAGCACACATCTGGTGAAGGCCGCCTGATACTGATCCCTACTAGCTGAGTGTAGGCCTACGGCCTCGCTCAGATATTTATGAGCAAACTAAACTCTGTCATGGATCAGAGTTGCTCCTCACCTAAATCTGAATTAGGTTAAGACCAGGAAAGACCAATAGACAGAGTGCAGAACCCCAGTAGGCACCCCACTGGAAGATCCCACTATTGGACATTTCTCCTATCTCCCAACCCATCCTCAATCTCTCCAAATATCACCCTACTATACTTTTCTCACTAGCAGAGCTAATTATTACCCCACTACTTTATTCTCAACTAACAGAGCTAATTATTTCCTCACCCTAGCTAGTTTTAACAAGGCTACAACCTATATTAATTATGCCTAAATACACTATATGCAGTACCTTATGAAACACCGCATTACTCATGGATGGCCTCTACAATTTGCCATAAAGACACATGTTATTTAACTTTAAGTAAATCTAAACACGGTAGATGCTCTCCGAATTCATAACTGCAGTAACAAACACGTCAACCCAAGTCAACTTTCTTGTCTTCACTAACTGTAAACAAGTCATGTTTTTATTTTTTTGTCAACCAGCCTTGGATTATTTTAGTTACGTTCCTTTGATGTCAACACAGGTGTCCTCAAGGGCAACTAACTCTTTCAGAAATATTCTCCCCCCTTGTTCAACCAATGCAAAAGTTGTCTCCCTTGTTTTGACAACTAACACAAGCTAGCGTGTTTCCCGCATTCTCCCGATCGGCACAACAACATGCCTACAATTTTCTGTCTTGTGGGGAACTTTCAAAGACGGCTGTACCGCTTTAATCTCACCGCCTCCAGGAATAAACAACTGCAGCTGTTAATACAGCCTGTCGCTTGTTATTTTCTATCATCTGATTGTTAATCTATAGCGATTTCGCGACTATATATATATATATATATATATATATATATATATATATATATATATATATATATATATACATATGGGCGTCTCTCTCTCTCTCTCTCTCTCTCTCTCTCTCTCTCTCTCTCTCACCGTTTCCCACCCAGCAGTAAAAGAACCTGTTCCTCTGTAAGCCAAAAACAATTGTATTTACTAGTTAGTTATCAGTTATCAGTAGGGGTATCTTCATTGCACTCCGAACATGTCCATAGGTGCTCAGATCCTCCCCCCAGCATATGCATCAGCGTCTGGTGGCTAATAGTGCCAGTTCTGTGTTGGTTGATAAGGCCCTTTGTTTTCCCGATGTACCTCTCGCGTCTGGCTGTGCCGATTCTTACTCCCAAGTCTTTCATCCTGGACAGCGATGTAGAATCACTGACGTCAAAGTCCTGTATTTTCGCCATATCTTTGAGAACGTTAATAACATCGGCACGATCCATGGGCTGGCCATCTATAGGGGGTGCAGAGCCAGCCAGTTTATCAGCTCGTTCATTTCCCTCGACTCCCGCATGTCCCGGGACGAAGATGAAGGTGACTTTACGGACAACAGACTTCCGAAGCGACCCAGTCCACTGTCTACGTACAGATCCAGCTTCGACCTTCTGAATCATGCTCATTGAATCACTTAGTACACACACGTTGGTATAATGCTGTGATTCCAGTCATATGAAAGCCTGTGTAACTGCCATCACCTCCATCGTCATGCTGCTCGTGGTCATAGAGTGGGCACCACTGGATTCTTGAACGGTTCGGCCCGCTGAACGGGCTGTAAATGCCCACGCACTTCTCTGCTGCTTTACAACAGATCCATCTGTATAGATGAGCACTTCGGGGCTATCTGAATGTTCATAGATGAGCGCGTTAACCTCAGCATTGACCGCGGCAGGGTTCTGCTCTCTGCACCGTCTGTCGAGTGTGATAATGCAGGAGAAAATGCACTTAAAAGCTGGAGGCACCGACAGCCATTCCTTGCCGGGGTTGATACTGGTAAGACTGCAGACCTGTCTGACGACATCTTCCGCCCGACTCATCCATGATTTGACCCTCTTTAGCCTGTCACCCTTTTCTCTGAATATAGCGTCATGCAGAGGGTGCTGCTCATCTGCACTTATTTTTAAGTATGCACGAGCTCTCCAGATCTTGATCCTATGTTCCATTCTCGGGAAGTCAAGGAGGTATCTCATTGCTACACAGCTGGTGTCTCTCGTGCAGCCCAAAATGATGCGAATGGCTTCGTTTTGTACCTTTTCAAGTATTCCAATCTGTGTAGGGCTGACAGTAAGGATGGCCAGGGCATACTCGATGCGTGAAAGCACAAATCCTTGGAACAGAAGTATTAGCAGTCTTTGCTCGATATTGGCAGTCGCCATGACTCTCATTGCTGACAAACCTTTTCGAGCTTTCGTTATGACATAATCGACATGATCTATGAAGGACAGGCTACGATCAAGCCTCACGCCAAGATATGTCATTGACTGGGTTCTACTCAAAATGCTCCCATCCATTCTTACTGCCGGCATGTCTGTTTTCACAATATGGTTGTTTAGGGAGAACCATGTAACCGATGCCTTTGCAGGGTTGACAAGGGCATCAGCATCAGCACACCATGAGGAAATTCGATCTAGTTCGCCCTGCATATCATTTGCAACCGCCTGTCTATCTCGACCCTGTCGATACACGAGGATGTCTTCAACGAATGACAGAGTCCTACCCCTCCCGTCCAACTGTTGTTCAGTGATCGGCACCGTATACACGTTGAATAGTACAGGTGACAGTGGTGAACCCTGCGGCAATCCAGAACATATCGTTATCGGCTCAGAAGACCAACTCCCGCATCTTAGCACCACGTTCCTTTGGAGCAGAACTGCAGCTGTCCATACAAGGTGAGTGTGCACTTTCAGTCTGAGGATGTTTTGCATCAAGTGCTCGAAAGATACTCTGTTATATGCGTCATCTAAGTCTATGGCGGCCGCACATGTCTCTTCTCTGACCTGAAATCCTTCGTAAACATCTTTAGCATTGACCGCCGCATTCAGCCATGACTCTTTGTTGCGTCTGTATCCTCCAAGCGTGGGCGGGAAGCAGCTGAGTTGTTCCAAGTCACAAGCAAGTCTGTGTGCTACAATTTTCTCCAGTAACTTGCCAGCAGTGTTCTGCATCGTAATGATTCTGTAGCCGCTTATCTTGGAATGGTCTTTGTTCGGTTTTGGCAGCGTCAGCAAGTAGCTGGTCGTGGTCATAGTTGGTATTTACCAATTCTCATGTAGGTGCCAGTCTACCTACATCGGCAGAACAGAGCGGTAGTTGAGCAAAAGAGCTGCTGAACACATACCTCAATGGAATGACAAGTTACTACACGCAAGCGATGGGAGCCTAGTGAGGCCGAGACACCGGAAGTTTACCGCTTCATCAATTGCTAGGCATGTGCTGGATAGCGGCCATGTGATTGATAGAGACAGTGCCTTTCGCGTGCTGTTATATACACAATATACTCGCTTGTTAAAGTTTGCAGAAGCCATAATGATTAATCTACACAAACCAGTTTTGTGCAAACAGAAAGACATGTTAGTCAGTTTAAAATTATCGTGGTAGACAATTGACATTACTGCGCGAACATGTGCATATTTCAGCTTGAAGGATTTATCTAGTTAATTTACTTTATGTTGTGTGAATTCTGCAGTATGTACCTGACGAGATGTGTCAGGTCTTAGTCAGATATGACTGAGCTACCGTAAAACAGTAGACAGTACTACCTGCTTTCTGTTAGCGCCGAACGTCGGGCGGAGCTTACCAAACCCGACACCCCACATTGTGCCAATGGCTTCGGGCGGAAGAGCGCAATTGGGAGGGTACAAGACTTACCCTGGTACGAGGAAATGCAACCTAAAGACAAAATGTCATGGCAGGTCAGACCAGGCCCTAAGCCTTGGTTGGAGGAACGCTGGCCATGAACTCGAGTCCTTGCCCACACGAGCATTGAAATCACCGAGCATATAAATTTAGCAGATTGGTTGGCGGCTGGTCTAGGATCGAAGCTCCGACAGGCGGACAGTTAGAGTATTGCTTTGTTGATCCGGCAGCTTCTGCAGCTTGTCTTGTTCCAGATGTATTGGTGTTACCTTTCCTCTGGAGTGAACTAGGCAGGCCGAGAGAGGGATCATGCTGATGGGCAACACATGGTCTCTATATTTTAGCCCAGGCTTTGTGCTATGGAGAGGTATAACTCCATCCCTGGTCTTAACCGGTCTCGGAACCAAAGCGGGAGGTAGCATTTAAGGGTTATAAGTCCTTGTCAACAGGCGTATACGCGTTGCCTCTGACGGTGAAAGACACCTACAGGTGTCACTGATCAGCTACCGCCCGCCTCAAGCTGGGCAGCCCCCGGCCAATTGGGTGCTAATCAGCCACAGCTTGCCTGCTTCAATGGGTGCTTGGGGCTAGGACAAAATCTGAATCGCAGGCTGTAAAACCAATACACCAGGTATTACTAAAAAGAATAATAGAAACCTCAAGCTACGGCTTGCAACCTGGAACATAAGAACCACGTGTCCAGGATTTTCCACTGATCTGACGAATATTGACGATGTCAGAAAAACGGCTGTGATTGATGCCGAACGCAATCGTCTTAACATTGATATTGCTGGCCTGCAGGAGACTCGCCTCGCTGAGGAAGGGTCACTCAGGGAAAACAATTATACATTTCTTTGGAAGAGTAGAGAACAGGCAGAAAAAAAGCAACATGGTGTGGGCTTTGCAGTGAAGAATTCGCTACTGGGAATGATTGAAATTCCAGCTGGAGGTAATGAAAGACTATTATCCCTGCACTTGGCAACCTCTTGTAGTTTTGCCACCATTATCACTGCATATGCACCTATTCTCAATTCCCCTGATTTTATGAAGGATTCGTTCTATGAGGAGTTAGACTCCGTGATCAAGGCAGTTCCAAAATCCGACTACATTTACATGTTCGGTGATTTCAATGCTCGCATGGGCAAGGACTCGAGTTCATGGCCAGTGTGCCTAGGAAAATACAACATCGGTCGTATGAATGAAAATGGGCAAAGGCTACTGGAGCATTTCACAAGAAATGACCTATGTATTACAAATTCCTTTTTTAAAACAAAACTACTGCATAAGGTCACATGGAAACATCCAAGATCAGGCCATTAGTATCAGCTGGACTTCATTTCACACGCAGGCAACATCTGAACCAAACATCATTAACTCGAAGTTATCATAGTGCTGACTGTGATACAGATCATTCTGTGGTTGTTGCAAGGGTTAGACTGAGACCAAAGAGAATCTACACAACTAAACACAAATCTAGCCCCAGGATTAATATTATTAGCACACACGATCATGATAAGTGCTTGGAGCTCCAACAGCAACTTGAAGACGCTTTCACTGATACATCAGAAAATTGTATAGCAAGTGAAAAGTGGGGTAAACTTAAGGAAACTCTTCAAAAAACAGCGGTGGGGGTTTACGGCACTGAGGCTCATAAGAGGCAAGACTGGTTTGCGGCAAACAGCCAGACACTGCCGCCTTTAATTGATAAAAAGAAGATAGCTGAAGATAGTTCTTAAGAAACAAGGAAAGAACAACGCGTAACAATCTGAGTGAGCTGAAGCAAGCTAGGAAGGATGTGCAACAGGCTGCGAGGCAGTGTGCAAATGACTATTGGATCAAGTTATGTGAGTCCATTCAAAATACAAGTGATAAGGGAAACATCAGAAGCATGTATGAAGGTATAAAGAAAGCCTGTGGTCCAATGATCAACAGAAGTTCACCACTGAAAACCTTGACTGGAGAAATCATCACTGATAAGACACAACAGATGGATAGATGGGTAGAGCATTTGGAGCTTTACTCAAGTGAGACCAAGTTAGCGGATGATGCCCTCAACGCCATAGAGGCGCTATCAACTCTTGACCACCTGGACACACTTCCCACTATAACAGAAGTTAAGTGTGCTATAAATGAACTTGCATCTGGCGAGGCTCCACGTAAGGATGGGATTCCAATGGAGGTTATCAAGAGTGGGCAAGACACACTCATTCTACAGATCCACCAGCTAATAAAGCTATGCTGGCGAGAAGGACAAGTCCTACAGGATTTCAAAGATTCAAGCAACATAACGCTGTACAAGAACGAGGGCGATCGAAGCAACTGCAACAACTATAGAGCTTTCTCACTTCTGTGTATTGTTGGGAAAGTATTTGCCAGAATTGTTCTGCGCAGACTTAAAGTCCTAGGAGATCAAGTCTACCCTGATTCACAGTGTAGCTTTCGACAGAACCGATCTACCATTGATATGATATTCTCATTGCGACAAATTCAAGAACAATGCCGTGAACAGAATCAACCACCGTTTATTGCCTTCATCAGCCTCACAAATGCATTTGATTTGGTCAGTCGTGAGGGTCTGTTCAAGGTACGAAAGAAGATTAGCTGCACACTAACTCTTCTGTCCTTTGTGGAATCGTTCCACACAGGCATGAAGGGTATAATCAAGTTCGATGATGCAACTTCAGAAGAGTTTGAAATCAAGAGTGGAGTTAAGCAAGGTTGTGTACTAGCTCCCACCCTCTTTGGAATATACTTTTCACTTCTACTGAAACATGCATTTCGTGATCAGGATGATGGTATATATACATTCACTCACGGTCAGATGGCGGCTCTACAATGCTCAGAGATTGAAGACCAAGACCAAAATTATAGTCCATCTATAGTCCATTAATTTTTGTCTGCCCCAATATAAAATTCCATATCTCAGTAACCAACTGAGAGAAAATGACGAGATTTAGCATATAACCTTATCATGATGTCCACCCAACAAAATTTTTTTGTTCTGGAGGTTGCACAGAAGATTTGAAAGTTTGTTTATATGCGGTATATAATTTACGGGACAGAGATGAAGTGCAAATTATTAGAAGTATTACATCTTCACGAGGAAACATGAACGTTCAATAGTAAATTTTCACGGGATTGGCTTTACGAAAAGAGCCTTGAGAAGTGAAACGGGGAGTGTTCAGTGGTGTCGCAGTATCTTCAGAGGTGTGTCATTAATGTGGGTCCTTTCATATAAGGCTTCAGTTAAGAAAGTACAAGTGAGGTCGAAATATCATTTGCGAGCAACCGCATTTAGGAGCCACGAGAAGCAGATACCTACGTGAAATAAGGGAAATGCGCAAATAAAATTATGACATAGTGTATTTGGATGAAACCTTTATCAATGCGCACCACACAAGTGAAAAGGATTGGCAATCAGTGGACGGAAAGATAACGCGATATTTGCCCAGTAGTAAAGGACAGCGTTTCGTCATAGCCCATGCTGGTAGTACTCAAAATGGTTTACTACAGAATGCTGGACTCGTGTTCGTATCAAAGCATACAGACAATAGGGATTATCATAATGAAATGAATGGCAATTTATTTAGCGATTGGCTCGAGAATACAGTGCTTCTATCCCTAGATAGACCGTCTTGTCTAATTATGGACAATGCATCATATCACAATGTAGTTGCCCAAGAAGACAAAATACCTACGGCACTGATGCATGACAAGGCAGACGTGGTTGCGGCCTTGTGGGAGCACGTGGGTGGGTGGTGGAGGAGATGTGGGTGGGTGAGTGTTGGTAGGTTATGGGATGGGTGGAGGATGTGTGCGTGTGGGTGGGGAGATGTGTGAAGGTGGGGGGATGTGTGGGTGGGTATGGATGGGTGGTTGCATGCATGTGTGCCTGGTTTTGTGTGTGGGTGGGTGGGGGATGTGTGGTGAGTGGGAGATGTGTGTGTTTGCGTAGGGAGATGTGTGTGTTTGGGTAGGGAGATGATGTATGTGGGGGTCTGTGTGGGATGTGTGGGTTGGGGGATGAGTGGATGGATGGGGTCATGTATGTGCCTGTGGGTATTGTGTGGTGGATGTGTGTGTGGGAGACACACGGATGGATAGGGTATGGGTGGGAGGGTGGGGAAATTGTCTCATAACATGGTAACATGCATTGTTTATGCTTACAACATTCATTTGACAATGTTGTTTTCCTATGTGAATGCACTATGCACTGATGAACGAAAGATGAGTGATTGGAAGGGCCGAATGTAAGACGGGCCTGCGTGCCCAATTTGTTACCCTTCGAAATAAAGTTTGTTTGTTCGTTCGTTCATTCATTCGTGTACACCTCGGAGGAGCAAATGATCACCATGGTCTGGCAAGAATGAGGCAGCCAGGAGTGACGAGGGGATCTGGCCGAGGCTCGACGCTCAGAGGAAAGGCGAGACGGACATATAATGAGGTTGCTACTGGAATTATTGGTGTTGGAACTCTTCGCTGGCTGCTGAGGATGGGGACGGTGCGCTTATGAGAATGGCCCGAATGTTGTGATGTCGGTTTATAAATCAATCAGTCAATCAATCTATTCAAATTGTCTGACGTCAAGATACTAACTCAGACCGCGCTATTAAATATTGATAAAAGTTACTGGGATAATGTGAGCACCATGTGTTGAAAGAGGAAGATGACTATTGGAGAAAGGATGGATTGAATTTTATGCACCGATAGCAGTAATTAACCTACTGGAATCGTCCGACACCGATTAAGGTCTGGGCAGATCGCAGACATTAATCCACATGCACACCTACTGGGATCTTTGCTCCACATATTCAGAAGAATTGCAGGCTCTAAACATTACAGCATCAGCACAATGTCAATGGCAACAGTTTGTATTCCATAGTGATGAATTTTCAACTCCGCAAGCCCTCATCGGTGACAAACAACTGGTATTGAATAAAACAAAAAACAAACAAACACACTAAACGCATTGAATACCAACAGAAGAGTAATATTGCAGTGGAAACTGACATATTGTGGCATAACAAGAAACGTGAGAGCACACATGTTGTCAAATTAGGGGACAACACACGTGCATACGAATCAATCTATAAACTTCAATGAAAAGAGGACCAACATCTTGATCGTTAAGAAGAAAGCCCACTACAGAGACACTAACAACTATTTTCATATTGCAAAACAGGTAATCATGTTCCGTCTCTGAACAGTAAACAGCAGAGTAGACAATCTTTCACGAAGACTCAAAGCGGATCTGTCACCCATGTGTACGTGTGAAGAAACTACACAGACAGCTGAACAGATCCTTAAAAATGGACACATGATGACTAAATTGCGGTATCATTTCTGGTCCTCCATACGCACACTAACGTACAGCTATTTGGAACTCAATATAAAAAGCTAAATGCATCCTAGTAACATGAATACTTGTGTACACTTATTAACCAGCAGCTGAAGAAACAAGAAGGCAATGAAAAATAAGGTAAGAAATATATTCCTTCTACTTTCCTGTCAATTTACACATTATTTACCGCATGCCTCTGTAAATTCTCTGTCTTTACTAATATTACACATTGCACCCCTCTCGGCAGTCCCTGTGGTGAAGTGGTCTGACTCGGGCTCCGAATGTTGTATGTTCGATTTCTTCATTTCATGAGTGCATTTGTTCGGAGACTCCCGAGGGTCGTCACTGGAGCCTCGGAGTTCGTGCTTTGTGCGACGCTTTCCGCCCTGCGGAAAGAGACTGAGCCATATGGGATAAAAACCCTGTGCAATGCAGTCGACCCTGTCGACTTTAAAGCTACTTTTTTTTTATTGCACCCACTCCCATACGAATCTGGCTACGACTTGTACATGTGTCCTTACCAGAAATAACGTGGTTTACTGTAAGACTAGTTTGTTAGCGCGAATTCACTACAATTTCCCCAAAACATCAAAGAAATGTCGCCGCTTTCGATGACTTAAGTTGCTTTTGGACCTATCAAAGACATAATCCTTGGGTGGGGGTAAATATAAGACGGCAATAAAAATTTCATAACGATCCTACAGACAGTTTTGAAAATAATTGATCGTGAATGACGGCATTAATTTCCGGACAGACTATACTATCTGCATTCTCCAATGCTTGTTCTGAATTTGATCTAACAATTAGCAAAAAGAAGACACAGATTATATCGCAAGGCGCACATGGGATACCATTAATCTTTATTGACGACGATGGGTAAGAGATCTCAGGGTAGGCCTCTACTACGATGCAAAGATGTGTGTAAGCGGGACATGATTGATACAGGCATAGATAATGCACATTGGGAGCAAGTCGCCGCTGAACGTGTTGCATGGAGGGCAAACATCAGAAATGGAATAAAGACAAAGGAGAAAATTATTGCAGATAAGTCACACACCGAGCGTTTGAGACGTAAGATGGTGCATGATGGTGGAAATGACCATGTGTTCACATGCATCCACTGTGGACAAACATTTACAGCGCGAATTGGCCTAATCAGTCACATTCGCTACCGCCATGGGTATTAGTTATTATGCCTTTTTGAAGCACAAACTATCGTCTGTCAAGACGGCAAGGTGCTAATGAAAGTATAATTTACATATGACAGCAACAGAGGCAGGCCATCCCATTTATCATTTATGATAGAGAGAAATTTCGAATGACTGTTTTTTTTTTAAAAAGAAAGTTCTCTCCCCATGATCACCCATTCTGTCTCTCTCTCTCTCTCTCTCTCTCTCTCTCTCTCTCTCTCTCTCTCTCTCTCTCTCTCTCTCTCTCTGTCTTGCTTGTTCTGATTTGTTATTCTCATCTCATCATGTTCCTCTTGTACCTTGCGGTGTCGAGGTGCCCGATTATGGACTTCATATATCGATATTCCCATGGACTCTGCTATTCCCTCCGTCCAATGTTTACGTGATCGGCCTCTTCCTCTGTTTGCGTCTGGTCTGTATATCATTGCTTGTTGTGGTATGCTGTTAACTGGTAACCTACTTGCATGGCCAAACCATTTGACTTGCTGCTTTCTAATAAAATCTAGTGCTGCTTTAACCCCCACTTTAGTCCTGATTTCTTCATTTCTGATCTTATCTCTTCTTGATACGTTGAGTATTCTTCTCAGGAACCTCATTTCTGTTGTTGTGATTTTTCTTTTCTCTTTTTCTGTCATTGTCCAGGTTTGGCATTGGTAGCATAGAGTTGGCAGGAAGATTGTGTTGTAAAGTGCTTTCTTAGTAGTTACTGATACATGTTTGTTCTTTAGTATTGGTGCTATTTGTCCAATGAGCTGATTTGCCTTATTGCACCTATTTTCGATCTCATCTTCTGATCTGCCATTTGATATTATACTTCCTAGGTACTTGAAACTCTTTACTTGTTTCAAGGGGTGTTCATTTAGGTGAATTGTTGTTGTTTGTTCTTCTGATTTGTTATTTATTGTTAAAATTAAGAGACAATTATTTCTAAATATATTGATATTAAATGTAATGTTTACAAGTTTATTAAAATATTATCTATGGCAGCATGAAATAAAATAAATTGACTAAATTTTTGCCTCTCGTCGCAAATGCTTGGAAATATTGGTATCTCATACGTGCCTTCCGTTGTTTAGTGTTGTGCTAATGAAATGAAGAAATTACAGTTTTAAGTTTCCACTAGAGAAAAGATCACACGCCTGTCAACAAACAATTTAACAGAACAGATCCACTTCGTTAACCGAACTGTAGGCAATGCTACCATCACGAGGCATGAGTACCTGCTGCTATAGTGTCCAAGATTAGCTGACCTGCCATACACAGCGATTCCACAACACAGTACTAAATATAAAACCTCTACACATCATTCTCACAATCGAGGAGCGACAATGTGCAAACACTAAGTACTCACAATTAAAGGAATTAATTCATCAACAATATCACGATAATGCTGGTCATCGTCATGACATATGCTCATGATGATGAAAGAAATAATTCGTAAATTCACATGCACATAATAAAATATACTCGTGTATGTAGCCTAAATATATATTGGCACCTTGCCGTATTGACTGTCGATAGTTTGTGATTCAAAAAGGCATAATAACTTTTACCCATGGCGGTAGCGAATGTGACTGATAAGACCAATTCGCGCTGTAAATGTCCGTTCACAGTGGGTGCATGTGAACACGTGGTCATTTCCACCATCATGCACAATCTTACGTCTCACACGTAACTGCCCGGTTAGCGGAGTAGGGGTATCCCCTATCAAAGGAGATGTAAGACGCCTCCTTTCCTCCGTTAGTCTACGGGACACCCTTGGGCAAGGTGGAGTACCCGTTTAGCCCCCCGATCAGGGTTACGTGAAGCCATGGAACCAGGTGGTGGATGGAGTGTGAGAGCAGTCGACAGATTGTTTTTGGTTATGGTCTTGCACTCTGCGGTGATTGGCAGATGATCTCATCAGTAGAGACAATGGCTATGGCCACCGACTAGTACAGTCACTGCCCAGAAGGAAAGCAATGGCAAACTACCTTCTGCAAAACTTGCCAAGAAACCAAACCAACTATGACAGAAAACATAATAATAAAGAGATCTGGTGGCGAGAAGCCCAGGCCAGGCAGATAAGATAACACTGGGGAAGAGTGTGACACAGGGACCAGTACTAATAATCGTGATGACGGAGTTAATCCTGACTGTGTTACCAAGGAAATCCCCTGTGTCAGACTAAGAAAAAGAGTGAGAATAGGAAGGTGGAATGTGAGAAGTCTGTATGAGGGGAAGCTTAAGTAGTATGTGATGAGATTGAGAGGTTAAATATTCAAATTTTAGGAATTAGTGAACATCGCTGTAAATGCAAGGGACATTTCACAACTGAAAATGGAAGTCTTTTCATTTATTCTGGTAGAGGCGTCGGAGGCCAGTGGCGTGGCATTTTGATTTAAATAAAACAACTGCAAAAGCTTTACTGGGATATAACCCAGTTAGTGATAGAATCCTCACTATTAGACTTAAATGCCGTCCAAAAAAAAAAACACAACACTCGTACAGATATATGAGTCTACTTCAATAGCAGAGGAGGAAGACATTTAAGATTTTTACAACAAACTGCAAGACACATTAAATAAGATTGGTCATAATGATATAGCAATAATACTGGGAGATTTTAATACAAAAGTAGATACAGGAAGAGCTGAAAATGAGAGACACGTTTTAGGAAAATTTGCTTTGGGAAACAGAAATGTTGCAGGTGACTAATCAATTGAATTTTGCACAGAAAATGAGTTAATGATAGCCAACACACTTTTTAAACAACACCCAAGGAGACTCTTCACATAGAAGTCCCCGGACAGTATTACCAAAAATCAGATAGATTATATTTTAATACAAAGAAGATGGAGATCAAGCATAACATCTGCAAAAACCCTACGAAGTGAAGACTGTGATACAGATCATCAGTTATTAGAAGCAGATCTGAAATTAAAACTCAAAAAGCTTACACGAGGACTAAGGCCACTTCGTTTTGATCTCACAAAAATACCAGATGCATACTCTGTAGAAGTTAGGAATCGTTTTGGGGTCTTGATGTTTGTACAAAAGGAAATGACATCTGATGAACTGGCAGTACAAGCTAGAGATATCTTGATAACTGCAGCCAAAGATTTATTCCGACCAAGAAAAAGCAACTTAAGCCATGGATTACATCAGACACGTTAGAATTAATAAAACAACGAAGAGAACTGAAACAGAAAGGAGATGAATCCAATAACAGCAGGATGAAGTATAAATCTTTAACTCGAGAAATAAGAAAGAACGCAAGAAAGGACACAAATCAATATATACAAGATTGCTGTACCAGAATAGAGCAATATCATAAGACTGGGAGAGATTACGAAATGTTGAAAGAAATGAAGTTATTGACAAGAAATGTTCAACCTCAATTGAATGTTATCTGTGACAAGATGGGAAATACCTTAACAGAATCTAGACAAATTCTAGAAAGATGGCAGGAGTATTGCAGTGAAATGTATGATATAAGTGACAGTGAGGATATCAATGAGATACATGAGCCAACGACAGAAGAGACGGAACCTGAACCCTCATTAGACGAAATTACATGGGCAATAAAGAACCTGTAGAATGGTAAATAATCTGAATGTGATGAGATACCAGCTGAGCTAATTAAAGCGGGAGGAGAAGAAAGCATACAAATCTATCACGCATTATGTAAAAAGATATGGAAATATGGTATATGGCCAAAAGATTGGAAGAGAACTATCTTCATTCCAATACCAAAAAAGGGCAACCTGAAATTATGCACCAACTATAGAACTGTTGCCCTGATCAGTCATGCAAGTAAAATTCTACTAAAAATCATAATGGGAAGACTTCGTAAGAAAATGGAAGAAGAAATTAACGTGGTTCAAGCCGGATTTAGACAAGGAAGAGGAACAAGAGATCACATTCTCAATATGCGTTTAATAATAGAGAAGTGCAAATAATTTAATGTAAACATATTCTAATGTTTTGTGGATTATTCAAAGGCATTTTACTGTGTACAACATCAGAAACTTTGGGAAATCATGATGAATATGGGCTTTCCATCACAAGTAATACAACTCATAAGAATGCTCTATCTAGACCAACAAGCAGCGGTTATAATAGATGGCGAGACATCAGATTGGTTTGACATCAAACAAGGAGTCCGTCAGGGATGTGTGCTGTCCCCCTATTTGTTTAACCTGTACGCCGAAAATATAATGAGAAATGTAAGAAATGATATAAATATGGAGCTATATGATGCCCTAAATATCGGTGGTCTTGACATACAAGAGATTGGGTATGCTGATGATACAGTATTGCTATCCACAACACAGACTGGTATAGAAAACCTAATAGCCTCAACCCAATTGAATAGTGAAAATCACAGCTTGTATCTTAACATTGCAAAAAGAAAGATAATGCTATCAGATAAAACCACTATCGAGAAAGAAATAATGTTAATGAGGAAAAATTGGAGGTGGTGGAAAATTTTGAATATCTTGTGTCATTGATTACCAACAACGGTGATACAATGAAAGAAATTAAACGACGACTATCAATTGTTCTTCAAAGACTAAAACAACTGAATAAATTATGGAATGGGACAGACAGAACTACAACAATTAGATTTTTAAGAGCATGCATCTTTCCCATTGCAACATACGCCTGTGAGACCTGGACACTTACTAAACAAGTTGAACAGCGCATAAATGCCATTGAATATAAATGTTATAGACGAGTTCTAAGAATATCTTGGGTAAAGAAAAGAACAAATGCATCAATACTTCAAGAGCTGAATATTGAAGAAGGTTAGCTATTGATGACGATAAAACAAAGACAATTGAAATATTTTGGTCACTTGAAACGTCACGAAAGTTTGGAGAGAATAATAATGAAGGGGTATATGCCTGGTAAGAGAGGAAGAGGAAAGCCAAAGAGAAGATGGGTGCAGGATGTGGCGGATGATCTCCAGATGGGTGTATCGGACGCGGGACATCTTGCTTATGATCGAGAGGTTTTCCGGAAAGTTATGGGAGCGAGGTTCTGCAAAGGACATGCTTGCTACTGAATGAATGAATTCGTACTGCATTCCTGAACTTCTACTCGCTCCTGTAAAGATGAATCTCAAAATTTAAATCACACAATACTACAACTGTGTTTAGGAATGTATTATTTAAAAATTGTGAAAAATTGCATATTTTGTTTCTTTACCATTGTATTGTCTTTTGTTGAGAAGTGTCATATACCTCTATAAACCAGAACAACTATACAGATAGACATTTATTTGGAACTTATCCATTTATACTAAAGTTAAACACCACATTAAAAAAAAAAAAAAAAAAAACAACAACAATTTCTAACTATTAACGGGCGGCTTCATGTGCATTGGTTTAATCATTAGGAGATTAGGATTAATATTTTGTGAGCTCCGATGCCTGTGCTTGTCGTCCACTAAGAGAATGAACGAAGAAACTTTTTTTTTTTTCTCAAAGGGTTAAGAAATGGGCACGCAGGCCCATTAACATTCCACCCTTCTTATCTCTAAGAGAGGGAACGATTGATTGGTCACCTATTCTCCCGTGCATTCAAGCCTACAACGTGTGAGGATCATAACTCTACACATGCCCATAACAGGTTTCTACTACGGGCTAGTTTTGTGTCATTTGCTATTTTTATTTTGTACTTTTCACTACATTACTGTATCTATACTAGAATCTTGTGTGTGTAATTTTCCCCCTATAACAGATATGTCGACACAATAGATCAGGCGTCAGGAACCTAAGGCACGCCTGCCAAATGTGGCATGCGAAACAGTTTTGAAAGGCACGCTGATTAAATTTAAATACAGTATATGATCTCATACACATGAAAAAAGTGTAAGAATATTAGATGCAAAAACAGCCAAATCAATTAATGGATACTGGTGTATTTCAGATAGAGTTGTAATGGTCAAAATCAAAGGCAAACCAATATATATATATATATATATATATATATATATATATATATATATATATATATATATATATATATATATATATATATATATATCATACAAGTATATGCACCAACAACAAGCAGTAGTGATAAAGAAATACAACACTTTTACGACGAAATAGACCTGGCGATGGCTCAAATTGGATCACAAGAAATAAAAATAATACTTGGAGATTTTAATGCAAAAGTAGGAAGGGGGAAAATGGAGGATGTAGTGGGGAAATATGGTTTAGGTAAAAGAACTGAAAGAGGAGAAAAACTAATAGAATGGGCAAATAACAATGATATGATAATTGGGAACACATGGTTTAAACACCACAAAAGACGAGTATACACATGGAAAAGCCCTGATAAGAAAATATGCAACCAAATTGACTACATACAGTGGAACCTCGCTTAACGAAACACCTCTCATAACGAGTAATTCGCATAACGAGCAAAATAAATTGTAAGAAAATGATTCGCATAACGAGTGACGTTTCGCATAACGAGTGACGAGGAAGGGGAAAAAGGGGGGGGGGGGGGTTGGGGAGTCCCGGATTGTGCTCCTGCAACAGCGAGGACCAGAAGGTTATTTCTAACTTTAAGAAGCTCTACACTAAAGCGCTCTTCAAGCGTTGTTTTGAGGTGACTGAAGGGACCAATCTCACTCTCAGAGAGTTTTGGAAATATCACTTCCACATCGTTGCCTGCCTCAAAATGATCGAAAGGCGTGGGAAGGTGTTACTAAGAGAACCCTCACTTCTGCTTGGAAGAAGCTTTGATCGGAGAGCGTTGTCGAATGCGACGTTGAGGGGTTTTAGACAGTACCTGTGGAGCCTGTAGTCAACGAGATTGTGTCTTTGGCAAGATCATGGGACTGGAAGTGGATAACAAAGATATCGATGAGTTTGTGGAAGAGCATAGCCAATGGCTGACCACCAAAGAGCTTATGGAATTACATTGTGTTTCACAGCAAGAAGTTGTGGAAGAGAGTTTGTCCGAGGAGGAGAAGGTAACAGCAAACCAACAATCTTCTGGCGCAATAAGGGAAATGCTGAAAGCATGGGAAACTGTTGCACCGTACATTGAGAACCATCACCCGAATAAGGCAGTGGCTATGAGAGCTACTAATTTATATAATGATAATAGTGTGTCCCATTTCCACCAAATTCTGAATCGTCGGCAACAACAATACGATGGGTGACGTTGTGGTATTCTGTTGTGATAATTTGGCTGTGCCCAACATGTGCCGCGTGGTCTAGTGTTTACACACCCGCACCACACGCCAATGATCCGAGGTTTGTTTCCGGGTCCGGTCAAGGATATGCACTACCGAAGAGCTCAAACGAGAGCGAAACTCGAGTCTAGTGCTTTCACATTGACGTGGATAGGTTTTAGGTTCATACCAGAATGCGATCAGCGTTTCCAGTAGTGAGTTGTGCTCAATATTTAAAAAGATTTCTAGTAAAAAAAGAATTAAGTATGTATTATAAATTGTAAATTAATTATTTCAAATTTCCCCCCCCCCCCTCCCCTACAAATCGAGTTCTCATTCCAGGTTCATTCATTCCGTGATAGAAGAGGAAGATTAATCACGCTCCTAAACAATGTATATATAATTTTCTTTGGATAAACGTTATACAAAATATTTTGAGTATTTTTTCGGCATGGAACGCATTATCGTATTTTACATTAATTTGTATGGGAAAAACTATTTCGCTTAACGAGTGTTTCGCTTTACATGTAAGATTTTGGAACGAATTATGCTCGTTAAGCTAGGTTCCACTGCACTTATTAATAATAGATTTATAAATGATTTAATTAATGTAAAGACAATGCCTTGTGCTGACTGTAATAGTGATCATGTACCACTATGCGGACAAATAAAAGTAAAATTAAATAGAGGGAAAAAATGGTTCAGAATGTGAGACTTAATAAAGAGATTTTGAAAGTAGATAAAGAAATCCAAGAACAACACAGAGTGGCTGTGAAAAATAGGTACAATGCAATAGCTAAAATACAGAGTATAAATGAACAATGGGAAATGTTAAGGGACCCCATTTATCAAACTAGAAAAGAAATATTACCGAAGAGAAGCCAAATAGCTAAGATGGACAAAAGAAAACAGAGTAAACATGATAAACAAGAATACGCTAAGATAAATAAAGAAATAAAAGATAAATGTGGGAAGGCAAAAGAAAATTGGTTAAAAGTACAGTGCGAAAAAATTGAATTAAATTCCATTAAAGATATAAAAGCTTTGCACAGACAAATCAGTGAGCTCACGGGAATAAAAATAAGAATAAATACAGGGTGTTTGAAATCAAAAACAGGAAAGATATTCTTGGAGGAAGGTGCTATTATGAAGAGGTGGAATGAGTATATAAGAAAATTATATGATGGAGAAAGGAAGAATTAACAGAAGAAAGTAACTTAGAAGGCCCATCATTCTAAAAGAAGAAGTCGCTGACGCTATAAAACACATGAAGAAAGGAAAAACAGTTGAGCCAGATTAAATCACAATAGAAGAATTAGAAGTATTGCGAGAATTTGGAGTAGATATATTAACCAAAATGTTGAATGATATTTACAGCCGTGGATATTTACCGTGCGATATGCTGATATATGTATTTATAGCTATATCAATAAGACCAGGAGCAATTGAATATCAAGATTTTCGTATAATTAATCTCATAAACCATATCACTAAGCTTCTACTCAGAATAATAATGAGAAGAACCAGAAAGAAAATAAAAATGGAAATTAATGAAGAACAGTATGGATTTGTGGAGGGAAAGGGCACAAACAATGCAATATATACATTACGGACACTAATAGAAAGTTCAATAGAGAAACAGAAAGACATATATTTGTGATTCATAGATTATACTAAGGCATTTGATAAAGTAGAACTTGATGAACTGATTAAAATGTTAGAAGATATCAACATTGATTGGGAAGATTTAAGAATAATAAATAATATTTACTGGAATCAAGTAGCAGCAATTAAAATGGGAAATAAAGAGGATAGTTACGAACAGATAAAGCTAGGAGTACGAAGGGGTGTGTCTTGTCACCAGATCTCTTCTCCCCATACAGGTAGGCCCTGTTAACGTCGGGGTTACGTTTTTGGAAAATGCGACGTTATGTGAAACGATGTATAGCGAAACACTATTTCCCATAGAATTAAATGAAATTCAGTGTATTGTGTACCACTGTAATGTTTATTTTGATGGTTGTTGTTATTTATTGGCTAAATAGAGGTGGGTTGGAGGGCGAGTAGTGGAGTTATTGGGACGTAGAGGGAGGCATTACATTCTGCCTCTTCATCTGAGGTTGAAACACATCTAACTTCACCTCAAGAGTAATACTTTTCCTGGTTCTCCTACGACCAGACACAATAGCAGCACTTACTGTACGCCTCGAACTCATAATTATAGAGAATTACACGATCAATCCTGCAAAAAACGCACTGCGCAATGGTAAAAATGGTGACGTTAACGCAAAATTGACAACAGCAACTGAGTAATGAGACGTTCTACAGCGGTAACATACGCGGCATTACATAGTTCCTCCGCAAGGGAGCGGCATAGCAACACAGGTGGCCGTTATGGCGGTACGTAGCTACGTAAAGTGTAGTTATGTCACATTGTGACAACGACGTTATAGCGAAACGACGTAAACCGAAGCCACGTATAACGGGGTCTACCAGTATAGCGAAGTAATATTGAGAGAGATCAAAGAGATGCCAGGAATACTAGTTGGAGGTTATAATATAAATAATACACGCTATGCAGACGACACAGTATTGTTGGCGGATAATTCAACAGACATACAACAATTGTTGGACATGTAGCAACAGAGAGTGCAAGGAAAGGATTCTTCTTGAATATCAAGAAAACAGTAACAATGGTGATATCAAAGAAAATGGTGACACCAAAATGTGACATAGAAATAGAAGGGAAAATTCGTAACCAAATTGATAATTTTAAATACCTAGGGACATTTATAACATCATATGAAAGATGTACAACAGAGATTAAGAGCGGAATAGGGCAAACAAAGGCCGCATTTAATAAAATGAAGAGTATCTTATGCAATAAGTCGCTATCACTGAATGTAAGAAGGAGAGTGCTGAAATGCTATGTAGAATTAGTTTTTCTGTATGGCAGTGAATCTTGGAATGTAAATGAACAAATTAAGAAGAAATTGGAAGCAACAGAGATGTGGTTCCTGAGACGAATGTTGCGAATTCCTTGGACTGGCAGAGTAACTACGAACGACTGCCTGATACAGGCTAATGAAACTAGAACATTATATACAACAATAAGGAAGAGTCAAACATCTTTCTTCGGTCACGTAATGAGAAGAGAGGCTTTGGAGAACATCGCGACAACTGGAAAGATCGAGGGGAAGAGAGGCAGACCAAGAGAAATGATGCTGGATAGACTGAGACGATGGCATGGAGGAATATCATCAGCAGAATTGATCCAGAACACCAACGACCGAGATCTGTGGATAGCCATGAACGCCTACGGCAGCTGGCAGGGCACTTGATGATGATGATCAAGTACTGGAGGGCCCCGCTATTCGTCGCTTCGGTTTACGTCGTTTCACTATAACGTCGTTGTCACAATGGGACATATCTTCACTTTATGTCTCTATGTTCCGCTATAACGTCGTCACCTGTGTTGCTATGCTGCGTTAACGTCACCATTTTATATTTTGTGCAGTGCGTTTTTCCAGGATTTTATCGTGTAATCACCCATCATTATGAGTTCAAAGCGCACAGTAAGTACTGATAGTGTGTCTGGTTGTAAGAGAAGCAGGAAAAATGTTACTCTTGAGATGAAGTTAGATGTGTTACGTCGTTTTGAGGCTGGAGATCGGGCTGTTAATATCGGTAAAGTCCATGGTTTACCTCCAACCACGGTAAGGACAATTCATGCAGGTGCTGACAAAATCAATGAGGGTGCTAAAAACGTTACCCCTTTGAGTTCTTCCAAGATCTCTCGTACCAGAAGTACTCTTATGGAGAACATGGAAACACTACTGGCTGTCTGGATTGAAGACCAGAACCAACGGAATAGGCCTGTAAGCAAGATGGCTATCCAAGAGAAAGCAAAGTCTCTCTATGAAGATCTAGCTAAGAAAGCGGATGAGGGCAGTACTAGTAGTGCTGATGATAGTTTTGGAGCTAGTTGTGGTTTTAATGCCTCTACGTCCCAATAATTCTACCACTCGCCCTCCAACCCACATCTATTTAGCCAATAAATATCAACAACCATCAAAATAAACATTACTAATAGACTGTATTTCATTTAATTCTATGGGAAATAGTATTTCGCAACACATCGTTTCACTTAAAGTCGCGCTTTCCAAGAACGTAACCCCGACGTTAACCGGGGCCTTCCTGTATTGTGTTCACCAGTCTGGTGACTTGGTCTATTCCATATTCTTCTAAGGCGCTGATCATTTCCGTTGTGATGTTGTCTGAACCGAGGGCCTTGTCAGTTTCCATATGGTTAAGAGCATTCTGAACCTGCATCTTCAGAATTAATTGATGGTCCTTCATTATTATTTCGAATATCACACTGTTCTCTGGTACCATCATAATATTTTTTCCACATAATCTGACCATACATGTAAAATCTGGTCCTTTTCTAGTATGATTTTTCCATCTTTTGTTTTTAGGCAGCATGTTGATGTACATGTTCTTTTATTAGTAATGTCCTGAAATATTTTGTGCATTCATTTGGTATTTTTATTGTTGTGTTGGTTTTCAATTCCTATGCAACTTTTCCCAAGCCATACTTCTTTGCCTCCTTACATAATGTTCTGACGTTTCTGTGAATCTATTCATATTTGTCAGGGCTATTTTTGTTGTGTCTTCTTGTTTCCATTAGTTGTAAAATTTCTCCAGTCATCCATTTCTTACTACCTACTTTCTTTAATTTTGGAATAATTGTTTCTGCAGCCAAACTAATTGAATTCTTCAACATTTCCCATTGATAATCCACATCATGAAATAGGATCTCTAGATCAGACAATGTATCAAATCTGTTCTTTACTACTATGTTGATATTTCTTGCATTTACTTGCCATTTTTCAATGCACACAGATCATATTTAGTGTTTCCTGGTGTATACTTGATTATCTTCAACTTTACCTTCAATGTGCCAGTAAGCAATCTATGATCACTGTCACAGTCTGGGAATGAAGAGAGAGTTGATGGAAGAAATAAAGAGGAGGCAAGTGAAATATTTCAATCAAGTTAAAAGACATGATACTCTTATAAAAACCATACTGGAAGGCAAGGTTGAGGGCAAGCGAGCAAGAGGTAGACAACGATACAAGTGGGAAGATAATATCAAGAGATGGACGAACATTAGCCTGACATAATGTACAGTCAAGGCGAGAGACAGACACTGTTGGAGATGCATTGCAGCCAACCTTCATCGTGGAGACGGCACCTGATTGATTGATTGTAACAGTCTGCATTGGGAACTGTTTTTGCGACTATTAACGCATTTAGAAACACCTTCTGCCAATTAGAATATAACCAATCTGGTTTCTAATCTTGCTGTCAGGACTCCTCCATGCCCATAATCTTCTAGGGTGTTGCTTAAACCAGATGTTTCCAATAATCATTTCCTGCTGTTTTGCCCATTCTACAAGTCTGTATCTTCTTTCGTTTCATTCTCCCAAACCATGTTTGCCCACTGTATTAATCGCCTTGATTTCCTACTTTTGCATTGAAGTCACCCATTATATTTATTTATGAAATTTTACATTTCTTTAACGCATTCTCCGTGTCATTATAACATTCCTTTATACTAACTTCACTTCATTCTCCTGTTGGGGCATACATTTGAATGACTTTTATGTTAAAAGGTCTGCCGATTAATTTTACTAATAGAACACTGTTTGACACTGCCCAATATCCTTTAATATATTTTGATGTTTGCAGACCTAAGATAATTGCTACATCTATCTGCCTCCCCCACCCACAATAAATAATCTTAAAATCCTCCCTCGTCTTAATCCCTGTTTCTTTCCATCTCGTCTCGCACATTCCTAACATATTAATATTCTCTGGTCCCATTTCTTGTTAGATGTTATTCAATTTTCCGCCTTCGCTTAACGTACTAACATTCCATATCGCTATCTTCAGTGTTGCTGTTATTTTCTTGTGACGTTCTGTGATTCGACGAATCATGATAAACTAGGCATCTTTAAAGAAGGTAGTTTGCCATTGCTTTCCTTCTTGGCAGTGATCATCCTGGCCGGAGACCGTAGCCACTGTCTCGTTAAAGAGATGGTCTACCTACCGTCGCGAAACTTGAGACGATAACTAACAACTATCCGTCAGCTGCTCTCAAAATGTATCTACCACCTGCCTTCCGTGGTTTATTGTGAAAAACTTCTTGAAACAGATACGAAAAAAAACAGCACATCCTTCTCAGAAAAACTCAAAACAGCATCCACTGAAGAAAAATAAAAAACCACCGTTACGCCGTCACAATTTTACCAATATTAATACGTAAATCTAGCAAATGGTAACCAGATATCCCTCTTACCCCCACTCTTATTGGTTATGTCGTGCCCACTTGGAAGACTGGAAGCAACAGTGGTGCCAACTGGCGCTGCGCTGATATTAAATATAAAACTGGGTGTCTGATTAGTCCTATGTTTATTTTTCTTCGTCTTCTGCTTCATACTCGTCTTTGTCTTCTGCTTCCTAGTTGTCTTCGTCTTCTGCTTCCTCGTCGTCTTCGTCTTCTGCTTTCTTGTCGTCTTCATCTTCTGCTTCCTCGTCGCATTGGTCTTCTGTTTTCGTATCGTCTTTGTCTTCTGCTTCCCCATCGTCGTCTGTTTCCTCGTCGTTTTCGGCTTCTGCTACCTCGTCGTCTTCGTCTTCTACTTCTGCTTCCCCGTAGTCTACGTCTTCTTCTTCTGCTTCATTGTCGTCATCGTCTTATGCTTATACTTCCTCGTCGTCTTCGTCTTCTGCTTCCTCGTCGTCTTCGTCTTCTGCTTCTACTTCCTCGTCGTCTTCGTATTCTGCTTCTGCTTCCTCGTCGTTTTCGTCTTCTGCTCCTTCCTCGTCGACTTCGTCTTCTGCTCATTCCTCGTCTTCCGCTTCGTCTTCCTCCTGTCTCCATCCTCGTCTTTCTTCTCGTTGTCTTCCTCCTCATTGTCTTGCTCCTCGTCGTCTTGCTCCTCGTCGCCTGTTCAACATACAAAACCAGATGCAAGATCAAATAAGCATACCCGATTAGGTATAAATATTCAAACAGGAAAGTAAGGTAATAAGAATAAATCCAGCAAATGGTAACCAGATATCACCTCTCCACTTGGGAGACCGAAAGCAATAGTGGTGCTGACTGGCGCTATGATGATACCAAATGTAAAACTGGATGGTTGATTCATCATCATCATATGCCATGCCGGCAAGCGTGGGCGGTCATGTTTTGCTATCTCACTCGATCACTAGAGTCGTGGATCAGCTCAGTGTTCTTGTCTCGACCATATAATGTGGCCAGCCATCCAGGTTTTTACTTCTCTGACCGCCCCTTGTTCTATTGGCCCCGATCTTGCAAGTTGTCACCAAGTTCTTCAATCTATTTCTTCTCATAACGTGACCAAAATATTGTGATTATCTACGACTAATTTCTCTAATCAGTTTACGGTTTTATTTTGTTTTTGTAGGAATTGGTCATTGCCTTTTCTGCCTGTCCATGGTATTCTTTGCATTTTCCTCAGAAACCACATTTCTACATCCACATCTTTACACGCTGTTTTTTCCCTATCTCTCTTTCCGCAAATCTTTCCGGTTGTCACAACATGTTCCAGTTTTTCTCTTCTCATAACATGGCCAAAATCGATTACTGCCTCTTTCTGATGTTTGTGATAAGTTGTCTTTGCGACTCAGCTTCCCTGTAAACGTCCTGATTGCTCTTTTTGGCTGTCCAATTAATTTTCAGGATTCTTCCATAAAACCACATCTCCGAGGCTTCCAGGGATTTTTTTCGCCTATGTACTAATTGTCCAGGACTCGCTGCCGCATATTAAAACTGGTTCTATGTAACATTCACAAACTCTTTTCCTGACTTTCAAGGACACTATTATTGCATAAAATGTTCTTCATTTGATAGAATGCAGTTTTTGCTTGTCTTTTTCTGCTCTTGATCTCAGTGATGCATCTTCCATCTGTTGTTAGCCATGTGCCTAGACATCTGACTTTCTGCACTTGCCCCAAAATAACGTCCCGTTCTTTAATTGCACATTTAGGCACAATCTATTTCTTTGATATCACTACGACTTCTATCTTTCTATTATTCAAACTAAGGCCTATTCTTTCACTCTCCACAACCACTGTATCTATCATTTCCTGTAGACCTTGCTGACTTGTTGCTATTAAGACAGTGTCGTCAGCATATCGTAAGTTATTTATATTACGTCCACAAACCAGAACCAGGATCCCTGGCATATTCACTGTACAATGAGAACAAATCAATCAGGAGACAATATACAACCTTGTCTGACGCCCTTATTTATACACTGAAATGGTCCTACAAGGTTGTTGATCCTTATGGCTGCTGTTTGCGCACAAATAAGTTACCCATAATGTAATTAATATATGACTTTTCCACGCAGTCTTCACCTGGCTAAGTTGCCAAATTTACTCCTACTGAAAATGTCTAGAGTAACTAACCATCGCCTTTCTCATAAAATGCTAAAACCCTTTTATTCACTGTCTGTAATTTAAACTCAAACCCCCCTTCATTGTACAAATTGGTTCATCTAGTGAGACTAACAGCTCTTTGGAAGCATTTTAAATAGTTAGTTATGCGTTTCGTCTCCTGATCTGTAACTTGGTACCAGCATATATATATATATTTATGACTAGAATGGAATCCAGATGTTAGGATAATTTGTTCCTTGTGAAAGTTGTCCAGGAGTAACCGCGAAGATATTTAAGACCTGTTTAAAAAAAAAAAGAGTTTTATTTTTCTATCAAGTAATCAGTTATAGTCATCTCAAATAATATGTTGCTTACTGAGGCAATGTTGATGTAAGGCTCTTGTTCTAAGCAACGAGATCTATAAATATCTGAGCAACAAGATCTATAAATATCTATGCAACAAGATCTGTAAATTCTTGGTTTTCAGTTCAGATGAAGCTGGCATACATTAATGTACTCTCTCTTAATATAAACAAACACAAAGTGTTGGGCAACTTTACAAAATACAATTATGGGAAACAGGACGAACTGTATCACCGTATCGCCCCCCCCCCCCCCCTCTCCCACCCACACAAAAAAGTTAGTTGCATATCCTTTACAGTAAGTTTGCAGTCAACACCAACACCAACACACACACACACACACACACACACACACACACACACACACACACACACACACACATACACATACACACACACACACACACACACACAATTGAGATGAAATGTTCACTTACAAACTCCGCCAGCGTTCTGTGTTTTCCCGAATCCCAAATGCTGAACTACCACCAAACCCAGGCGAAGCTGAAAAACAAAATTTTAGTAAACAACACTGTTGTGAGATCAGAACACACAAATATTTGCAGTACTCTTAATATGATGTGTAATGTTGCCCAACCTGTCCTACACACAACATCATATGCAAGCTAAGCATACCTAATGGGAAGTCACAAGAATTAGGTATACCAATTCAAAGAGGAAAGAAAGATAAAAAAAAAAAATAAATCCAGCAATTCGTAATCTGATATCACCTCTTACTCCCAATCATTTTGGTTAGTTAGTTCGTTAGTCGCGGTTCCAACTTCACAGCAGCGGGTTGTCTCCATTATGCTCCGTTCCTGTGCCAGTGAGCATCACACAAAACGCTCCCCACTGCCCAGTGGGAAAAGTGGAAAAGACAGGAGTCTCGACAAACAACAGCCCGCTCAGGTACACTGTGCATAATGCTGTCGCCAGAATGTCAACACAACACAATAGTCTCCCACGAAACACACAGTTCATCTCTGCTGGAATTGGCAGTCATTTTCCTATCCGGATTATGTCTTCCCAACTTGTGAGACTGAAAACAACAGTGGTGCTAACTGGCGTTGCGCTGATACCAAATGTAAAACTGGGTGTCTGATTAGTCCCAGGCTGATTACCACCATTTTGACCATTGACAGTGTTGGTGTCTGTAAACATGTTTCAAATTATTACTATAACAATCAGGCATTAGTTAAGAATTTACTAACATAATATGTTAACACCGAAAAGTCAAGAGACCAGTATTTGAGGGGGATTTTCCCATGCGTTCGTTATGAGATAACTTGTAATGAGTTATTTTGTTTTGTTTTCTCATCATTATATATTTTAATAGCACATCTCTGAAACAGGTTAAAGAATTTAAATATCTTGGAAATATCCTTACAGAAGACGGCAGATTCGACAAAGAAATCGAAATCAGATGTCAAAAAGCTACTGCACTTACATATCAACTATCGCCCATATTGAAACGTCCAAATATACCTATGTCCGCAAAACGACAGATAATAAACAGCATATTCACACAAACCTCATGCTACAAATCTCAAACTTGGACATGATCCAAATCACACTTATGCAAAATCAACACATGCGAGATGAGATGCCTGAGGAGAGCTGCCAACTTAACAATCCGAGACCGAATAAGACAATGGTTCCCAAGCTTTTCAAGACGAGGGCCATATCTACTATTTTCGGTAGTTAAGCGGACCACAACGTTATAAAATTATAAAAGTCGTGCAATATCATTCTTACCTTTCTTAACTTTCGTCAACAAAATTCTAAAATTTTAAAGACAGTAAGTGTCAATACTACACTGCGGTCATTTTTTTTTTTTGGTTTAAAATCACAAGTTTATTTAACAATAAATTTTTAATCAGTTTCGAAAATAGCTATTAATGTAATTAATTTACAATTGTAACTGTTCTTCATAACCAGTTACTTAAGTTCAGCTGCCAGTTTATCAATGTCTCGGCAGAAATCTGTCGTGCCCAAAGTCATAAGCGCAGCTATGTTACTGTCGGTGAGTCTGGAAGGTTGCTTGTCTTTTATAACGGTCATTGCGGAAAATGGAGTGAGACAAGGATGTGTGCTCTCTCCTCTGTTATTTAATATCTACATGGACAGAATATCCACAGAAACAAGCCTTGACAGAACAGATTCAGAAAATTTTGAACTCCTCACTCCAGACGAAACAACTGATCCACAGGAAATAAATGAACTTCTATTTGCAGACGATCAGTGCCTGTTTTACAACGATGAGGCAGACTACAAAATCATATTAATAATCTGAGTTCAACATCAGCGGATACAATATGAGTATAAATACAGCCAAAACCGAAGTAATTCAAGTTAGCAGATCGCTTGGTCCACTATGTATACAGATAAATAGCACAACTCTGAAACAAGTTAAAGAATTCAAATATCTTGGAAGTATGATCACAGACCTACAAGCACTTGGAATCAACGACTGGCAAGAGAAGGTCCACCAGAGAGACGAATGGAGACGGATTGTATTTGCAGCAAAGAACCTCAATGGCTCGGAACGCTGAAGAAGAAGAAGAAGAAGATGATCACAGAAGATGACAAATTGGACATATAAATCGAAATCAGATGTCAAAAATTTAGTGCACTTAATATCAACTATCACCCATACTGAAACATCCAAATATACCAATGTCCGCAAAAGAACAGATAATAAACAACATATTCACACCAACCCTATGCTACCAATCTCAAACTTGGACTTTATCCACATCACACTTTCGCAAAAGCAACACCTGCGAGATGAGATACCTGAGGAGAGCTGCCAACTTAACAATCCGAGACCGAGTAAGAAATGCTGTTATCAGACAGACAGTTGGATCAACATCTTGTGCCACATTTATTGAAAGACATCCCAGTCGGTTCATATAGCTTTCACATTTTATGTTGTCTAGTGCGTCTTCTAGTCTCTACTTCCTTCTTCTCCTTCTGTAAGCGCCAAATAATACTGTGTGTGTTTATTTATGTAATTGTCTTAGTGGCCTCAACGGTTCCCCCCATTGATTTCTTATTGAAAGGCAGAAGATCAAGTGGTTTGGCCATGTCATTAGAATGCAACACCATCAGCTACCATCACTGACCTTACATCAATGATCAACTGCGACGCGACCAAGAGGACGTCCAAGAAGAAAATGGATTGACGACATCAAAGACATTGTACAACCACACGGAATGACACTATTCAGTGCCGCCAATCGGTCGCTGGAGCGCAAATTATTCTTCCCCATGACACTTGACTGCAGAAGTGAAAGATGAAGATGATGATGATGATGATGATTATGATGATGATGATGATGATGATGATGATGATGATTGCGGAAAATAACTGCTCGCATCTGTAAGTCGAACCAAAACGACAAATGTATCTCTGGGCGAATGAACGCAAGTGTTTTAAATTATTCGACAGGCAATAGTCGCCAGAATGAAATCATATGATTAGCTGTAGGCGAAGCAGGCAGCTACAGAAATTTACATCTCGGTGCAGAATTTCATTTCAAATCAATTACCTCGTGCAGAAGGTTTTGCTGTAATTGACATAGCTTGACATCGGGAAATACGAACGGATTTATGAAGAGGGCAACATTATCCTCCTCTATTGTGAACTCTTGAAATCTCGACTGAAAGATATCCAGAAGACTTTCAACTTTTACTTTGTAACTGTAACAAGTCTTATTTAATTTCCACCACAAGCGTCTTCAAAGTTGGAAACGCCTCTAAAGCCCCTTCAGTCAGCAGCTGTCCGATAAACAGTCGTTGTCTAATTTTAAATGAAGAAATATCATCGCACAAATTTGTGAATAGTTTGTTTTTCCCCCTGGATACTCGCATTTAAAGAGTTTAAATAAGGTGTGATGTCCACTAAAAATGCCAGTCATAGTTCAGCAGACATTCCCGTTCTGTAGGCAATTCATTTATTTCAGACAGAAACAGATAGACACTATTTTTCAGTGCCCAGAAACGAGACATAACTTTCCCTTTAGAACAGCCATCTAACATCACAGTGTAGCAGTAGCTCACCGTATTTCTCGTTCATTCTGATAGAAACTGTCTGATTAAGCAAACTGGTTTACCACTATGGCTAGGTATAAACATAAATTTCTCGCCCAATATTCGTTGAATTCACGACAAGCAACGTCTTCACATTTTCGTTTGTTACCATTGCTTGATTTTAGATTTTCCACACTCATGTTTATAGGCGGTAAATTTTTATTTGAAAAAATCTAATTTCAACACAATACTACTGACTCTGCTAAACAGTTGTAACAGACGACAACATGGCGCCTCGCGCACTCTGATTGGTCGACAAGGCTGGGATATGGGAACTTCATAACGTTTCGTTGCTAACTGAGCAGGCGCATTCGATAATATCTGAGAATAACAACCACGAGCAGAGTAAATTATCGCACGCTAACGGGGCATGTTTTACATTATTAAAATATATTATATTAAACAATGAGGCCTCGCGTGCCATTTTCTGACAGCTGGAGGGCCACAAGTGGCCCGCGGGCCGTGGTTTGGGAACCTCTGGAGTAAGAAATGTTGTTATCAGATAGACAGTGGGATCAACAGCCTGTACCACATTTATTGAAAGACAGAATAATCGAATGGTTTGGCCATCTCGTTAGAATGCAACATCATCAACTACCAGCAATGGCCCTACATCAAAGATCATCTGCAACGAGAGGAAGAGGACGCCCGAGAAGAAAATGGATTTGCAACATCAAAGACATTGTACAATCACCCAGAATGACCACTATCCAGTTCCTTCTATCGGGTGCTGGAACGATAATTATTCCTCCCTACAACTCTTGTCGGCAAAAGTGGAAGATGATGATGATATATTGTAAACTGCCCTTTAATACCACTTATAATATAGTTCTGAAAACCGCTGGAATAATTCGTATTTAATATGTAACAGTAAATTAGAGGTTTAACATTTTAAAACAATCTCTTCTGATGGCGGCGTAGTAAGCTTGTTTTACGTGACATGTCAGCTGATCATACATGTTTACTTTATGTTCAGAAAGTATTAGTAAACTACTGAATACAAAACTACCTAGTAAATCACAAATAGCTATCAGTGGTTAGGGTTGATGCATGAATGTTAACTTCTTCCAGTCCTTCTTGATGATGCCCACTCACATATAATTTTGTCTTCCTGTTGCATGTTTCCCCTGCACTTTTCTCTCCATTACATCCTTTAATAAGGTGTTCTTTACGTGGCTGATGTGCCTTAATTGTCTGACATTGTTCTCATTCAGTAATGGTTTCTTCAATACAAGCTATTTTATTACTTCTCGGTATTTTCTCCTGCCAAAATACTCCCCCTATTCGTCTAAATAACCACATTTCAAAGACTTCTATCCAGACGTATAACGCCCACGCACTGACTTAATTGTCATGTCCCTGTCACGACATGAACAACTGTTAGGATATGGGTTGATACAAGGGTGCGTCTGGAGCAAATGAGTAAGAAAATCAAAATATTTTTCCCGTAGTGAATTTGAATAACAAAGACAAAAACCATAGATTGTACAATTTATTGCCTGGCAGATTGAAATTTTTCAGATTGAAAGATGTATCTAGCTATTTTACTCTATGTTGTGTGACTTCTGTAGTATGTACCTGACGAGATGCAGCAAAATATTCCAGGCAATAAATAGTACAATCTATGGTTTGTGTCTTCGTTATTCAAAGTAAGAAAATAATCATGGATTGGTTCATGGGCATAAATCGTTTAAAAGTCATGAACAGGTGAGTTCAGAGACTAAAGTATGGGAGAATTTTGAGACAAGATCACTTGAGCACCTGTGTTGACAAGGAAACTTCGCAATGCTAAATTCCATCTGCACGTGTGGCCTCGATTTAAAATATGTATTAAAATAAACAGATTATATGTTTTGTAAGCACCAGTGTTAGATTGTGCTTCAGGACTCGTCTGTGTTGCATGTGGTTAGAAAACAAAATGATGCCATTATATATGACAAAGAATAATGTAAATGATTGACGCTGTCATTGATTACCAACAATGGTGACATAATGAAAGAAATTAAACAGTGACGATTAATTGCTCTTCAAAGACTAAAACAACTGAATAAATTATGAAGTGGGACAGATAGAACTACAAAAATTAGATTCTTAAGAGCATGCATCTTTCCCATTGCAACATACGAATGTGAGACCTGGACACTTACTAAATAAGCTTAACAGCGCATAAATGCATTTGAATATAAATGTTATAGACGGGTTCTAAGAATATCTTGGTTAAAGAAAAGAACAAATGCATCCATAATTCAAGAGCTGAATATTGAAGAGGGTTGGCTATTAAAGACGATACAACAAAGACAATTGAAATATTTTGGTAACTTGAAACGCCACGAAGGTTTGGAGAGAAGAATAATGGAGGGGTATATGCCTGGGAAGAGATGAAGAGGAAGGCCAAAGAGAAGATGGGTGCAGGATGTGGTGGATAATCGGACGCGGGACATCTTGCTTATGATCAAAAGGTTTTCCGGAAGGTTGTTGTGGGAGCGAGGTTCTACAAAGGACATGCTACTGAATGAATGAATCTTCTTTTTATCATCAAGGGCTGCGATGTCTGTCTGGCTGTTTGCCGCAATCCTGTTCTGCCTCTTATGATCCACAGTGCCATAAACATCTACCGCTTTTTCATACAGTTTCCTTAAGTTTATCCCACATTTCACTTGCCGTACAATTTTATGATGTAACAGTAAAAGTGTCTTCAAGTTGCTGTTGGAACTCAAAGCACTTATCAGGATCTTGGGTGTTAATAATATTAATCCTGGGACTAGATTTGTGGTTAGTCATGTAGATTCTCTTTCGTCTCAGTCTTACCCTAACAACAACTAAAGTATGATCAGTATCACAATCTGCACTGTGGTAACTTCGAATTAATGATGTTTGGTTCAAATGTTGTCTCCGTGTGATGATCAAGTCTAGCCGATGCCAATGGCCAGATCTTAGGTGTTTCCATGTCATCTTATGTCATCTTATGCCGCTCTTTTATTTAAAAAAAAGAGTTTGTAATACAAAGATTGTTTCTGGTGCAATGCACCAGCAGCCTTCGCCCATTGTCATTCATGTGAACGGTGTTGTATTTTCCAAGGCATACTGGCCATGAACTCGAGTCCTTGCTCACACGAGCATTAAAATCACCGAGTATATAAATGTTGTTAGATTTTGGTACTACCTTGACCACAGAGTCTAACTCCTCATAGAATAAATCCTTCACATCATCAGAGGAAGTGAGTGTCGGTGCATATGTAGTGATAATGGTGGCAAAACCACAAGTGGTTGCTAAGCGCAAGGATAATAATATTTCATTTCAGCCAGCTGGAAATTCAATCATTGCCAGTAGCGAGTTCTTTACTGCAAAGCCCACTCCATGTTGTCTGTTTACTTTCTGTCCTCTATCCCCCCCCCCCCCCCAAAAAAAAAAAAAAAAGGTGTAATATTTTTCCCCGAGTGACCCTTCCTCAGAGAGGCGAGTCTCCTGCAGTCCAGCAATATTAATGTTGAGACGATTGAGTTCGGAATCAATCACAGCCATTTTTCTCACATCGTTAATATTCAACAAGTCAGTGGAAAATCCTGGACACATTGTTCTCTCGTTCAATCTTGCAAGCCGTAGCCCGAGGTTTACATTTTTCTTCTTAGTAGTACCTGGTGCATTGTTTTAACAGCCTACGATTCAGATTTTGTCCTAGTCCCAAGTACCCATTGAAGCAGGCAGGCTGTGACGGATCAGCAACTAATTGGCCGGGGGCTGCCCTGCTTGAGGCGGGCGGTAACTGATCAGTGACACTTGGTGTCTGTCCCCGTCAGAGACAACCCGTGGCGCCCCATGTCTAAGCATTTTTACAAGGAATTATAACCCGTAACTACTTTGATTCCGAGACCTGTTAAGACCAGGGATGGGGTTATATCTTCTTCTTCTTCTTCTTCTTCTTCTTCTTCTTCTTCTTCTTCTTCTTCTTCTTCTTCTTCTTCTTCTTCTTCTTCTTTCGTTCGCTTGAACTATGTCTATAACTGCAATGTTGTCTCTTGTATGAATCTAACAGTCTTTTTGAGTTCACCCAGCGGTCCATAGAGTTTATCTTTCACTGTAGTCACTCTAGGCGGGAAGGTTTGCCTTGATATGTTGTTGTATGGACAATCTTGGAGTGTGTGCTCTGCTGTCTGCGACGCCAAACCACATGTGCACATGGCTGAGTCAACAATCTTGAATTTTGTATACAAGTGGTTGCTAAACTATTGTGTCCTGTTCTGAGGCACAGAATAATGACTTGTTCTGGTCTGTCCATAACGTGGTAAGCGTCTTGAGCAGGATTTGGTGGCCTTCTGACTGATTTGATCATTCTTTTCTTTTGGTAGTATGTGATGGGCACATCAGGCTGTTCTTCTTTAGCTCCTTCCTTAGCCAATCGACCAGCTCTGTCGTTTCCGGGTACTCCACAGTGGGATGGTATCCACTGTATGGTGACCTCATGCTGACTGCTAAGTTCAAAAAGTAGTGTCCTTAGTACTGGCAATTTCCCAGACAGGAGCGCCTCGAGTACTGATTTTGCATCTGTCAAAAGCACCACAGGTTGTGTACCATGGCTGGTAGTTAGTAATTTCTCTGTTTCTATCTTTATTGCCTCAATTTCAGCATCATAGTTATGGCAGTACTTTCCTGTTGGAACTTTGGCCGTGTCCCTAGTATTATTTGGGTATTCTATGTACACTCCCTCTCCTCCATTAAGAATAACATGTTGTGCTGTCCCATCTGTGTAGACTCGGATCCAGAGGTCCTGTTGGTATTCGTCATTAAGGAAGCTGAGAGTGTCTGTTTTGCGCTGCACACTGTTCTGTTCTTCGTTTTCAAATAGTCCTCTCACGTTTGTTTGGATTTGTATTGATAGTCTAGGTTCATATTTCCATGGAGTTCGCCCTGGAATATTGTCAGGGGGATACCAACTGTGGGTAAATCAGTCGTTTCTCTGCAGAGTCTTTGGCCTGGTGGATAAAACTACTTCTTTTCAACCGCCCCATAGCTAAGTTTTCAAATCGGTTCTTCATAGGGTGGCCTGGCAAGATGAGGAACTTTTCTGCTTGTATTAGTGTTTTCATATCTCTGCGCTCACTACGTGCTTGTGTCCTCCCCATTTTCTCCATGGCTACTATTGGAGTTGATCTCACCCTTCCTGTGGTGACACTAAGTGCTTGATTTTGCACCTTGTCCAGCTCTTGTAGTGTGTTTTTTATGCTGAACACCACGCAGTTGACCCGTATTCCAGGTTTTTCGTGCTCTGTTGATAAACTTTGCTAAGTATTTCCCACTGGCACCCCATGTGGTTCCACTTAGCTTTCTCAGGATGGCTATTTTCCTTCTGGCCTTTGCTACTGCTTTTTTTTATGTGTTTTCTCCATGTCAGCCTGTCATCAAATGTTACTCCAAGGTATGTTGGTTCCTTGTCTTTTCTTAGGGGTGTTCCATTTGTCTGGATAATCCCTGCCTTTTGTTTTGGAGAGATGGTAAATAGAGTGGTGCTGCATGTGTCAGTGTTTATGCTGACACACCATCTATTTGTATCTTTGTAGCAACAAATGTATCTGCAGCTCTTTGTAGCAATCTGGTGGCCACTGATGCATGTTCATTTGTGCTCCATAGACCAGGTCAACGGCGTACATTGCCGCTTTTATTCCATACGGTAGATTAGCAATAAGATCGTTGATGAAGATTAGAAAAAGTGTGGGGGACAAGACTCCGCCCTGGGGAACACCGTGACGCAATAGTACTTTCTTGCTCTCGAGTCCGTCTAACTGTACTTCTGTTGTGAAAGTATGCCTTCACCCATTTTTACATTCTTCCACTGACTGTACAGTTTCTCAGTTTCTTTATCAGACCTTCTTTCCAGACTTTGACAAAGGCTTTCTTCAGATCTATCCATGCCGCAAGCACCAGCTTCTTCTCTTGGAATGCATCCTCAATTTCTTGAGAGAGATATGTTGTCTGATCTTCTGTAGAGTATCACTCCTAAAGCCAGCCTGTTGTGGCACAAGGATGTTTCACTTTCAATGTACCACTGCAGTCTGTGATTGATGATACGCTGCATTGTTTTTCAGAGACAGCTGGTGAGGCTAAGTAGTCTGTAGCTGGAGGCAATGGAACTATCTTTCCATGATTTTAGGAGGGGTATCATCATCTTCTAAAAGTACTGGAGAGTTTTGGTCAGAGACCATAACTTTATGAAGGGAAAATCCCAACTGCACCTCCACGCGGTAGAGGATGGAAACACACTACGGTGTGGCTAACACAGCTCTGGGGACCGAGTATCCACCGGAATAAGTGGACAACTCTGCAGCTGAGCAGAGCAGGGCACTCACTTTATCCTTACAGTCGGAAATGGCTGTCAAAAGCAGAGGTAAAAAGACCACCACGTGAATGTGGAAGGCAAGGGGAAACCACCACATTATCTTCCCAAGACTTCATGGCAAAACATAAATCAAAGTTAGTGAAGGACGTTAATGGCTGTCTTAGGGCATCCTCGTCCGGTAGGGACAGTCATGAGCCACAGGTGACACCAGACCGTCATCCAGCTACTGATGGCAAAATCTTAACTAACATAAATAAATTTAGAGTAGGAACATGGAATGTTAGGACATTAAATGAGATAGGAAAGTTGACCAATGTTCTAAGAGAGATGGATAGCATGAAAATGAATATACTAGGCGTTAGTGAGATGAGATGGAAGGGATCGGGCAAAATTATAGCTGACAATCACACAATAATTTATTCTGGAGGGGAGACACATGAGAAAGGGGTAGGAATAATATTAGATGAAAAAACAGCCATGTCAATTAATGGATACTGGTGTATTTCAGATAGAGTTATTATGGTAAAAATCAAAGGCAAACCAATAGACATAAATATTATACAAGTATATGCACCAACAGCAAGCAGTAGTGATGAAGAAATACAACACTTTTACGACGAAATAGAAATGGCGATGGCTCAAATTGGATCACAAGAAATAAAAATAATACTTGGTGATTTTAATGCAAAAGTAGGAAAGGGAAAAATGGAGGATGTAGTGGGGAATTATGGTTTAGGTACAAGAAATGAAAGAGGGGAAAAGCTAATAGAATGGGCAAATATCAATGATATGATAATTGGAAACACATGGTTTAAACACCATAAAAGACGACTGTACACATGGATAAGCCCTGATAAGAAAATACGCAACCAAATTGACTACATACTAATTAATAAAAGATTTAGAAATGCTTTAATTAATGAAAAGACAATGCCTGGTGCTGACTGTAATAGTGATCATGTACCACTATGTGGACAAATAAAAGTAAGATTAAAAAGAGGGAAAAAAATGGTTAAGAACATGAGACTTAATAAAGAGGTTCTAAAAATAGATAACGAAATGCAAGAACAATACAGAGTGACTGTGAAAAATAGGTACAATGCAATAACTAAAATACAGAGCATAGATGAACAATGGGAAATGTTAAGGGACTCCATTCATCAAACTAGTGAGACAGTATGGGAAACGCTTTTCGCAAAAATCGCTCAAACTTACCGGGAGAATATAAAATGGAATATTTTTGAAACCAAAAGGTCAAGGGCCAGGATTGTTTTTCTGATAGTCATAGGTTGAGTGGGAGTGCCGAATAGCGGTAAGGCCATACTCTATTGTTGACTAGCAGTTACTCAGGGAGAGGTGTGCCAAATGTATTGTACTTTGGGTTCAAGCTGTCAGATGGACAACAGGTGAACGTTGGGGGTAGCATAATTTATTAGTACAGGCGGCATTGGAAGTGACCTTAGCTGTCAGAAGAGAACGCCACTCTCCAAATTTATGGTGGCGGGAAAAGGATGAACTCAGGACCATGAACTTCAGAGACAATGTAGATTTGGGTTAATGATATGATGGTAGTATGCAAATTAAGCAGGGTACGCGAGGTACTGATTGGAGGACAAGGGACAGCGACGTCACGTGATTCAAGAAAGGCGCCAACTCGAGAGGTGATATATATTTTGGATCCAGTCAGTTGAGACAGTGTGGAACGAGCAAGAGTGCGGTAGCAGCAGATCCGAGGGCTGGGCGGTCGCCCAGCCCAGGAGGAAGTGTGAGTTTGGAACTCCAGCAATGGTTATGTCTATATATCAGGCTGTTTAGTGTCCAGGAAGATGGAGAGGCAGTATTAAGGACGGAAAAGATGCACATATCACGGTTTCGTCTGGACTGCTGAAGTAAAGTAGGATGGTCAAGGATCTGTGAACCATTTATCCCAGATAGATAAATCTGATGGAGTGGAACGCAAATTCCGAGGATCACAAAATGGCGTGCAAGCCATTTGAGAAGGACTGTTGGCTAAAGAAGACCGCTCGTTAGTTGCAGTAGATGGCTAAACGTCAAATAGGACAACCACTAGCCAGACTGCGATCGGAATCGCACGGGAAACACTGCGATCGGAATCACACAGGAGACTAATGGTAATGGCAAACATGATTGGAAAGGTCAAGTGGGATTCACGACAAACGAGAGGTTGAAGAAAGCAATCGTATTTCAGATATGAAACCCAGAAGGACAACGGGACGGCAGAAGAAGAATGTAAGTTGACATAAGACTTAGACCTAACTAGTTTAATTGTATATTATAATCGGGTACCTTAGTTTAGAGAATTATAGCAAACTACCGTAGGTGAACTTACCGCGTAATCATGAACGACCGACAAATGTCAGGACTGAGTGCAGCGTCCTGCAAAGGGCCCACACCTAACTAGCTAGCTAACTATAATAGCAGTCTAAGCAAGGAAGCATTGGCAAACTACTGAACGTTAACCCGCTAAATGGATCACGACCCGGCAAAGGATCAGGACTGAATGCGACGTCCTGAATATGACCTATATTTAAATGGCCGAAATAGAGTGATTGGAGTCAAATTAATCGGTTAGATAAGCAGAGTGTGGATAAACTATGTATGTTCATGTAACCAAGCAATTAGACGTACACAATTAATGAGAACTAGGCGAGTGCAACATGTAAATATGGGACGGAAGGGCTACTGCAAGATATAAACAACACAGAGGCCGGGTCTAGCAGACAAACGTGCACCTGAGAAGCGATCACGCTGGGTCAACCCAAACAGTGAGACCGGGTGACAATGGCTCGCCCTAGACGAAGCGGTATGGAAAAGAATGCGTGTCTTTTGTTCGCTGGACATAGGTGAAAGGAGGTCGCGCTTCTGCTGTTGTGTAGTTAAGGCTGGCCTGGCGTGGTACAGGCCGCGAGTTCAAATCTTCCGGCAAATGGTTAAATACTTAATGTTGGCTGTAGGCGGCGCGTCGGGAAATAGGCGATAATAATATTAGTTAAACATATGTGTTCACAATAAGGTTCTTAATTTATGTTATGGCTAAGATATATTGATACTAGCGTAGATAGGGAAGCAATAGCTGGTAAGGACTTTGTAGGTAGTGAAAGACTAAGGTTGATAGTGACATAAAACTCACGGGTATTGTTTTATAATGTTTCAGACATCGTCTGGGTAAACTGGAGTCGCCTGGATAAACCAGGCATAGCTGAATAAACAGTTACCCGCTGAACAAGTTGGATGGGAGCGAATTAAATCCCTGGGTATATGGATTGATAGATCAATCTATGGATCAATGGGTGTTTGGGCTGAATACATGTACCACTGATAAGCCTACGCAGAGATAGTTATGAAACAAAGGCCGGTGTAATTCCTAGGTTTAGTCCTTTTCTTCATGCGGTTAGGAGGTGATAGTAGGTAATAATTTCTCTAACATCTGGTTGCATAGTTTATTATATTGTCTACCTCCCCTTGTGACGACATGCAGTATTGTGTTGTTTTTTGGAGTCGATTATACGTAGATGTGTCTTCAATGCATGTACTGGTTACTTTATGTGATTATGTTGTAGATTGTCACTCTGTTATTGTTCAAGAAGGAATTAAATATATTATTGAGTTGTCTTTTATTTCGACTTGTTAGTCTGAAATAATATAAGTAGAGTAGCTTAGAGACTTTGTGAGGCTGTACATCTCTTCTATAACCTTATAACCTACACCACGAGACATTGATGGTGCAATAGTAATTAACTATTGTTCTCACGCGGAGACACGAACCTACATCTGTCGTATCCCTCACTCTCATCCTCTTTTTCTCCTCCTCTCTCTTCATCTTTCTTTACTATCAAAGGTAGTGTGTAGTAGGCAGAGTTCGACTGAGGAACGAACTTTTAGGCTTCACACTATTTATACCATTTCCCTCATCATTCTTTTCTCTCTCTCCTCTCTCTCCTCCCTCCCTCCTCTCTCTTTTTCCTCTTTCTTTTCTAGCTGTCACAAATGGCGTCGTCTGGCAAGGATTATGTTTCCAGAATTTTCTGGGACCTTCCAGCTTAGTCCGGGAGCTCCCAGGATATTCCATGTGAACTTTGTCTCGGCGGTGTCAGGTTCTACTACATAGTGAGATCGTATACATAGATTTGTCGCTTATAGTCAGTAGTTCGTGATTGCCTGCTCGATAGTTGTCTCAGTAAGTGTTCCTTTACTAGGCTACGTATCTCATAGCTGGTTGGTAAATTGTCTGAACTATCTGTCGGCAAGGTTTCTACTAAGTCTGTTCAGTTAGAAACTCTTGTGTAAAGTACACCGGCCAAACCACCTCGCTACAAGAATACAGGAAAACCCAACATATAACAACAAAATACCCAGGGATAGCTATCGCAGAAGGAGAGTCAGCGCAGCGGAATCTGTCCGAAATGAGCTCAGACAACAGCTGAGCAGAGCAAGTCAACGTAAGGGTGGTCTTATCTTGTTATCGTTAAAGGACAAGTTCTTCTTTTCAGTGCACGTTAAAGACTAACTCACTGATTGAAGGGTATCACAATAAAATACCCCACCGTTATACCAAGGCCACCCACTCTTCGTCCAGGAAGTAGAGTCATGATTGACGACAGGGTATGGCAAGTGAAACCCAGAGCCATGCAAAGTGCTTTGCCTGGCTGAACGCAATACGTCTGGTGGCAGTGTAGACATCGAGGCCACTAAGAAAATATAGCGCTCCTCCCCCCCCCTTTGTGTTGCCCTGCAAGGAACGACAACAAGGACTCATCGTGCTAGCATGCCCCACCAGCGGCAGAGCGAGACGGGCTGTTCCGAACGTTATCAATGGCACATGTGCACAAGAAATGCACGCATGAACAATTAGATCATCAAGAGGGGATATTCCCCTGTGTTTTATGCAGTGAGTTTATTATGGCTGTTGTGAAGAGACAAATGACAGTGTAACTCGTGGTAGTTAGAAAATCCCTTTATTTTAGAAGCGGGAACAGAGATGGAATTCAGTGTACCAGCGTCTTCAAGTTTCATGATACCAGATTTAGATATGTTAACAGTGTTGGGCAGTGAATGACCAGTGACGCCCTATATTTCTGCCCATGCATATAGAATAGACACTTTAAAGAAAAGAATCGTAGAAATTCAGTGAAGAAGAAAACGGAATCCAGAGAGCACCCGCAAGCAGAAACATATTCTTTATATATTTATTTCAGCATGACGCAATGAACAGTAGTTTAATAATTAGTTAAACGTTCGTGGTGTAGTGTTGGTTCATAATTGAATGACAATTTTGGTGTAGTCACGTTTAGCCATCCTTTGTTTGTTTTACAGGTTCATGAATGCAGTTATAAACATGTTATTTTGTTGTTTAAATGAATATGACTACTTGAGGGGATCAACTGTTGTGGAGCAGTTAGCTCCCTTGTTATTTCCATAGCGGAAGATGTCAAGTCGGGTATGCGAATGTTTTTAATTTTGTTTGCACCTCACTCTATCGTGTTGGGCAGACACAACTGTAGTATTGGGTGTCATAGTGACAACACACAGTTCAACGTCATGCCAGGAGGCCAAGGAGTCCATTTATAATCTGAGATTGCCCGGGTAGATGTTAATGCGGGTACATGGTTGTTTTTAATGTGAAGGGGCATGGCGAAGAATACATGTTAGTGCCATGTCCGGGAACTGGGCAAACAAATGTTTTTTTTTGTTATTTCAGCGCCAGGGTGTCCAAGAACTGGGCACACATTTTTTTTTAGAGTTGTTTCAGCGCCAAGAGAATAAAGCACAATGTCCAAGAACTGGGCATACTTTGGTTTGTGTCTGTGGCCACTAAATGTTGTCTACTTACGGCAGGGGCTGATTTGTTTTTGTGTACAGCGTCGGCGATTGTGAAGATTGCAGCTTCATGCTGATTTGTCCTTGCGAATAGGGGGGAATTGGTTGTTTTATTATGTGTGGTGGCCAGGCATTTGCCTGTCGTGTCACAGGAATTGTTACAATGTTTTTTTCAGATTCAAGGATGACTACATATGTCCTAGTGGGTAGCACCGATGTGAATTTGATTGTTGGTTTTGTTGTTGTTACAGGGGAATGGCATATTAAGTGAATGCCTATATTGACACTGTTTTATTAATTTTGGTGCCCCTAAGTATTGCATCCATTGATTGATGGTTTTGTTTTCTGGGGAACCCCCAGCAGGCCAGGTAGTGCGCTGTTTTTATTGATAATATTACTTGGTTACTATTTTGTTAGGGTGCACGTCAGAAGTTTTAACTGCCTTATGCACTGGGAGGGCAGGGGGTGCAACCGGTATTTTTTTTAATAATTATTATTTGGGGTGGAAGTTCCCAAAAAGAGTTTTCCCCTTAGGCATCCAATATTGTTTATGAGGAATGTCAGATGCGGAGCCAGGGCTTCGATCTCAAGGAGGAATGACGCTATATTGATGGTGGGACCCATCAACTTTTGGTAGGTGGGTATGAGACAGTATGGGAAACGCTTTTCGCAAAAATCGCTCAAACTTACCGGGAGAATATAAAATGGAATATTTTTGAAACCAAAAGGTCAAGGGCCAGGATTGTTTTTCTGATAGTCATAGGTTGAGTGGGAGTGCCGAATAGCGGTAAGGCCATACTCTATTGTTGACTAGCAGTTACTCAGGGAGAGGTGTGCCAAATGTATTGTACTTTGGGTTCAAGCTGTCAGATGGACAACAGGTGAACGTTGGGGGTAGCATAATTTATTAGTACAGGCGGCATTGGAAGTGACCTTAGCTGTCAGAAGAGAACGCCACTCTCCAAATTTATGGTGGCGGGAAAAGGATGAACTCAGGACCATGAACTTCAGAGACAATGTAGATTTGGGTTAATGATATGATGGTAGTATGCAAATTAAGCAGGGTACGCGAGGTACTGATTGGAGGACAAGGGACAGCGACGTCACGTGATTCAAGAAAGGCGCCAACTCGAGAGGTGATATATATTTTGGATCCAGTCAGTTGAGACAGTGTGGAACGAGCAAGAGTGCGGTAGCAGCAGATCCGAGGGCTGGGCGGTCGCCCAGCCCAGGAGGAAGTGTGAGTTTGGAACTCCAGCAATGGTTATGTCTATATATCAGGCTGTTTAGTGTCCAGGAAGATGGAGAGGCAGTATTAAGGACGGAAAAGATGCACATATCACGGTTTCGTCTGGACTGCTGAAGTAAAGTAGGATGGTCAAGGATCTGTGAACCATTTATCCCAGATAGATAAATCTGATGGAGTGGAACGCAAATTCCGAGGATCACAAAATGGCGTGCAAGCCATTTGAGAAGGACTGTTGGCTAAAGAAGACCGCTCGTTAGTTGCAGTAGATGGCTAAACGTCAAATAGGACAACCACTAGCCAGACTGCGATCGGAATCGCACGGGAAACACTGCGATCGGAATCACACAGGAGACTAATGGTAATGGCAAACATGATTGGAAAGGTCAAGTGGGATTCACGACAAACGAGAGGTTGAAGAAAGCAATCGTATTTCAGATATGAAACCCAGAAGGACAACGGGACGGCAGAAGAAGAATGTAAGTTGACATAAGACTTAGACCTAACTAGTTTAATTGTATATTATAATCGGGTACCTTAGTTTAGAGAATTATAGCAAACTACCGTAGGTGAACTTACCGCGTAATCATGAACGACCGACAAATGTCAGGACTGAGTGCAGCGTCCTGCAAAGGGCCCACACCTAACTAGCTAGCTAACTATAATAGCAGTCTAAGCAAGGAAGCATTGGCAAACTACTGAACGTTAACCCGCTAAATGGATCACGACCCGGCAAAGGATCAGGACTGAATGCGACGTCCTGAATATGACCTATATTTAAATGGCCGAAATAGAGTGATTGGAGTCAAATTAATCGGTTAGATAAGCAGAGTGTGGATAAACTATGTATGTTCATGTAACCAAGCAATTAGACGTACACAATTAATGAGAACTAGGCGAGTGCAACATGTAAATATGGGACGGAAGGGCTACTGCAAGATATAAACAACACAGAGGCCGGGTCTAGCAGACAAACGTGCACCTGAGAAGCGATCACGCTGGGTCAACCCAAACAGTGAGACCGGGTGACAATGGCTCGCCCTAGACGAAGCGGTATGGAAAAGAATGCGTGTCTTTTGTTCGCTGGACATAGGTGAAAGGAGGTCGCGCTTCTGCTGTTGTGTAGTTAAGGCTGGCCTGGCGTGGTACAGGCCGCGAGTTCAAATCTTCCGGCAAATGGTTAAATACTTAATGTTGGCTGTAGGCGGCGCGTCGGGAAATAGGCGATAATAATATTAGTTAAACATATGTGTTCACAATAAGGTTCTTAATTTATGTTATGGCTAAGATATATTGATACTAGCGTAGATAGGGAAGCAATAGCTGGTAAGGACTTTGTAGGTAGTGAAAGACTAAGGTTGATAGTGACATAAAACTCACGGGTATTGTTTTATAATGTTTCAGACATCGTCTGGGTAAACTGGAGTCGCCTGGATAAACCAGGCATAGCTGAATAAACAGTTACCCGCTGAACAAGTTGGATGGGAGCGAATTAAATCCCTGGGTATATGGATTGATAGATCAATCTATGGATCAATGGGTGTTTGGGCTGAATACATGTACCACTGATAAGCCTACGCAGAGATAGTTATGAAACAAAGGCCGGTGTAATTCCTAGGTTTAGTCCTTTTCTTCATGCGGTTAGGAGGTGATAGTAGGTAATAATTTCTCTAACATCTGGTTGCATAGTTTATTATATTGTCTACCTCCCCTTGTGACGACATGCAGTATTGTGTTGTTTTTTGGAGTCGATTATACGTAGATGTGTCTTCAATGCATGTACTGGTTACTTTATGTGATTATGTTGTAGATTGTCACTCTGTTATTGTTCAAGAAGGAATTAAATATATTATTGAGTTGTCTTTTATTTCGACTTGTTAGTCTGAAATAATATAAGTAGAGTAGCTTAGAGACTTTGTGAGGCTGTACATCTCTTCTATAACCTTATAACCTACACCACGAGACATTGATGGTGCAATAGTAATTAACTATTGTTCTCACGCGGAGACACGAACCTACATCTGTCGTATCCCTCACTCTCATCCTCTTTTTCTCCTCCTCTCTCTTCATCTTTCTTTACTATCAAAGGTAGTGTGTAGTAGGCAGAGTTCGACTGAGGAACGAACTTTTAGGCTTCACACTATTTATACCATTTCCCTCATCATTCTTTTCTCTCTCTCCTCTCTCTCCTCCCTCCCTCCTCTCTCTTTTTCCTCTTTCTTTTCTAGCTGTCACACTAGCAAAGAAGTATTACCAGAGAGAGGCAAAATAGCTAAGAAAAATGGATGAATGAAGATATCTTAAACCCGATGGACAAAAGAAAACAGTATAAAAATGACAAACAAGAATACGCTAAGATAAATAAAGAAATAAAAGATAAATGTGGGAAGGCTAAAGAAAGTTGGTTAAACGAGCAATGCAAAAAAATTGAATTAAATTCCATTAAAGATACAAAAAATATGCACAGACAAATCAGTGAGCTTACAGGAAAAAAAAATAAGAATAAATACAGGGTGTTTGAAATCAAAAACAGGAAAGATAATATTAGAGGAAGATGCTATAATGAAGAGGTGGAATGAGTATATAAGAGAATTATATGAAGGAGAAAGGGCAGAATTAACAGAAGATAGTAACTTAGAAGGTCCACCTATTCTGAAAGAAGAAGTCGCTGACGCTATGAAACGTATGAAGAAAGGAAAAACAGCTGGGCCAGATGAAATCACAATAGAAGAATTAGAAGTATTGGGAGAATTTGGAGTAGATATATTAACCAAAATGTTGAATGATATTTACAGCAGTGGATATTTACCCAGTGATATGCTGAAATCTGTATTTATAGCTATACCAAAAAGACCAGGAGCAATTGATTGTGAAGATTTTCGTACAATTAACCTTATAAACCATATCACTAAGCTTCTACTCAGAATCATAATGAGAAGAACCAAAAAGAAAATAAAAATGGAAATTAGTGAAGAACAGTATGGATTTGTGGAAGGAAAGGGCACAAACAATGCAATTTATACATTTTTTTTTTTTCCCCGCGTTTCCATCCTGTTTCAGGATATTGCGGTCAACACCAGCATCTTTCAGCTGTATGTTGATTCCTAGGCTAGATTACGCTCATCAGCAGGCCACGACTTTCTGAGCGACCGGCTCCATACTCTCATAAGTCACTTTTGCGATTCGAACCACTGCTAATTCTCGTCGCGTCACGTGACGAGAGTATTCGCGGTTAGCGGAGAAAGCTGCTAACCCCTCGGCCATGGAGCCGGCAATTTATACATTGCGGACACTAATAGAAAGGTAAATAGAGAAACAGAGGGACATATATTTGTGCTTCATAGATTATACTAAGGCATTTGATAAAGTAAAACATGATGAACTGATTAAAATGTTGGAAGATATCAACACTGATGGAAAAGATTTAAGAATAATAAAGAATATTTACTGGAACCAAGTAGCAGCAATTAAAATGGGAAATAAAGAGGGTAGTTACGAACAGATAAAGCTAGGAGTACGACAAGGGTGTGTCTTGTCACCAGATCTTTTCTCCCTGTATAGCGAAGTAATAATGAGAGAGATCAAAGAGATGCCAGGAATACTAGTTGGAGGTTATAATATAAATAATATACGCTATGGAGATGACACAGTATTGGTGGCGGATAATTCAACAGACCTACAACAATTATTAGACGTAGTAGTAACAGAGAGTGCAAGGAAAGGACTCTCCTTGAATATCAAGAAAACAGTATCAATGGTAATATCAAAGAAAATGGTGACACCAAAATGTGACATAGAAATAGAAGGGAAAATCCTTAACCAAGTGGATAATTTTAGGTACCTAGGGGCACTTATAACATCAGATGGAAGATGTACAACAGAGATTAGGAGCAGAATAGGGCAGGCAAAAGCCGCATTTCAGAAAATGAAGAGTATCTTATGCAATAAGTCACTGTCACTGAATGTAAGAAAGAGAGTGCTGAAATGCTATTTAGAACCTGTTTTACTGTATGGCAGTGAATCTTGGAATGTAAATGAACAAATTAAGAAGAAATTAGAAGCAACAGAGATGTGGTTCCTGAGACGAATGTTGCGAATTCCTTGGACTGCCAGAGTAACTAACGACGACTGCCTGAAACAGGCTAATGAAACTAGAACATTATATACAACAATAAGACAGAGACAAACAGCTTTCCTCGGTCATGTGATGAGAAGAGAGGCATTGGAGAACATCGTAACAACTGGATAGATCGAGGGGAAGAGAGGCAGAGGTAGACCAAGAGAAGTGATGCTGGATGGATTGAGACGGTGGCATGGAGGAATATCAGCAGCAGAGTTGATCCAGAGAACCAAAGACCGAGATCTATGGAGAGCCATGAACGCCTACGCCAGCCGGCACGGCACTTGATGATGATGATGATCATCATTGCTTCTCTCCAGGCTTGTGGAACACTGCATAATGTCCAGCTGTTATTGAAGATCTGCAACAACTTTGCTTTGGCCTCTGTTCCTAGGTTTCTGACCATTTCATTGGAGATACCATCAGTTCCTGGTGTCTTTCTCATTTTCAGTTTTGATATGGCTAGCTCCAGTTCGCTGATTGTGATGGGTGCCTCCATAGCTTCATGTAGTATGTCATTCTGTCCTGTATGTTGCCATGTCTCTCGAATCTCTTGTTGTTTCTCTGGACTAATTTCGATATTGTTATCTTGTGCGAATGCGTCCGCAAAATGGTCAGATGCTTGCTTTCCAGTTAAGATGTTACCGTCTTTATGTAGTGCAATTTTTGAGTTTCTCCCTGTGCCCTCATCATTAACCTGTTGTATTAGCTTCCACAACTTCCTTGTGTCTCTTTAAAAGTTCAGTGACTCTGTTTTCTCCTGCCAGCTTTTCCGTCTAGCCTGCAGTTGGACCCTTTGAAATTTGGCTTTTGCATGCTCGTAGTTATTGTGGTGCTCTTGGCTGGGGTTGGCCTCTGCTTGCTTTCTACACACTTCCATATCATTATGCAACTGTTCCAGTTCGCTACTCCAGTAGGGTTTATAATGTTTATGGGCTCCACTCTGTACTGTTTCTCGGGCTGCCTGTAGTATGCATTTCCCAAACTCTTCAACTACTTTATTGATGTCCCTCTCAGTGTTCAGGTTTCTAACCAGTATGCTGTTGAGATGCTTGTACATTGTCCAGTCTGCTTTCTTGTATTTCCACCTTGAGAGAGTGCTGCTTTCACTTACAAGCTCATTTTCTACCGTTAGAAAGACTAGCCGATGGTCACTGCCACCTAGCTGTTTCCCAAAAACTCGTTTAATGTTCCACCCCCGGTCTGGTGAATGAAAAGCCAGGTCAGGTGTAGTTGTAGTGTGCCACGGTCTCGAGTAGAAGGTATATGGGTCAGAGGGCTAGTTAATCAAGATGAATTTATTCTCATCCTACCAGTCTTCCAGTATCTCTCCTCTCTGGTCCATGTGATCATAGCCCCAGCTCTGCAGGTGACTGTTGAAATCGCCACACACAATCATCTTTCTTTTTAATGGCAGTATGTTCAGTGCCTGTGGGTGGTCATATGGACAGTAGTAATTGATCAGGTAAAGGTCTGTATTTCGTGTCTTAAGTTGAAGTGTTTGATGCTCAGCCCCTTCCATGTAAACTTCAATTTGGGAAGCAGTAATGTTATTTTTTGACAAAGGTCAGTATCTCACCTTTTCTCCTGTTCTTTCGGTCAGATCGGTAACACTGGTAGCCTCTGATTTTGAAGGCGATATTTTCGCTGAGGCGAGTTTCTTGCAAGCAACAAACGCTTACATTTTCTTGGGCCAAGATGTTTTCTAGTTCTATTCTTTTTTGTTGTTGTTGTTGACTCCCTCCGCATTCCAGTGCATTATTTTAAGTCTTTGTTTGGTATGGACAGACGCTTTATTGTCAGGCCCCCTGGCTCTACAGGACATCCGAGAAGGACCTCTAGTAGTTGTGGTTAGACCCTTTCGAGGCATAGAACCTGGCACTGCACCTGCCTTGGGGTCCAAAGCAGGGCGAGCACCATAACATTTAGCAGTTGTCGACATATTTAATGGCGTAATTGCGTGATATCCTGATTTCTGTGGTGCGCCTCCTGGCTGGCTGCCTCCGACTTAAGCATCCTTCTATTGCTAGAGCAGACTGTGGTCTTACTCGACACACGAACTTCTGAATCTGGTTATTAAAATATAATTTGACTTTGGCTGATCTGTTATAGGAGAATTTATGGTCGTGGTGGTCGGAGTCCTTGATTTAAGTATCACCAAACTCCACATAATGCAGCAGCATAATGCAGAGATATCTCTTTCCATAGCACAAAACTTGGGCTGAAATATGGTGATCAGGTGTTGCCCATGCAGCGTGATCCCTCTCTCGGCCTGCCTAAATTACTCCAGAGGAAAGGGAACACCAATACATCTGGAATAAGACAAGCTGCAGAAGCTGCCAGATCAGCAAAGCAATGCTCTAACTGTTGCCTGTCGGAGCTTCGATCCTAGACCAGTAGCCAACCAAGGCTTAGGGCCTGGTCTGCCCTGCCATGACATTTTGTCTTTACAATATACAATTATGAAAAACAGGATGAAGCATGTTAAACCCCCCCCCCCACCCCCCCACACACACACACACAACTGAGATTAAATGTTCACTTACACAATCCACCAGCTTTCTGTGTTTGTCCAAACCCCGTGCCACCGACAGAACCAAACAATCCACCGCCTGTACTGCCTGTTGTTCCGCTGCCTCCACTACCAAACAAACTACCACCATCCAGTGGTGACTGCACACCAAATGCTGAACTACCAATAAACCCAGACGAAGCTGAAACACACACGATGTTAGTAAACAACACTATTTTGAGAGAATTTTTTATTTTAAATTTTGTATATCCCTTACAGGACGATATACTCAACACCAGCATTTTTTAGCTGCTGTTGATGTACTAGGCAAGATTACGCTCAGTAGTTTGCCATTGCTTTTTGAGCGACCGCTCACATATACCCGTAAGTAACCAACGCGGCGCAATCCGCTACCGAATCTCGCGCAGCTGCGTTACTCACGAGAATATACAGGATTACAGAAAAAGACGTTAAAACCTACGCCAGGGAGTCCGGCTTAAATACTACTTATGTCCCTTGGTATGTGTAAGATAATGTCCTATTCCCCTGTTAATAGTGGATGTACTTTATCTGTTAGTGTGGCATGTGTATGCGAGCTATTTGCAATTATATTTGTGTTAATTACAAAAATGTGTGCATGCTTATAATATATGTTTGAACTCTGTCTACGAGTCATTAGTTTGGTCTTCCGAATTCATGAAGGATTTCATATTCATCATCCAAGACGCGGACTACCGAACTATGATGCTTAGAAATTTGTCTATTAGCGTTGTGTAAATGTCACAATCACACATCCAATTTAAAATGGCACAAATCACATGTGTTGCAGATGACGAATACAATATATAACATTGAGGCTAATGTGCGTGAAAAATATTGCACATCATTTCTTTCACACCCTCAAATTTAATACATTTATAATGTTTTCGTACATCTCTCATTCACACACTCAAACTGCATTGTCAGCGTGTTGGGGAATAGAGACAGGACATAGGCAGGGATGCAGAGATGTCATCGACAGGACATCTACAGGACCACAGAGATATGAAAGACAGGACATAAGTAGGGACGCAGAGATGTCATAGACAGGACATCTAAAGGACAATAGGAATATCAGAGACAGGACATAGGCAGGGACACAGAGATGTCATAGACATGACTTATTCAGGACAATACCCAGCTATAATAGGGGACACAAGTCTACGGTACTCTGTCCTGTATGGACCGGATAGCCTTGCACTGAAGGAGCCGACACAACATGAACTGACAGCAGTACAACGTGACTGTTGAGACAGCCCGACAGTCCCGAGACACACGGGGTCCAGTATCACGTGACCAACAGGCCAGCGTGGGGAGACTCCGACTTGGACTGGACGTTTTAGGGAAAGGACGCATGGGTTCGGGAAGCGAGTGTATGGACGTTGCGGGAGTGGGAGCTAGCGTTGCCATGTTAAAGATAGCGAGTATTGAGTGCAGGGTTTTGTGATTGCCTCATTGTTATGACTGTTTATTAAATAGCAGTCCTGTTGTAAAGATATTATATTGAATTAACCGCCCGATGTGCGCATCTTGATGATATTGAAGTTTTGTAAATAAATTTTTTATTCTACATGCAAGGTTGTTATTCTTGAATACATGTGAAGGAACTAAGAATGCCTGTGTGTGTGTGTGTGTGTGTGTGTGTGTGTGTGTGTGTGTGTGTGTGTGTGTGTGTATGCGACGTTGACAGGCTAGTTCAGATGGTGTCAGAAGTGGTCAATCTTGCGATTGAAAACCACAGCTAATACAAAGTTAAGTTAAGTACAGATGGTGTCAGAAGTGGTCAATCTTAGGATTGAAACACCACATCTCTAGTGTAAATTTAAGTTAAAGTCAGAGAGTTCAGTTTGAGAACGAGAGCGCAAAAAGGTCAAGTGCAGTAGAAAGTTCAGTGTGAAAGTTCAGAGGAAGCGATAATTTTGATTAACGCTATTAACGTTAGTAAATTTACGATGATAAAATAATAGTTCTCGTTAAATTTGACACTAAAATGTTTTGGTGTTAATGTTTGAGTTATTGGCACGCTGTTGCTGAAGAAGACTGGTACATAGCTATACTACGACAATTACAGACATTAGACAGAAAACAATACGACCGACAAAACTTACAAATAAATATCATGTAATATATGTCTTTCCTCTAAACATTTTGATATTGGCAGACATATTTTGTGTATAATATTAATTCTTGCTTGTCTAAAAACAGAAATAATGTATAACGATAAAGAAATGTCAAGTTCCCAGAGAGTGTAACAACCCGATCAGAAAGTGATTCAAGAGTGGCACTGGAAAGAAATTCACTAAATCCAGATAAGTACCCAAATATTGATATTGCTAATTAAAGCAGCACTCTATTTTTTTTAATTACTGTATGTAATAATAGAAATCATTGTCATTTACGCATTTTGTGTCCATTGTACTTAATATTGTACATTTAAATTATATTGGAAAAATTGCGAAAATGTCAACATTGAAAGAGTGCATTGAAGCAGGGAAAGATTTAGGTTACAGTGGGGATAAATTAGAAGAATGGGCAAGAAGGCAATATAAAGAACATACCACAGAAAGAGAAGAAAGAGCACAAGAACGGGTACATACCAGAAATTGAGGCTAAAAATAAAGAATTAGAATTAGCGAAAGCTACCAAACTCAAAGAATTAGAATTAGTTGAAGCTACCAAAGTCAAAGAATTAGAATTATCTCAACGAGCAGAAGAAACTAAATTTAGATTAGGAAATGAAGCTAGCAATAAGAAATAAGAGTCTGAGACACAGTTAAAGATGAAAGAACTCGAGGTTGAGTCGCAAGTGCATATTGCAATCAGTAAACTGAAAAGCAAAGAAGCAGAAAACAAATTTTACAAATATAAAAGCATTGTCAAACACTTCTGTCAAGGAGACTCCATTTCAGCATGGTCAGAAAATTTTGAGTTCCAGATGCAACATCAAGAAGTCCCAAAAGAACATTAGGCCATGATCTACATGCGAAACCTGTCATCAGAGCCTTTAAATGTCATTGAATCTATTCCACAAGAGCTTAGGAAAGACTACGACTATATCCATCAGAGAATTATGCATCATGTCTTGTTGGATGGCCCAGCGTATCAGGGTCAATTCTCAAAATTAAAGCCTAAAGCTAACCAAACGTTCAATGATAATGTATCTCAGGTACAAGATACTTTGAATAAGTGGATGCATGCTGCAAAAGTGAATAAGAGCTTTGAAAAACTGAGAGATTTAATGATCATAGATAAGATTATATCATCTATCCCAACCCCATTTGCTAAATTTTTGCAACAATCTTATGTTGAATCCACTGAACAGTTAGAACGGAAGGGTTCCGCTTATTTCACAGCTGACAGGGACATTTTCACTTTAAACAACAACGAAAACATCATAGTAGCTGCAGCAAACATCAAACCAACAAAACCATTTAGGTATAAAGATAAACAGAAGTCAAATTTACCACAATGTCCATATTGTAAATTGTCCCATCATCAATTTCAAATGTGTGACCAGAACCCAGGGTATCCAGCCCACTACTAGCTAGATATGATGGTTAAGAAACAACAGACCAAGAGAAATGATTACAAACGAGCAGTAAAGCGTTTTTGTTTTTGCAAAAGCCTGGGACACTATTCCGCTAAATGTCTTGGTCGCCAGAGGTTAAAGAGTGTAAATGCAGCACTAGTTGACTCATCTTCTGAAAGTGAAAGTGAGTGTGAAGAAAATCCATAGGTAGAAGATAATGCTCTTGCAGCAATTGATATATTAAACTATGACAAGTGACAGACATGTAAAAAATTTCACAATGATAACATCTTAGAATGTGGATATACAATATCATACGTATGTGAAAATGCCAATGCAGTAACTTCCTCCAGAGGAAAATTAAATTTCTACAATGGTATAGTGAATGGCAAACCTTGCCAAGTGCTTATCGATTCCGGCAGCAGTATCATCGGCCTTAGGAAAGGGTTTGTCAATACAGAACAATTTACATGCGAGTTTGTAAATTGCCAAACATTTTCAGGCAATGTGGAAAAGTATCTACTTGCAATTGCACACATTTGTACTCCTTTTCTGTCAGGCACATTTACCTGTGCGGTGCTAGACAATCCATGTACAGATTTGATTTTAAGATGTTTACCAGATATTAAAAACTGTACACAAAAAGAAATTAATGCCTGGGAAAAACGACATAAAAATAAAAGAATTCCAGTGACAAAAGTAACTATAACAAATTAAAAAGTAAGTGATCAAGAACAGCAACCGCAGTCAAGAAATTCAAGGGACGTGACTACTCATAAGAATATAGAACAGCCTAAAAGATTACATAACATAGATTCCCCCAAGTAGATTATTTTGGTGTTCCAAACAGAAGTGTTAAAGACCAGACTATTAAACCCACAGAAGTTGGCGCTACCTATAAGGCAACTTCACATAAAATCAACGACACAGATAGACAATATACAAACTGTGCAACTCAAACACCACACTTAGAGCGAAAAGCAGAGCCCTAGAGTCCTTTACTAGCAGACAACACGGTCTGAAAAAACACAGACGTAAACATACCAGACAATGACATTGTTTTCAAGGGACATAGCAGTAAAGACATATGTCAGGACAGAACGTTTCCATTATATAATGCAACCATCTCCATCTCAGTTTTGTTAGTAATGTTTCTAAAGGCATTATTGATAGCACTGTACACATACGAACTGCAGTCAACAGCAACCATACGGCTACTTATAAACCTAGTAATGTTGCTTACAACAGCAGTAATAGGAAATATTTTTCCATCAGCTCTGTATGATGTTGTATGTAAAACCAAAGTTCCCATCTCACTCCACTGTATGGGAAAATGTGCTGACATAGTACACCGTCAGCCAAATAGGATATCCAAAAAGTTAACACAGACGCAAAGTGTGAGACAAATTTAGGACAGAGTAAAGTTACTTGGACTCACTACAAAACCTGCAAGAGTTGAGTTATCGTCTGATGAAATTGAACCTTTAGGCAAACAAATTTCCAAAACCATCTAAGCACAGATGACAAAATCGTGACCAAGATCTTAAATCTCACGATGCCTACACCCAAAAAGAAAATGAGAAGCCTATTAGGCCTGGTGAATTATTACAACAAGTTCATACCGAACTTAGCACAAATCACCAGTATTTCTTCGGATCTGTTGAGATCAAATGTGAAAATTGATGTACAGAGTGCTACTTTAAAAGATGCAATGTTACAAATCAAATATGACTTTTCTATCGTCCCCATTTTAAGCTTACCTAACAAGGACCCTCCGTACATTCTCAGGACAGATGCCAGTGCCACCACCATCTCACGCGTGTTACTTCAGGCCTACGAGAACGTAAATCACCGGTAATTTACGTAAGCAGGGAGATTACCCCCGCAGAATCTCGTTATGGCGTTTCACAGCTTGAAGCCCTCGCAATTGTCTATTGCGTCACGAAATTGACGAGATACCTCGCCGGGACACACTTCCTCATAGAGACAGACAATTCCCCATTACTGGTGATGCAGAAAGGACAGCCCAAGAACAATCGCATATATCGATGGGCACTTATTCAACAAGACTATTCGTTCTCCATCAGACATATTAAGGGGTCGAAGGACATTATTGCTGACTTGCTTACAAGACCTTCGGACCTTCCAGTCAACCAGATCGACCAGACATCAACACCTCCAGTCATCTACATCTTCGAGTTAGTTAATTAATTATTTTAAATACATATTACTATGTTTTATTGAAGTTGCATAGTCACATACATTTTCTTCAGTACTTAAATAACAGAAAGTAATGTATTATAACTATACCTTTCGGAATTAAGAAATTTCTTGTTTTGTGAATAATAATACTAATGTTTTTCTTTTCATATAACAAATTACAAATCCAACATCACAATTTCGTGTAGAATATGCAGAGTATAACTAGCTAATTACAATGTAAATTGAAAAATAATCTATAAATAAGGGAAGTAAGAAAGCTTAAAGAATGAGCATTCGTTTTTGTTAAATTACATTTTCTTTCATTTGAAACGTCTATTTGGCGTAGACAACTAGAAATAGAATTTAATAATCTTTTTCACCTTACGATTTTCATACCCTTTCAAATATGCACATGAATTGCCTCAATTAGAGGTTTAACAGATTCCTTTGCGATAACGTAAATATTGTTGTACTTTTAACAGTATAAACATTTTTAACTCTACATACAGTACGAATGAACGAGTGAAAAGCGTATAAAAGACAGAACGAATGTATTAAAATAAGGATATGAAAATAATGGTGCACTTTTTTGCACATATGCCTCATCGCAGTATTTTGTCCGCGTCGTTTGCATCACATGTGGGTGTTCTGATTGTATACGTGTAAACATTACAGATACATTACATCTATAGGTATGTATTCAATAATCACAGCTCGGTGACACATCTCATAAATTGAGAATATACATACATTTGTGAAATGTAGTAACCTATCTGATGACACTCGAAGAATAAAATCACACAAATTATAAGCATAACCCATGTTTGTAATTAACACACACATTATTAGAAACACATCATTTAAACTAACAGTATACAAACATATAGCTTGCAAACACGAGTATACTAAGAAGGGGAGAATACACTGATACACTGGACATAAGTGATTAATAAAGGGATTTAAATGGTGTTACAATTGAAACACTACCAACAAGCGAGAGCTAGATAGGAATAAATCAGTGAACACAAATCTTGAATACAAAGGTTGAATTAACATTTTATGGGGGCCATGGATGTTACATCCATGATTAGTCTCCGTAATAAGAGACAATTGTTTGGGGAAACCATTTTTGGGTGTATGAGAGGCTTTGCAATTTAATGGGAAACCATAAATGTAAGTCAAGGATACCTTGGTCCGTTTAACAGCCTCAAGTAGTAAAATGTATGAGAGTATTAGACTCTTGTAAACATATCAAGAGTGGTAAGCTGACTATGCACCAGTGGGTGGATGCTTCAACAGTATATCATAACATTACAAATCACAGTTGTACCCAAACTGAGTCACGGCTGACCAATTCCACAACCCACTGACAAATTAGTTCAGACTAATTATATATTTATATAAGACATTTTGTCACTGATTCGTAGAATCAATTTAGTAACACAATAACGGGGGAGCAGAGGAGTATGTCAGCGTGTTGGGGAATAGAGACAGGACATATAGAGGAAAAGTGAGATATTAGAGACAGGACATAAGCAGGGATGCAGAGATGTCATCGACAGGACATCTACAGGACCACAGAGATATGAGAAACAAGACATAGGTAGGGACGCAGAGATGTCATAGACAGGACTTAGACATGAAAAGACCCAGCTATAAAAGGGGACACATGTCTACGGGACTCCGTCCTGGATGGACCGGACAGCCTTGAACTGAAGGACATGACACAACACGAACGAACAGCAGTACAACGTGACTGTTGAGACAGCCCGACTGTCCCGAGATACACGGGGCCCAGTATCACGTGACCAACAGGCCAGCGTGTGGAGACTCAGACTTAGACTGGACGCTTTAGAGGAAGGACGTATTTGTTCGGGAAGTGAGTGTATGGGCGTTGCGGGAGTGCGAGCTAGCGTTGCCATGTTAAAGATAGCGAGTATTGAGTCCAGGGTTTTGTGATTGCCTGATTGTTATTACTGTTTATTAAATAGCAGTTCTGTTGTAAAGATATTGTATTGAATTAACCGCCCGATGTGCGCATCTTGATGATATTCTACATGCAAGGTTGCTATTCTTGAATACATGTGAAGGAACTAAGAGTTCCTTTGTGTGTGTGTGTGTGTGTGTGTGTATATGAGACGTTGACAGGCATATTCTTATAAAAATATATATGTAGGTAAAATAATAAATGTTTATGGTAAGGTAATAGGTATTAACTCAGGGTAATATTTTAACTGAAGTGAATTTATAAGTTTAGAAAAATATTTAGTGAAAAGGACTTATAATTTTAAGCTCTTGCTATTGCTTTAAGTATTTAGCAATTAAGTATGTAAATTATAATTTAACATGGTAACATTAATTTAATTACACACAATTTAATACTTTCGACTCCCAACTTGAGTATATTAAATGTGTTTGTTGTCTGTTACTTGTAAAAGTCTATATATACTAAATTAAATGCATTAAATAAGTAACTGACACTATTTCTATTTGTATAAATGCTAGAGAAATAATTAACACTGGCCTGTAATAGTTTGTGCGACTAAATAAAATATTGCACTTATAGGAACTGAGATTACTCATGATTACTATCTTGGATTCCAATGAAAATTACTGTCTCGGGTTCTAATTAAACCGGACAAGAGCCCCCCCATGATTACTGTCAACGTCTCTCTTCGTCAATAGCTCGTTACAATAGACATGACAGTAATGTAATACATGTGCAAATAAACTCGTCAACAAATCGGGTCACATGTATCGTCATTTATTTACAAGCAAGCATGTAACATGAGTTATAATCACGCGCTAGCATCTCTGGTAAAATCATGCAAACATTATAGCGCCAAGCACTCATGCGTTCTCGCATCACAATCCATTGAACATATATCAGCGCACAGGCTATCTGCTGTCAGCACTCTCACAAACAATAGTAAATCTTATATGAGTCACTCAGCACACGCTCTCTCAGGTAACCAAAACACTCCTCTCTCAACCACCGTCCGGTCCAATCTGATCTTCCCTGCCGTTTTGGCCACCGTGTCGTCCGTGCTAAGTCGAGTGTCTCGGTATTCTGGTGTCACCCTGTACTTCAACCATCTATTGATAGCTGATGTCTCAGGTCGTCTAGTCCAAGGTTGAACTGTCATTCAAGGACATGTCCATTCTCTAACCCTATGTCCTGTCTCCCACTGGGTATACAGTCCTGTCCTACTCTACCCATGCTCTACCTATGTCCTGTCCTTGTTCTGTGTCCTCTCTCACACTTCATAGGACGCTGACAGTACTCAAAAATATTTGCAGTACTCTTATTATTATAAGTAATGTGGCCCCGCCTATCCTACACACAACATCATATGCAAGCTAAACTAAGCATACCTGATGTTAAGTCACAACTATTAGGTAAAATAATTCACAGAGGAAAGAAAGATAATAAATATCACTACTAATTGGTAACCTTATATCCCTCTTACCTCCACTCATTTTGGTTATGTCTTGGCAACTTGGGAGACTGAAAGCAACAGTGGTGCTAACTGGCGTTGCGCTGATACAAAATGTAAAACTGGGTGTCTGATTACTACCATTTTGTCCATTGACAGCGTTGTTGTCTGTAAACATGTTTCAAATTATTAATATAACAATCAGGCATTAGTTTACTAACATAATGTATTATTATGTCCTGTCTCCCACTGGGTATACAGTCCTGTCCTACTCTACCCATGCTCTACCTATGTCCTGTCCTTGTTCTGTGTCCTCTCTCACACTTCATAGGACGCTGACAGTACTCAAAAATATTTGCAGTACTCTTATTATTATAAGTAATGTGGCCCCCTCCTGTCCTACACACGTGTGCCGCGTGGTTACACACCCGCTTCACACGCGTGATCCGGGACTGTTTCCGGATCCGGTCAGGGATATGCACTACTGACGAGCTCAAATGAGGGCGAAACTCGAGTATAGTGCTTCCATATTGACGTGGATAGGCCTTAGGTTCATACCAGAATGTGATCGGCGTTGCCAGTAGTGGGTTGTGCTCAATATTTAAATAATGTATTATCACTGAAAAGTAAAGAGATCAGTAAATGAGGGATATTTTTCCATGTGTTCGTGATGAGATAATTTCTAATCAGCTATTTTCTTTTGTTTGGTCATGATTATATACTGTTAAAAAAACCGCATAGCTATCCGAGGGTGCATTTTTATGAGTTTGTAAGTAAAATTTGGTGCTAGGGTATATAAAAACCAGCCTCAAATTTTTTTTTACAATGTCAGATGCACGTGTTGACCTGAATTGCTTTCGTTTTTGTAATCGTTACAATGCAACGGTCAATAATGTTTTTGACCAATCTTTTACTACAGCTCATGATGCGCAAACGTGAAAGCAACAACATTTGGGGTGAACACTACTCACTGACTACCTAATTGAAATCCTATAAAAGGATAACGCTACACGAAACAATTCGGTTCATTTTCAATCAACGTCTATGGCACCTCCATCGATAAATTTAATGAACATTGCTATTGGCCTACTGAATGCAGGCGAAAGTCAAAGTCAGGTTGCCAGGCATCTAAACGTGCATCAGAGTACCATCAGTCGACTTTGGCACAGGTTCTAAGCCTCTGGCTCAGTTGAAGACCGGCATCGCAGTGGACGACCCAGAATGGCAATAGCAACGGATTATCGCTTTATTCGGCTTCGTCATCTTAGAGATAAGTTTACAACATCTTCCTCAACTGCCCAGTCATTGCCTGCAGGACGCCATGTGTCTGATCAAACTCCGGAATAGACTGCATGACGCTGGACTTCGGACATAACCACCTCATCGTGGACCTGTCCTTACATGCCACCATCGACAAAATCGACTTCTTTGGGATAACCAGCATTGTACCTTGGCAGCGAACAACCAATGGAGATGTGTCTGGTTTAGTGACGAATCTTTATTTTTGTTGCAGCGTCATGACAGTCAGAGAAAGGTCTACCGTGGGTGGAATGAATATTTTGCCCACAATTGCGATAATAAAGCTCCACCGCACGTTGGTGGAGGTGCAATGGTGTGAGGAATGATCAATTACAGCTGAAGTAGTCAATTTGTTCACATTGAAGGAGGCTTTAATGCGCCAGAATACGCCAATGACATTATTCGACCCCACATCCTTCCACTTTCGGCTACCCAAAGGTCTATGTTTCAACAGAGCAATGCCAGACCCCATTGTGCACGGCTGACAACGCAGTCCCTGACTGCCTACAAAATTCTCACCCTTTCCTGGCCATCCCTGTCTTCAAACATGAGTCCGATTGAGCACCTGGGGATGAGCTGCATAGACGTTTGTCGCCGAGACATTGCTCCAGCCAATCGTCGTGATATGTTCCAGGCACTGCAGGAGGAATCGGTAGCCATCCCACAGGCCCACATCAGACGTCTGATCGCATCCATGCCCAGGAGATGCCAGTCGCTAATCGATGCAAGAGGAGGCCACACGCCCATAGTAACTGGAAAGCCCGTACGCTTAAAACCTCTCGTGACCCAGATGCAAACCAACTGTCAATTGCTTGTCTGAAACCTAAGATATTCTTGTGTGCGATTTGAACAATTAACTCATTATATTTAAAAGTTACTGAATATCAAAATTATGGCTATGTGTGTGCCTTCGACAGCTATGCGTTTCTTTTTTTCTGAACAGTATACATTTTAAACTGCTCTTTAATACCACTTATAATATAGTTCTGAAAACCGCTGGAATAATTAATGCTTACTAAGTAACAGTAAATTAGAGGTTAACGTGGCCGATAGGTTTAATATGTTTAAACTTGCATTTCTGATGGCAGCGTAGTGAGTTTGTTCCACGTGACATGTCAATGGGCCATATATGTTTACTTCATGTTCGGGAAGCAATAGTATACTGAAGAATGTAAAACTACCTAGAAAATCACAAACAGCTATCAGTGGTTACGGCTGATTGCAACGTCTTGCAAAGGACATGCAATTTTTTACAACAGTAAATTAACACTTGTAAAATGCTGGTTTTAACAGCGATGTCCTGTAAATAGGATATGAACAAAAAATAATCACACACTTAAAAAAGATAATTTCACACCAAATCCTCATATTCTTTAAGAGTTTATGCTGAAGGCATAGTTTATCAAATATGTTAAAGTACTACTATTTAAATTGCAATTTTAATTCATATTTTCTGATGTAAACATTTATGTTTTTCTGTGTAACTTTAAAAATAACGATTTCTACAACCAGAGTTTTAAAAAAAAGTTAGTTGCATGTCTTTTACAGGACGTAGCAGTCAACCCCAGCATTCTTTGGCTGTTCGTTATTCCTGGGAAAGGTTACAGACATTATACATCCATGCCCATCTCTTAATAGGCTGACATTGACCTACTTCATTATCAATTCTTATGGCAGCTTGTTGTTTCCAATATATGTTTTTTTTTACAAGTCTAAGGTCTTTCCCATCAATTTGTAGGTCTTCAAGCATCTTTATCATGTTGACATGTCTTACTGTATCTAGTAAGCGAGAACGTTCAATATTAGTGAGCTCAGCATATACTGTACCATTGCCTTCTACAAACCCACATTGTTCTTCTCTTATTTCAGGTTGTATTTTCTTCTTAACTCTTTGCATGACAATTTTAGCAAAATCTTCGCGATGTGACTCATTATACTAATTGTTCGATGTTGACTACATTCCAAGGCTCCTGATTTCTTTGGCATTGCAATAAATATAGAATTACATAATCCATGAGCTATATCTCCAGTATCAAATATTGTGTTCAGCAGTCTTATGACTTGATGTAGTCCATATTCTTCTAAAGCAATAATCATTTCTGCTGTGATGTTGTCGGAACCGGGGATCTTGCCAGTTTTATGTGGTTAAGAATATTCTGAATCCCTATCTTCAAAATTGATGGTCCTTCGTTATTATTTCGAATATCATACTGTTCTTCTCTGTTATCGTCATAAAGAGTTTTCACATTATCTGACCATACATGTAAAATATGATCTGTTTCTATGATGATTTTTCCATCTTTTGTTTTTAGGCAGCCTGCTGATGTATGTGTTCTTTTATTAGTAAGTTCCTGAATTCTTTTGTGCATTAATTTGGTATTTTTCTGTTGTGTTGATTGTAAATGTCTATGCAATTTTTCTCAAGCTATGCTTCTTTTACCTCTTTCTATAATGTTCTGACTTTTCTGTGAATTTCTTCATATCTGGCAGGATTATTTTTGTTGTGTCTTCTTGTTTCCATTAGCTGTAAAATTTCTCCAGTCAACCATTTCTTACGACCCACTATCTTTAATTTTGGAATAGATGTTTCTGCAGTCAAACTGATTGAATTCTTCAACACTTCCCGTTGATCATCCACATCTTGAAATAAGATCCCTAGATCAGAAAATATATCAAATCTTTTCTGCACTTTTATGTTAAAATTGTCTTGTATTTCCTTATCATTTTCAATGTACACATATCATGTTTAGTGTTTCCTCCTGTTGTATACTTGACTCTTTAACTTTACCTTCAATGTGCCTATAATCAATTAATCAATCCGTGATCACTGTAACAGTCAGCATTGGGAACTGTTTTTACGATTGTTAACGCATTTAGAAACCTTCTGCTAATCAGGATGTAATCTGTCTGCTTTCTAATCTTGCTGTCAGGACTCCTCCATGTCCATATCTTCTAGGACAGTGGTTCCCAACCTTTTATGGCCCGTGCCCCCCTTCACCATATTTTCAGAACGTCATTCCCCTCCCCCCCCCCCTTTTCCTATCAAAAATTTGGCTCGTGCCCCCCTTCACCGTATTTTCAGAACGTCATTCCCCCCTTTAATATTTCCTATCTAAACCCCTCCCCCATCCCTACACAGTATACGTAAAAATGGAAGGTAAATTTAATAGCATATACTAAAACAAGTCTAGACATCCACATACAACATGATTTGTGGGTCTACTTACTTTATAAAATGAATTTTAGAAGGATGAGACGTACATAACTGTAAAGTATGAAAGGAAAAACAATATCAAGTAATCGGTTCTTGTATTAACGCGATCTTGATCTTCATTCCCACCCCCCCCCCCTCTCCCTGGAAACCCTAAAATTCCCACCGGGGGGGGGGGGGGGATTCCCCACCGGTTGAGAACCACTGTTCTAGAATGTTATTTAAACAAAGTGTTTCATACAATCATTTCCTGCTCTTTTGCCCATTTTACAAGTCTGTATCCTCTTTTGCTTCGCTCTCCCAAACCATGATTTCCTACTGTGCATCCATCGCCTTGGGGGACACAGAGGTGTTCCAAGGAACCAGGGCCGGGTTATATACTGGCCAAGACCTATTGACGCGTCCTCGTCGAGTGTCCTGGGCAACAGGTCCCTTCAGGGTTCTGGCTAAAGTCAGTAGGATCGGTGATTCCTCCAAAGTCGGAGAGTGTCTGCCTGTATGGTGAGGAACCACCAGTCTGCACACCAATAAGCCAGACATGGGACAACGGATACTCACGCAGACCTCAGGTCCTGTATGACAACATGCTGATGTTGGACAACAGGATGCCTTCATCCGACATACAGGACTTCACGTTGGAGTTCAAGCCAACGAACACAAGCAAGCAAGCAACCATCGCCTTGGTATCCTACTTTTGCTTTGAAATCACCCATTATGATATTTATTTCTGAATTTTTACTTTTCTTTAAAGCAGACTCCATGTCATTACAAAATTCATCTATACTATCTTCACTGCATTTTTCTGTTGGGGCATATATTTGAATTACGTTTATGTTAATAGGTCTGCCGGTTAATTTTACTAATAGAACCCTGTCTGGCACAGTCCAATATCCTTTAACAGGTTGTGATGTTTGCCGATGCAAGATAATAACTACAACTCTTTGCCGTTCTTCTTCTCCAGAATAAATAATCCCCTTTCGCAGGCCTGTTTGATGACCATTTCATAAAAAATAAAAAAAACTAACGTAAGGCGGTCTGCTGCCAAGGCACCCACAGGTGTGTTTCGAACGCGGGTATGCGGGATTCTACGCCCGTAAGACCTTCGCCACGGAGCCGGCTTTTACAGCCAGAGTAATATTTTCAAAATTCAAATATAAAGTGTTGTTCTGTTTATGTTTTTGCCATCAATTATAAACATTTGCGTCCCCGAAAGCAACACCTATAGGAGCCCCAGTCACTAAAAAAATATGTGATGGTTTTGGGTCTCCTTGAACCCATGGGGTCTGAAGTGCAAACTTCATTACTTTCACAGTAAACACATTTCTGTTCATCAGTGTTTAACATAGTTGTTGTTATGGTTTCTTGACATCTTGCTTATGATCGAGAAGTTTTCCCGAAGGTTGTTATGGGAGCGAGGTTCTGCAAAGGACATGCTACTGAATGAAAGAATGAATGAATGAATGAATGAATGAATGAATGAATGAATGTTTAACATTTTACTTACATACAACGGAACTTAAACAGTGGAACAGCGGTGTATTACAAGAACATGATGGCAAACAGCGACAAAGCATTACCACCTTTTCCACTTCTAATATTCTCCTGCGCCTATTAATTTCAGGCTATGAAGAGAGTTCTGAAATGAGCTCTGGTCTGAGCCCTGTACACTTACGTTGCCTTTATTCTTCTTTCTTTCTTCTGTCCTTCGCTTTCCTATGCCGTTAGTCGTCACAGACTTGTTTGATGATTGGTTTATGAACTAGGTCTAGCTCGGTCGCTTGGTATGCTGACATGTTGTGGGTGTTTAAAGTGTTGGTGACTCCGTCGATCCATCTTTTTTGTGGTCTTCCCCTGCCTCTTGATGTTTACATTGTCACGTTGTATGCTCTAGCAGTTGGCGACATTGGTTTCATTCTCATTAGATGGCCGAACCAGTTAAGTCTTTGAAGAATTTAACAACTGGTGTTTCTAATATGGTCCTTGTTTGATCTGTTCGCAGCTTTTCTCATCATCTTATTTCACAAGCAGTGAGTTTTCTTTCTGGTTCTTTGGTTAGTGCTCATGTTTGGCATTGATAGCACAATTCCATTCATAACTTTCTTCTTAATTTCCACGGGGATAGCTTTATTTTTCAGGATGGGTGTAGTTTGATATGTAACATTATTAGCTTGTTTATTTCTTGTCTCTATCTCTCTATCTAATTTGCCATCTAATGTAAAGATGCTTCCAAGATAACTGAATTCGTGTACTTGTTTTACTCTTAGGTCGTGTATCTGTATTGTGCTGTTTATTTATTTGGTTTTGCAGGAACATGACCACCCAGTTGCTGGGCAATCATGCTAGCCACTACACCACCACCCACCCACTCCCTTGAAAGAACATAGCCCAGAGAAATTATACAGGTAAATTAAACCTACTTCCAAAGCCTGTTGTGCTTGTCTGAAGACCCGAACCCAGACCTCCTCCGAACACAAAACCTGTATTTGCCTGAGTACTTGGAGTCTGCCCAAATAAGCCCACTGTGCTGGTCGAGCCTGACTGTTTTGATTTACGGTTTGCAGAGTAATCTTCCATACGAAGCTCCTGCATACAATTACAATGAATTATGTAAAAACTGCAGTGATATACTGTAAGCCATAAATAAGAATCTTAAAATATCACAGGCAATTGTTCCTTCTACCATTCTCTCTCTTCCTACACATCCATGCACGCACAAACAAATGCATATATGCAGCAGTATCTGCTAAGGGATTCCTTCACACACACACGCGCACGCACGAACACACACACATGATATCATAATGCACTTTGCAGAATTTCGCTCTCATTATGATTTGCTGAAAAGATTCTCGATCCTGTTCCAGTTCCCCTGCCGCATGTAATTTCATGCTCAAGGTGTCTTCTACGTCTTGTGTCCACCTTCGTGCTGGTGTACCCCCGCAATTTCTTCCAGATCCCATACCTGTCATCAATGATCCTGCCATCGTGATGTTTAATATAACCAACGTATTTCAGCATCTCAGGTGCGATGATGTCTATGAATGAGTTTTCTTCAATGTTCACATCTGTCTCTCTTTCTTTATATAGACACACACGTAAGCACATATGTATATAGACACATGCATATATATTTTTATCGGCTCTGTGGGGAAGGAGTTACGGACGCAATTCGTAATACCGCATACCGCGTTCGAAATACAACTGTGGGAGATCTGGCAGCAGACCGCTTCGCGTTGTATTTTCATACAATGGTTTGAGTACCGGTCGTTCCAAAAAAAACACAAACAGCCAAAATGATGGGTTTGACTGCGACGCAATGTAAAGGAAATGCAACTAACTTTTAAAAATAGTTTAAAAATCAAACTATCACCCACTCCCTGAAGCCTTATCCTTTCCCATGGATACCAAGGGTGGAAGAGAAAAGACAAAGAAGAACACTCAGAAGATGACAAAGTTTTAGTATCAGAAGTAAACTCACCTCTAAACTTTTATTTTCATACTCCTTCATTGCCGTGATACACTGGTGTTTAGTGTTGATGTTCGCGGTGACCCCACTCTTCATCATGGTGTCTTGACCATATGGGGGGTTGAACGGAACTGTAGTTCCAACTGTCGCTATACTGGCACTGGCCCCACCAAATGCACCAGTGGCTGATGTGTGACCAAACAGGGAGGATGTGGCTCCAGTATTTGTTCCAAGCAAGCTGCTGCCAGTCTGGCCAGCAGTGGCTCCAAAACCTGAATAAATTGTTAAATTCTTCATGAACACGAGTAAACAACAATTATGTAAACAAATAGACATAACAGACATAACAATAAACTCCAACCTGCACATGTCCATGTCCATGGGTTGGGTAAACAAAATAAAATAACACAAAGTAACGCAGCTTTACAGAACAGAATTACGAAACATACAGGACGTTGCGGCGACTAGCCTTCATCAGCAAACAAATAGATACACAAAACACAACATATAGTCACGAGAAGACCCTCCGGTGACTACATTAAGGCATAAAAACGGGATCAGAAGCATAAAACGATGGAAATATGAAAGCAATGAAGAGAAAATGAAAATATGAACAACATGTTACTTATCTCAGAGTTCCAGGCTGTACTACTACCACGAATGTCACCTTTATCCTCTTTTATACATAGCCGTGGGAGTCTGTGGTTCATGGGGACCGGGGTAGGGGATGATACCGGGGTATTGGGTGTTAACGGCTCAGTGAAAGTCCCAGCTAAATGAGTGGAAGTGGTACAAGAAAAATGCAGCAGGAAGGTAAGGCGGGAAACTTGAAGCAATGGGGATGTGATAGTTATCCGAGATTGAAAGCTAAGGAGTCACAGTGTCTTGGATCCACTGCTTCCAGTTTCCCGCCTTAACTTCCTGCCTCTTTTTCATGTACCACTTCCACTCATTTACCTGTGACTTATACTGAACCGTTACCACCCACTACCCCGGTATCATCCCCTACCCCGGTCCCCATGAACCACAGACTCCCACGGCCATGTATAAAAGAGGATAAAGGTGACATTCGTGGTAACAATACAGCCTGGGACTCTGAGATAAGTAGCAGCATAGTTGTTTTCATATTTTCATTTTCTCTTCATTGCTCTCATTTTTTTCCCCCATCTTTTTATTCTTCTCATCTCGTCCTTATGCCTTAATGTAATAACAGGAGGGTCTTCTCCGTGACTATATGTTTTGTTTTGTTTATTTATGCGTTTGCTAATGAAGGCTAGTCGCCGCAGCGTCCTGTATGTTTCGTAATTCCGTTATGTAAAGCTGCATGTCTTTTTGTTATTTCAAATTGTTTACATTTCCACTGCTTTACCACAGTTCCACCAAAGTTTATTCATATTTTTCATGGATTGGGGAACATCAAATGCGTTAAAATTGCGATTAGATTAGCTGTAAACTCTAGCCTGTGACCGCTTTGAATACCGACATTTAGTTTGCGTAATCTTTCGTCATAGTTTGATAGACACGGAGAAGCGTGATTAAATCTTTATTTCTCTAATTTCTCTCTTTTTGAATACTTTCTTGTGGCAGGAGAGTCATTCTGGTATAATCGCGGCATTCTATGACAAGAAAAATAATGAGAACACCTTAGACGGATAAACAGAGTAATGACGATATCTCGAAAGAAGTTAACTCGCCAAAAAAAACAAACAAAAAAAACAAACTGGTCACGCGATTCAGAGCAAGACAAATTTTGGGCATATTATGAGAAATGGAAAGCTCAAGTATGTTGTTACAATGGGAAAACTGAGGCAGAGATCTAGTGAGAAGATGCTGGACAGTTTGACATAATAAGAAATTAATGGTAGCACATGAGACCGTAGGCCGTGGGCAGACATCATGATCACCACACCGCGTGGATTATAAGAACAACACAGATAGTAAAACACACTATAGTATCTTATTGATTTCATCGAAAAGGATTAATTGCATTGCTTCAATTTGTGTTGAATTGATTATTAGCATGCACATGACAAGATACTGCGAAATATCCCGGCCAACAAAATATGCAAGATATTGTTTCTGCCATCATTATTCAAATTCATACCCTCCAGGAAAATATTCTGAATTTTAATGAACAGTTATCTGTGAGTTACCATGTTGGTTTTATTCACAAACAACAATGAGTAAGTTTATTCAATCTAAAGAAGAAAGATCTGTGAAGTTTGCTTTACATGGCACACCCAAGAAGACTCTTCACATGGAAGTCCCCGGACAGTATTACCAAAAATAAGATAGATTATATTTTAATACAAAGAAAATGGAGATCAAGCAGAACATCTGCAAAAACCCTACAAAGTGCAGACTGTGATACAGATCATCAGTTATTAGAAGCAGATCTGATATTACTACTCAAAAAGCTTACCCGAGGACCAAGGCCACTTCGTTTTGATCTCACAAAAATACTAGATGCATATATTGTAGATGTTAGGAATTGTTTTGGGGTCTTGATGTCTGTACAAGAGGAAATAACACATGATGAACTGGTAGTACAAGCTAGAGATATCTTGATAACTGCAGCCAAAGATTTAATTCTGACCAAGAAAAAGCAACTTAAGCCATGGATTACATCAGACACGTTAGAATTAATAAAACAACGAAGGGAACTGAAACAGAAAGGATGTGAATCCGATAACAGCAGGATGAAGTATAAATCTTTAACTGGAGAGATAAGAAAGAACACAAGAAAGGACAAGAAACAATATATACAAGATTGCTGTACCAGAATAGAGCAATATCATAAGACCGGAAGAGATTACGAAATGTTCAAATTAATGAAGTTATTGACAAGAAATGTTCAACCTCAATTGAATGTTATCTGTGACAAGATGGAAATACCTTAACATAATCTAAACAAATTCTAGAAAGATGGCAGGAGTATTGCAGTGAAATGTATGATATGAATGACAGTGAGGATATGAATCAGATACATGAGCCAATGACAGCAGAGAACAGAACCTGAACCCTCATTAGATGAAACTGCATGGGAAATAACGAACCTGAAGAATGGTAAATCACCTGGATGTGATGAGATACCAGCTGTACTAATTAAAGCGGGAGGAGAAGAAAGCATACAAATCAATCACGCATTATGTAAAAAGATATGGAAATATGGTATATGGCCAAAAGATTGGAAGATAACTATCTTCATTCCAATACCAAACAAGGGCAACCTGAAATTATGCACCAACTACAGAACTGGTGCCTTGATAAGCCATGCAAGTAAACTTCTACTAAAGATCATAATGGGAAGACTTCATAAGAAAATGGAAGAAGAAATTAACGTGGTTCAAGCTGGATTTAGACATGAAAGAGGAACAAGAGATCACATTATCAACATGCGTTTAACAATAGAGAAGTGCATAGAGTTTAAATGAAACCTATTCTCATGTTTTGTGGATTATTCACAGGCATTTGACGGTGTACAACATCAGAAACTTTGGAAAATCATGAGGAATATGGGTTTTCAATCACATGTAATACAACTCATAAGAATGCTCTATCTAGACCAACAAGCAGCAGTTAGAATAGATGGCGAGACATCCGATTGGTTTGACATCAAGCAAGGAGTCCGTCAGGACAGTGGGCTGTTCCCCTATTTGATTAACCTGTACGCCGAAAATATAATGAGAAATGTAAGAGATGATATAAACAGAGAGCTATATGATACCCTAAACATCGGTGGTCATGACATACCAGAGATTCGGTATGCTGATGATACAGTATTGCTATCCACAATACAGATTGATTGATTGATTGATTGATTGATTGATTGATTGATGTAGGAACCGACATCACAGTATTCGGGGCATTCCCATAAGCGCTCCGTCCCCATCCTCAGCAGCCAGCGAAGAGCACCAACTCTAATTGTACCAGTAGTAATCTGATTATATATCCGTCTCGCCTTTCCTCAGAGCGTCGATCGTCGGCGAGATCCCCTCGTCGTCGCATTCTTGCAAGACCATGGTGATCCATTTGCTCCTCCGAGGCGTGCACGTACCCCCACATGGCCGCAACCACGTCTGCCTTATCATGCATCAATACTCCACCAAGTTTGCAGAGCCAGCCAACCTGTCCGCCTGTTCATTTCCCAGCACACCAGCATGCCCCGGAGAACAGATCCATACGATGCCTGTCACCCGTGACTTCCGAAGCAAAGCAAGCCACTCTGCACGAAGCTTGCCTGTCCTCACCCTACTCAGCATGCTTTCTGAGTCAGTTCCAATCGCGATGTGTGTGTGTGTGTGTGTGTGTGTCGTATTCTTCATCCAGCGGAAAACTGCACTGGCCGCCTCCACCTCCATTCTTAAGCTACATGTTGTGGTATCATATGCCAGGCTCTCCTGCACCAAACGTCGACCATTAGCTTTTGCTAAGAACACAGGCACTTCTCCTGCTTCTCAACAGCGAACCATCTGTGTACATAATCACATCACCAGGGCGAGCATTATCCTGAATTAGTTGCTGGATTTTCACTTCCGTGCCCCCTGCTGGCCACTCCCTGCACTCCCGGCTCAATGTGATTATAACTCTGCACAAGCCTGACTGCTCCGCTGGCACTCTGACCCACTCCTCTCCTCGCCTAATGTTCTCCAAGAGGCATACCTGTCTGATCGTATCCTCCGCCTGAGCCATCCATGATTTCCCTCTTATCAGTCGCTGACCCTTAACGGCGAACAGCGTCTTATGCAACGGGTGATCTGTGTCTGCAGCTACTCTTAGGTATGCATTCGCCTGCATCACTTTGAGCCTACCAGCAACAGTCGGCAGAACCACGGATGTAACGCATACACACTACTGGGGGGTGTCTCTAGTGCATTCCAGAATGACCAGCATAGCTTCGTTCTGTATGCGCTCTAATTTCACCAGCTGACTCTCTTAGACAGTGAGCAGTCCTAGTCCATAATCAATCACTGAGAGGATCAAGTGCTGGTATAGTGTGAAAAACATTCTCTGCTCTGTGTCCATTGCAGCCATAGTTTTAAGTGCATTAAGTCCCTTTTGAGATCTTGTCACAACCGTCTCCACATGGTCCTTGAAGGACAGGCTCCTGTCAAATGTGATTCATAGATACTTCAGTTTGTTCTCTCTGTTGACGCTTCTACCATCTATCGTGAGGCTTGGGACATCAGTCCTCACAATCCTGTTATCCAGAGAGCACCACAAAACAGCTGCCTTTTCCGGGTGAATGACAGCACTCATATCAGTGCAACAGTCAATCACTTTGTCTACTGTCGCCTGTAGCTCCTGGGCTGTTTGCTCCTTATCTCTCCCCTGCCTATATGCAAGAATATCATCTGCAAATGTTAGCATCCTTCCAACCCCTGTTGCTTCTAGGTTTGCAAAATTGCTCGTATACACATTAAAGAGCACCGGTGAGATTGTGGATCCCTGTGGCAGTCCCGGGGTTAAAATGTGTGGCTCTGAGGTCCATGCACCCAGACGGAGAGCAACCCGACGAGAGTGCAGGACGGCCGCTATCCAGTTCACCAATCAGGGATTGACCCCCTTCTCCATCACTGCGGTCAACAAAATATCATAGCGAACTCTATTGTACGCATCCTCGAGATCAAGCGCTTCCGCCATCGTTTCCTGTCTACTCTGGAACCCCTCATAAACGTCAAACTTGGAAAAACCTTCTCCCTTTCCAAAAACTCTTGCAGCGACTATATTCTCTAAACCTTCCCAAATGTATTTTGAAGGGTGATGATCCTAAAGCCACTAAGCTTTGAATGATCCTTGAATGGTTTTGGGAGAGGGATGAGATAGCTGTGTACCCAATCCTGCGGTACTGATGCTCTGGTTAAAGTAGTCGGTCATCTCCTTCAGGTCTACATCGCTCAAAGCCTTCATGTGGCCATACCTGACACCATCAGGCCCTGGTGCCGTGTATTTTGCCTTTTTCAAAATATTTTTAACATCTTCAACCCGTATGATGTTCTCATAATGCATATTCTTTATGGTGCCAGATAACTCCTCTCTAACTGCATCCCTGATGTCCGCATCGTCCTGATTGGGCTGCTCTAAAAATCTCTGGAAAAACGCCTCCCCTTTCTCTTTGTCTCTTGTCACGCGTACACCATCATCTCTATAAATTGTTCCCACTGTCATAGGCCGATCTTTTCTTTGTATTTGTCTGTGCAGTTTCCAGAATTTTCGCAGTGTTTTATCACCTCCAATCTCCTCCATGAAACATTCCCATTTTGCATTTTTGGTCTCTGCAGCACAGTGCTTGAAAACCTCGACCTCGTCTTTTTTGACATTTTCCACTGTGTCCACTTCCTCTCGTGAGCTTCGAGGTGTCTATCGCACTTTCTTTAGCTGCTTCACTGCAGCTTTCTTTGCTTTCCATGCATGGTCTACTTCTGGGGTCCACCATGGGGGATGCAAAAAAGGGGTTTTAACAGTCCTGTTGCATGCTCTCATGCGTGGACCGATAGCTTTCTTGGAGCCTCAGAATTGTCTGAGGCTCCAAGAAAGTTATCGGTCCACGCATACCGGAAGGTCTTGCGCACTCTCCCAGCCTTAACTTTCCTGGATTTAGAGATCAGGACTGAGCATTATGTGATCACTCCCATGGTCATTCAAAACAGTCCACTTTACATTAAGGACTGATGACTGGGAGACAAGTGCCAAGTCAATATCTGTGTCTGTATCGCCAGGCCTCATTGCCATTCTAGTCGGCCTACCATCATTTATGCAGACCATATCGGATTCCACCATGGCATCCGTAAGGAAAATTCCCTGTCGGTTTTCTCCACTACTGTCCCAATCTCTGTTCCTCGCATTGAGGTCTCCACATGTGAGTAGCCTATCACCCGGTAATTCCTCCAATTCCTTAAGCCAGTCCCAGTGTTCCTTTCTGAAAAACAGTCCACTGTGGCATATATATCATCAAGCCATCAATCTCCATTTGTATACCCTGGACCTCTCTTGCACTGTGATTCCACTGGCTCAAGTCAAGTACCATATGCTTCACTCCTTCCTTCACCAGCAGACCTTGCCCATGTCTCTTCTGCCCAGTAGGGTTTATAATAAGTGGCGTACCCATGGCAATGGTATTTGTCTGTGTTTAGCTCTTGGAGCATGAGGACATCAAAATCATATATTAGCCGCTCCAATACAGGATCTCTCTGCCTAGCACTACAACAGTTCCAGTATCCCACTCTTACATGGTTGAGACCTAGTCTCTCCACTTTTCGTCTTGTTCTCCGGGCGCCTGCCCTCCTATTTCTATGCCTTCTTCTCACACAATTTCCTCGTCTTCACCTTCTCACTCTCTCTTCGCTAGCTTCTGAAGGATGTGTCAAGCGCAGAGCACGTGCTCCGTAGCTCCGGCGACGATTCCCGTATTTAATTGATTTCATAAGCAAAGTTTGGATATTGCAGGAAATAATAGCCCCCCCCCCCCAGTACAGCCTGCCTGCTAGGGAAGGGGCAGGGGATGTCCCTCGGGAGTCCATACCCCTGACGCCGCCCCGCCCGCATACCAGACGTTCCACGTTCAAGACCAGCTCATCCGTGGCCATTCAGTCCTCGGTACGTCGGTCCACCTTAAACTTGGGGGTTTATAATCGGAGTTTTCCATCTCCTAGATTGGCTGCTGTAATTGCTAACGGGCCCAATCCACCGGGGACAAGAGGTTCCAGCGCCTCATTTATGGCAAACACCGTATATACACATATACGGGAAACAACACCAATGTCATTCAATATCCATCAAATAGTACTTAATACATAGTTAGAGTTACTACACAATATCAAAAGGTACAAAATACATAGTTAAAGTCACATAGTCAAAGGATGTCCTCAGACATGGTCAGTCTACGGCCATCGTACAGAGTGCTGGTGTCCAAGGAGTGACCAAATATCACGTGCTGTCCATCAATCTTGGTATAATGATCAGATATGTTGAACGGTCTCTGCCAAAACATGGGAGACTTGGAGAAAGCCAAATCACTGGGGATGAACATGTTCAAAGTCTCAGTGGCTAACTTGTTGATCTGATCCTCCCGTAATATCTTGATGCACTTGTTAAATATCCTAGTAGAATTGACATTGTCGCCAGAAGTTATCTGTACCGCGTTGTGGTAGACATAGAGGAGAAGGTTGTCTATGACGTGGGGTACACCGTTCACTATGGCAATGTTTGGCTTGACCACCCGGGGTAGACACGATTGTTTACCACATACAAAAATCCACTACGTCTGTAGAAACGAAGAGTACCAAACATTGCCGCTTTTGGTGGAATCTCCGACGCCTCATATGGAAGGAATATGGCCTCATTTTCAATAATATGTGCTTCATAGACCTGTTTTAGCAGTGTGGTGGTATCAAACAGTGGTGTTTTCCCGTAGTCAGGCATATTCATCAGGTAGGAGTCATTGGGTGAGAAGGACGTCATTAAAGTTTGTGAACTATTGGTCTTCTGTTTTAGCGACTGCACCACGACCTCCGCCATGACCATAACGCTGAATGATAGATTGTGATCTTCTGGTTTCTCGATGTACTGAGCAATGGTAAGGCCACTGGAGACTGGAAAAATAATGCTGTCTAAGATATGAATCACGCCATTATCAGCAATAATCTCAGCGCGAACAATAGCTGAGCCATTTATTGTTGTGATCTGTCGTTTATTAAAATACAATGTGTTGACATAAAGATATCTGTCTGGCCCGAGTATAGATGCAATCTTCCCATGTTTAGGTAGACTTGCAAGGTTGTGTCTTCCATTCTGACTTGTGTTCGTTAGAAGCACCGTCCATTGGACTGTCTCTGTCAGCTGTGTGTCATATTTGAAGAATGCGCCTGAGCTGCGTAGGTACACTGTAATGTTTTCAGCATCCAATACGGCTGATAGTTGTGCTGATGTTTTATATCAGCCTTGGTACACTCGAGTTGTGCTGATGTTTTATGTCAACCTTGGTACACTCGAGTTGTGCTGGTGTTTTATGTAACCCTTGGTACACTCGAATTGTGCTGATGTTTTATGTCAACCTTGGTATACTCGAGTTGTGCTGATGTTTTATGTCAACCTTGGTATATTCCAGTTGTGCTGATGTTTTATGTCAACCTTGGTACACTCGATTTGTGCTAATGTTTTATATCAACCTTGGTACACTCGAATTGTGCTAATGTTTTATGTAAACCTTGGTACACTATAGTTGTGCTGATGTTTTATGTCAAACATGGTACACTTCACTTGTACTGGTGTTTTATGTCAACCTTGGTACACTCGAATTGTGCTGATGTTTTATGTCAACCTTGGTACACACAAGTTGTGCTGATGCTTTATGTCAACCTTGGTACACACGAGTTGTGCTGATGCTATAAATCAACCTTGGTACACTCGAGCTGGGCTGATGCTATATGTCAACCTTGGTACACACCTTGGACACTTACTAAACAAGCTGAACAGCGCATAAATGCCTTCAAATATAAATGTTATAGACGGGTTCAAAGAATATCTTGGGTAAAGAAAAGAACAAATGCATCCATACTTCAAGAGCTGAAATTGAAGAAGGCTGGCTATTAAAGACGATACAACAAAGAAAATTGAAATATTTTGGTCACTTGAAACGTCACGAAAGTTTGGAGGGAACAATAATGGAGGGGTATATGCATGGGAAGAGAGGAAGAGGAAGGCCAAAGAGAAGATGGGTGGAGGATGTGACGGATGATCTCCAGATGGGTGTATCGGACGCGGGACATCTTGCTTATTATGATCGAGAGGTTTTCCGGAAGATTGTTATGGGAGCGAGGGTCTGCAAAGGACATGCTACTGAATGAATGAACGTAGTACTAAATACATTGCATTTCTTTTGCTAAGAAAAAATGGGAATTTCCACCGGTCTCTAGCACCAAAAAGGTCCACCAGCACCAAAAAAGGTCCACAAGCACCAAAAAGGTCCACCAGCACCAAAAAGGTCCACCAGCACCAAAAAGGTCCACCAGCACCAAAAAGGTCCACCAGCACCAAAAAGGTCCACCAGCACCAAAAAGGTCCACCAGCACCAAAAAGGTCCACCAGCACCAAAAAGGTCCACCAGCACCAAAAAGGGACTGGGTTAAATTTCATATTAGTCATCTTAACTGACCTTAGTTCGGCATATGTAGGTAGCAAGTCCAATTCCGCTTTCAATGTCAGCTGCAGTTATTTTCCAACATTTTATCAAGCATCTTTATGGTGCATTAGTGTTGACTTTATCAAGCCCATCTTGATGTTTTACACTCATATATAATGTTTAAAAAAGTTTTATTTTCCTATTAAGTAATTAGTGATAGTAATCTCAAAGTATATTTTGCTTACTTGGACAATGTTGCTGTAAAGCTCTTGTTCTAAGCAACAAGATCTATAAATCTGTGACCAACAAGATCTGTAAATTGTTGGTCTTCAAATGAAGCTGGTAAACACTAAAGTTATTTCTCTAAATAAAAAGAAATATAACAGACAAACTCAAAGTTTTGGGAAGCATTTACTAAATACAATTATGGAAACTGGATAAAGCATGTCACCTCAAATCCTCTCTCTCTCTCTCTCTCTCTCTCTCTCTCTCTCTCTCTCTCTCTCTCTCACACACACACACACACACACACACACACAAACACAGAAATTAAATGTTCACTTACACAATCCACCAGAGTTCTGTATTTCCCCAAATCCCGTGCCACCGACAGAACCAAACAATCCACCGCCTGTACTGCCTGTTGTTCCGCTGCCTCCACCCCCAAACAAGCTACCACCAGCCAGTGGTGTCTGCACACCAAATGCTGAACTACCACCAAACCCATACGAAGCTGAAACATGCACGATTTTTAGTAAACAACAATATTATCAAAAATAAATGACAGTCATAAGTATACATTCTTCATTTACTTTAAAACAGTTTCAAGAGAGAATGTTTTTTTAAACTTATTGTTTCAACAATCTGGCTCTAGAGAAAATTGTAAGGAAGATAAAGGAGAAATGTGATATTGGAGGAACATCCAAGCTGCTTGGTTATGCAGATGATATAGATATTATAACAGAAAGTGAACAAAAGACAGTGGAAATATTGACTCACTTAAAGGAAAAAGCCCAACAGATGGGACTGGTTATCAACCAAGATAAGACACAATATATGGTAATTTCAAGAGAAGGAATGGCTAAAAACTCTGGCCACATACAAGTAGATAAAATGACCATTAAAAGAACGAAAACATACAAATACCTGGGTACAATCTTCAACTGCTCCAACATCATAAGAGAAGAGGTACAAACTAGAATCAATTCTGGAAATAATATATACTATGCACTACAACATCTACTAAAATCAAATGCGCTATCTCGTAACACCAAAATCACAATATACAAAACATTGATCAGACCAGTTATGCTGTATGGCTCTGAAACCTGGAGTACAACGAAAGGAGACGAAGCCATGTTACAAACCTTTGAGAACAAAGTTTTAAGACGCATCTTTGGACCCATTAGGGATACACAAAGTGGAGAGTGGAAAACAAGAAGTAACAATGACATTTATGATCTGTTTAAGTCCCCGCTAATCACTGGTATCATGAAGGCTAATAGACTACAATGGCTGGGGTATATAGAAAGAATGGAAGACAATAGGGAAACAAAACTCGCTTACACTCAGGAAATAAATGACCGTAGACCCCGAGGTAGACCAAGAAGACGGTGGAGAGATAATATATATACAGACCTACAAGCACTTGGAATCAACGACTGGCAAGAGAAGGTCAACCAGAGAGACGAATGGAGACGGATTGTATCTGCAGCACAGAACCTCAATGGCTCGGAACACCGAAGAAGAAGAAGATTGTTTCAACATTCTTTGAAATATCTCCCTTCAGCCCAATGCCATTTTTGTAGTACTCTTATTATTATGCGTAGTGTGGCCCCACCTGTCTTACACGCAACATCATATGCAATTTAAGCTAAGCATACCTGATGGGAAGTGACAACATTTAGCTTCCTCGTAATCTTCTACTTCCTCGTTGTTTTCTTCTCCTGCTTCCGTGTCGTCTTCGTCTTTGTCTTCTGCTTCTCCTTCCTCGTCGTCTTCGTCTCGTGCTTCCTTATCGTCTTCGTCTTCTTCTCCCGCTAATTCTGATTCAGAAGATTCAATTGGGTTGTATAAAAGTAAGTTGCTAGTGGCTGAGTATCAATCTGAGACCTAAGAAGCAAAGAATACACACACACATACAGAGAGAGAGAGAGAGAGAGAGAGAGAGAGAGAGAGAGAGAGAGAGAGAGAGAGAGAGAGAGAGATTAGCCATGGATTTATGACGGAAGATATGTCAACAATTAGCTATGATATGATTGCTGAAGAACAACTAACCGTGTTGTCAGATGACGAAGACACCATCTGTAACAGGAACTTAGCAATATTAAACAGCAACGTGGAAATTGTAAGAGAAAGGGATACGAAAAAAGGTGAATCCTGTTTTCCATGTCCTGTGAACGATGCGCCAAAGTATTGGACAGATACTAGTGAAGAAGAGAGGTACGCAGAAAAATATATAAGAGGGAACATAGAAAATGTGGCGGAAGGACATGCGAAAAAGGGAGAATTTAGTTCCTCATATTTTATGAAATATAGGCCAATATTTTGGACATTTATCAATGAACAAGAAAACTTAACTGTGTCAACTGACTCATCAGATGAAGACGTCGTTCTCTATAAAAGGGAATTAGAAAAAATTGAAAGACACGTACAAGAAGTAAGAGAAATAGAGGCATATAATAAAACACGTGTTTGTGTCATAAAGGGTAGAAAAGACAGGTCGAAGACCACAGCATAAGAGAAGTTGGTTGAAGCATGTCCTATGGGTTAAGGAGATGCGCCGGTTATTGTGTATAAAAAACTAACTCCCAAGACGTAACAGCTAGAAAAACCACCAAAGTCAGAAATTGTGAGGATAACAGAGTAGTCTGTTATAGGAGTTGCGTGGTATTGAGGGGCTAGCTGGTGCGCAACGTAAAGATTTTATTATGGAGCATTGCACGGGTAAGCACCATGGTTGGAGGTAGCTATGGGGGTGTCGTGGTATGACGACAGGGTAGTCAGAGGTTAGTAACCGCAGTACCATCCGCCAGACCGGTCGCATATTTGGGGTTCCATCTGGAATGTTTGATGTTGAGCAAGCCTCGGTTTTGAAGAGTTGGTTCTTATTTTGTCAACTGATTCGAATACTACTATGTCATTTTGGACATGACCACCAATAAACAACGGAACACGAAAACTACAGAATTGAGTTGCTTGTATTCAAGTTCGCCTCTATACGTCACGACTAACCTTGCCTCACCTACACTGCTATAGGGGTAGGTAAATTGGCGCCTACGCGACCAGGATTCGAATCTGGACTCGTGGATTTTCGCGGCAGTGGAATAACCGAAGCTCTCCTTTGCAGTCGAAATAGGGAGAGCCGCAACCTTGCTCGCCACTTTGTTCCTGGGCTTACCAGAGCCGCAACCTTGCTCGCCACTTTGTTCCTGGGCTTACCAGAGCCGCAACCGTGCTCGCCACTTTGTTCCTGGGCTTACCAGAGCCGCTACCTTGCACGCCACTGTGTTCCTGGGCTTACCAGAGCCGGAACCTTGCACGCCACCGTGTTCCTGGGCTTACCAGAGTCGCTACCTTGGGTGTCACTGTGTTGCTGGACTGGCCTAGCTGCTTTCCTTGAGGTCGCTGTGTTGCTGAACTGACCTAGCTGCTTTCCTTGAGGTCGCTTTGTTGCTGAACTGACCTAACTGCTTTCCTTGAGGTCGCTGTGTTATCGGGGCTGACCTAGCTGCTGTCCTTGAGGTCGTCGCTGTGTTGCTGGAATCTGCATCTGCCTTGGTCAGTTACTGAGTGCCATTGACGGCGGGACGTAACCAGAGGATAGGACTCACACGCCGGTGAAGTGACCATAATTAAATATATTAAATATAATTTTGATTAGTCTTAATTATAGTAATTACTTTATAGACCCAGGAGAGGCTTCATTAGGACATGTAGTGGCGAACATGAAGGGTTATTTAAGCAGAGAATTGGTAAACGTGACCGCGTGGATGGAAGAACTGAAAGTGGCAGTCAGTGAGGTGGCATGTTTTATGAATGGGTTACACCGAAGAATGGTTGAACAAGAGACTTATAAATGTAATGCCAGATATAATAGAAAGAATAACCGAAGACAGCCACTAGATGATGAAGATAGAAAGTGCTATAACATGCGTGGAAGTAACTATGTTGAACACAGATTAAATGTGACTACGGAAAAGGGCGACGAGAGGAGACGCTATCATGAAATATGGGGGTTTGATAACCATCCAAAGTACAGAAATATGCCTGAGAGAAACCTTCCCAAGAGACAGTGGAGTTGGCCCTCCCATAGTGCGACCGCTAGAAAGATGCGTGACGATTGGTTTGAGCAAAGACAGAGACGATACTTAAATTCAGGGTTGAGAGACAGAGTTGAACACATAAATAAGATCCCAAATACAGGAAAAGAAGATGTTATTGATAAAGAAAACAGACCGAGGGACACAGACGCAGACAGGTAATACGAGAGAGAATAGTACTCAGACTCAAATAGATACCATAGAAAAGACAAACCAAGTACAACCAACTAAGAAAATAGCAAAGGGAAGTCAAACCAAGATAGTAGAAATTATAGAACCAGCACAAGTGAAATTAGGAAAGGTTGCGCCAGTTAAAATTAAAGAGACTGTTCAGGCAGAGCATAAGCCGTTAAAACCAAGAAACACCGGAAAGAAAATTAGGAAAAGTGCTAAGGCTAGGTCCGAAGCAAGTTTACTGGTAAATGTAGGTGCGACAGAGGTATCAGACTCTTCATATTGGGACATTGACCGGGGCATAACAGGTAATGGTAGAAATAAGAAAAATATCAGGTGTGCTAGTTCCGACTACAGAGATGTTACTTCCTCGTCTGCGGTAATATATGGTAAACAGGTTGATGGAACTATAATTAGTGAATCTTCGGAGGACGAAATAGGGAGATATAAGACATATAGTGAATATAGTGAACATACTGACGTGGTAAAGGCACGAACAGCAAATACAAGTAAAAGAAAGAAAACAGTTAAGAATAAAAGTACTAGGGATATAGCAGGAATAGAAATTAACCCGACTTGTACAGAAGATGACGCGAGGAAGATCAAAGAATATATGATGTTAAGGCCTGAATACTTTACAGATAGTTATAGATAATAATAAAAAAGAGGTAGATGAAGAGAGACACTATTATTTGGAGACAATTTGATAAGAATAGAGCTTAAAAGTTGAATAAAAATTAGCTGTTTGATGATAGAACGCGTCGAGAGGTTCTGAGACGTTGGCAAAATGGTTTATGTGTGTAGGATGAGTGAGTGCAGAGAGGGTGGATATAATTTGCCAAAATCGTACGAGTGAAAGAAATGGCTTTCCCATTATTCGTTTTGTTCTAGGTTAGAGACGCTCCCTGGGTGTTTGAATTCTGAGGGTTATGACTGACAATTAAGGATTAATGGAGGTGGTGAACAGTTTGAAAGCGGTATGATTGCGATTATGAGGTGAAAATTCTACAAGTGGAGTATTGGGTTTCATTGTGTGGTTTACTCGATAAATTGCGGTCTGAGCAATTCAAGGGTATATATGTTTCTGTCTAAAATAGACAGATTGAGATTATATTGTAGTATCACAGCAAGTGGTATATGGTGTTGGGGTGGGGTGGCTGGTATAGTAGCTCAATGGTGTTATTTTGTGGGGTGAAGAGTGAAAAGAGGCGGAGAATCTCAGCAAGTGATATATAATTTAAGGGTTAGTGTGACACCGTCTTGTGTTTTGTAAATTGTTGTACTAGTGTATAGAAGAACAAGAGAAGAGATGCGTGAATCAGTCCTTGAACTGTGATAGATTGGACAGGGTGGCTGATATAGCACGAGTAATTTTATGATAGAAGACAGGATGGAAGATATAAAAACAAGATTTCATTTGTGCTCCGGGTAAACGAGTGATTGAGAGTCGGAGTGGTCTGGTTTGTTATGTTATGGGAAATTAAACGCGTAGAGAGTGTCCTTACGTGTATATAGTGTATACAGTGCATAATGTGGACAACGGTGGGTACGGTTGCGATGATTGGGAAGTGAATAGTTGGAATTGGAGATGGCTTCTGTCTGGAATGGCTGGATGGAGTGATGCTCACAGTAAGTGATGTATGGTGGAATGGCTGACATAGTGTAGAAGTGGCACGGAGAGATGTAAGGTTATTATAAATGTTGTTACTAGAGTTAATACGTGTCTGAGCCTGGTTGACTCAGAGGTTTTGGAAGAGGAATGAATGGTTGATACAAATTTAAACAAGGGAGTAATTGGATTGTGAAAATTCTATGACATGATGACAGATATTGAATTAACGTTTTTTTTTTTTTTTTGGTTTTGTTTTATGAAGCAGATTCAATATCGTTGGCGGGTGTATTCTGATGTGAGCGTGCCGGATGCGGAGGAATGAGAGAATATACCGTGGACGTACTCAGTATGTCTCATCAGAGTGAGATTTGTTGTGATGGGCTGTTGATAAATTGGATAGTGATTGTCCAACGTGTAAAAGGGATAGGCAGCAGGATATGGTGTGCTAGATTATTTTTGTACGTTTCTAGTTAATGTTCGGAACTTGGTCCAGCAGATGTGAGTAGCATGAAGGTGTCGACATATGAATGACCCCGAATTAATGTGTTGGATGAGAGATGAAAAGGTGATGGAGATTGATGGAATTGAGTAATCTGTGTAAATAACCAGTTGAACATGAGTGTGTGAGTCTGCTATGAGAATAAAATTTTGACAAGAATAATTGAAAGGTGATGGCTGAATATGAGAGTATTTGGTGGTTGGTGATGGTGATATAGTAAGCTGTTGATTCTGGAGAGCTGGAGAGGGCAGGAGTGAATAAGGCTGAGAAAGTTGGGATGTAAAGAGTAAAGAAGCATGTTGGAGTGGAATGTTTATTATAAGCTTGAGGAATGTAGTTGAGTACTAAATTAGTGATACAGGGAGAATGTCGCGTTTGTTGCATCAGGTGGACGAGGAAGTTGAATTGCGAGAGTGCGCAGTTCCAAATGATGGGGTGGATTGCGAGAATGCGTGGTTGAAAGCATTGCAACGGTAAATGTGATAAGAATGGTAGCTAGTGTTACGGGAGAATGTAGTGGCTGTGGCGTCAGATGTATGAGGGAGTCGAATTGTGGTAGTTGAGTTGAGGTAGTGCGGAAGGGTAGTTTAGAATATAAATGCGAAAATAAATAGGTTGGGTTGCGTTCATGCTTAGTAGGTGGAAGTGGTTGATGAACTTCCAAGAAATCTTTTTGCGTTGAAATGGTCACTTTAGTTGGTGATTTTATTTGTATATGATTAGGCTGTGAGATTTTGAGTGTAGGTAACAGAAAATGCCTTGATTTATTGTCATGTTTTCTTGTTTCATGTTTCAAATACTATGGTGTTGCTATGATTTGTTTGTTTTTTCTTCTAAATACTACACATTAGTATATTTTGTTTCACATAAAGTGTGGGATAGACGCTGTCCATTAAGCGACAGATTTTAGGGGAGAAATGTGTTGTATCTTGATTTGTGGTCTCCTTTCAACTTTGAAACATTCGATGTTAGCATATTTGTTTGGTTAGTTGTTTTGAGTTGTAATTTTAAGTCCGTAAAAGTGACAGAATTATTATGGTATTTAGGATTGAGTTATCTTTGATCAGTCTTGGATTTGGTTCTAAATAATGTTGCCTTGTGTTTTATTTTGTGATGTTAAAATAGAGTTTTCATTTACGTTGAGTTACAACCTGAGGGTGTATTTAACGTAGCGTTGTAAGAGTGGTCAATTGGAGCTGTCCATATTGAATGGACATATTAATAGCGTTCTTAGGATTGTGTGTGTGTGTGTGTGTGTGTGTGTATGTGTGTGTGTGTGTGTGTGTGTGTGTGTGTGTGTGTGTAGTTGACATTACATCTCGAGGTCACTATAAGTGAAGTTACGTTCACAGCCATGATGTTGGGGATTTTAAGAGATACATATTGTGTTATCTTCGGGTTGCTGTGGATTACAGAATATCCTGGGGTGGCCATAGATTGAGCAACGTTCAGTGCCATGAGGTTGGTGGATTTGGTAGGTGAGGCCCATAATAAATGGACATTGATAGTAATTTTTTGAGTTGCTGTAGATAACGGCATAACCTGGGGTGGCCATAGATTAAGTAACGTTCAGTGCCATGAGGTTAGAGGTTTTAGAAGGTGATGCCCATAATAAATGGACATTGATAGTATTTTTCTGGTTGCTGTGGATATCAGCATAACCCGGGTTAGTCATAAATTAAGTGACATGGCTGTTTTTACGAATTGATTGACAGATAGAGAGTATCTTTGGGTTGCTGTGGACATCAGCATAACCTGAAGTGGTCATTGATTAAGTGACGTTCAGAGCCAAAATGGGGATGGTTTTAAGCGTTGATCCCCATAATAAATGGGCAAGTTGATAGTTTTTTCGGGTTTTTACAAATATGAACTGACTAGGGTGAAAGAGGAGCTCAATTATGAGGATTGTGCTCGGATTTTTTAGACTTTATTACATAAAGTCTCAAGAGAACAATATAGGGTGAATATGAGTGTTTTTGATTTTTTGTTCTTACCTCCTCTGGGGGGCCACCAGTTCTGTGTCTTTCTATCCTGTGTGGTGTGGGTCACTTCAAGAAGGTTATGTGGAATTTTTAAACATTTTAATGATTAAGAGTGAAGTAAGTGTAATAATTTTAATAATGGTGATGTATACATGTTGATGATGATAGTAGAGTATACGAATGGAATCTAGTGAGGTCTTAAGCGGATTGCTGTGACCATGAGAAAATGATGACGAAGAAGAAGCATTAATGGTCCATATATAGTTGAGTGTTATAGTTGAGTGTTGAGAAGTCTTGTGGGAATAGCGGATAGCTATAATTTCCATGGGTATTTGAGTAAGGTGCTGGGTAATAGCGGATAGCTATAATTCCTATAGGTAGTTGAAAAATACTGGATAGTAGTCGCCCTTAATTAATGAAGAAAGTGATACGAGTCGGGAAGACCCCTATGAATGGTTTGATTTTGACTTACAAAAAGTCCCATGATATATGTTAAGTTAGAATTTTCTTTGCGTGTATGTTTTTAGAATTAGAAGTTATGTTAGGGGTTGAGTGTTAATTTAAATATTGAGCACAACCCACTACTGGCAACGCCGATCGCATTCTGGTATGAACCTAAGGCCTATCCACGTCAATATGGAAGCACTATACTCGAGTTTCGCCCTCGTTTGAGCTCGTCAGTAGTGCATATCCCTGACCGGATCCGGAAACAGTCCCGGATCACGCGTGTGACGCGGGTGTGTAACCACGCGGCACACACTGGACACACCAAATTATCACAACAGAACATCACAACGCTACCCATCGTACCCATATATATATATACATTGGTACCTTTCCGTCTTGACAGACGATAGTTTGGTACATTGTGCTTCAAAAAGGCTTAATAACTACGACCCATGGCGGTGGCGAGTGTGGCTGGTAAGACGAATTCTTGCTGCAAATGATTGCCCACAGTAGATGCATGTGAAATCATGGTCATTTCCACCATTTTGCACCATCTTACGTCTCTCACGCTCTGTGTGTGCTTTGTCTGCAATCATTTTCTCGTTTGTCTTAATTCCATTTCTGATAGTTGCCCTCCATGCAACACGTTCAGCGGCGACTTGCTCCCAGTGTGCATTATCAATGCCTGTATCAATCATGTCCCGCTTACACACATCTTTGTATCGTAGTAGAGGCCGACCCTGAGATCTCCTACCAGTAGGTAATTCACCAAAAAAGATGTCCTTTGGTATTCTACCATCATCCATCCTCCTAATGTGTCCTATCCATCTAAGTCTACGAAGACTGATCATGGAATACACCGTCACACAACCTGATCTTTCCAATACTTCAGTATTTGTGATTTTGTCTTGCCACTTAATACCAAGAATTCTTCGCAGACACCGCATATGAAAGCTATTTAAACGTTTCTCTTGGCATGAGTAAGTTGTCCAGGTTTCACTGCCATAAAGAAGAGTACTAAGGACACAGGCTTGGTATATATATATATAAATCAATTAAAGCTTGTCTGCTCATTACCACTTTTCACTTCCAGACAAAAGTACAGGGTCTATGTAACATTTCACCATTCTCTTTCCCCACGTGCCACATGTCAGCCGCGTTGACCTCTAGAATCAACCATCTAGTGCAGGGGTGGCTTGTGGCGGATCCGGCCAGCGACGTCAGATCATGAGGCTCGCCGACGGTACTCGAATTTGCTTGATAAAACGTATGGAACACGAGACGTTGTGATACAATTTAAATTTAAATATCATGTTTAGAATACTAGGAGATCTTAACACGTGCTATGTGCCTTAAATTTACTATTTTCAGTTTTAATTTATTGTATATAGATGTTCTTGTTTATTGTAATGTGTGTTTATTTCACGACCATCCCAAGTCCTTCCCCGGCTCATGGTAGCTCCGCCTACTCTCTAACATTACCATGGCATTCAGGACATTCCCATACGTGCTCCGTTCCCTCGTTCAACAGCCTGCGAAGAGTCACACTACTAATCGTTCACACCGCTATCTGATTAAGAGTTATTCTGGTTATCAGTGAAAAATGGGGAGTAAAGTACTTCTTTGTGGAAACAAAGGACCAGAAAACCAGTGGCCTAATATGCAGCGAAAGTGTTGTCATTTTGAAAGAGTACAATCTTCAGCGTCACTATGAAACAAAACATCGATCAACATATTCAAAGTGTTCGGGAAAGTTACATTCTGAGAAATATGAGTCCATGAAACGTGGTTTAGAAACACAAAGACATCTTTTCACGAAAAACTTTGCTGAAAATGAATCTGTCACTCGTACAAGTTACAAACTAGTGCATAAGATGGCAGAACGAGGAAAACCGTTTACTGATGGCAACTTCATCAAAGAGCCTATGATGGAAAAAGAAGAAAAAGCAACTTAAGCCATTGATTAAATCAGACACGTTAGAATTAATAAAACAACGAAGGGAACTGAAACAGAAAGGAGGTGAATCCGATAACAGCAGGATGAAGTATAAATCTTTAACTCGAGAAATAAGAAAGAACACAAGAAAGGACAAAAATCAATATATACAAGATTTCTGTACCAGAATAGAGCAATATCATAAGACTGGAAGATTTTACGAAATGTTCAAATTAATGAAGTTATTGACAACAAATGTTCAACCTCAATTGAATGTTATCTGTGACAAGATGGGAAATACCTTAACAGAAACTAGACAAATTCTAGAAAGATGGCAGGAGTACTGCAGTGGAATGTATGATATGAGTGACAGTGAGGATATGAATGAGATACATGAGCCAACGACAGCAGAGACAAAAAACTGAACCCTCATTAGATGAAATTGCATAGGCAATAAAGAACCTGAAGAATAGTAAATCATCTCGATGTGATGAGATACCAGCTGAGCTAATTAAAACGGGAGGTAAAGAAAGAACACAAATCTATCACGCATTATGTAAAAAGATATGGCAATATGGTATATGGCCAAAAGATTGTAAGAGAACTATCTTCATTCCAATACCAAAAAAGGCAACCTGAAATTATGCATCAGCTATAGAGCTGTTGCCCTGATCAGTCATGCAAGTAAAATTCTAATAAAAATCATAGTGGGAAGACTTCGTAAGAAAATGGAAGAAGAAATTAACGTGGTTCAAGCTGGATTTAGATAAGGAAGAGGAACAAGAGATCACATTCTCAATATGCGTTTAATAATAGAGAAGTGCAGAGAATGTAAACCTATTCCTCTGGTTTGTGGATTATTCAAAGGCATTTGACGGTGTACAACATCAGAAACCTTGGGAAATCATGAGGAATATGGGATTTCCACCACATGTAATACATCTCATAAGAATGCTCTATCTAGATCAACAAGCAGTGGTTAGAATAGATGGCGAGACATCAGATTGGTTTGACATCAAGCAAGTAGTTAGTCAGGGATGTGTGCTGTCCCCTTATTTGTTTAACCAGTCCGCCGAAAATATAATGAGAAATGTAAGAGATGATATAAATAGGAAGCTATATGATGCCCTAAATATCGGTGGTCATGACATACCAGAGATTCGGTACACAGATGATGAAGTATTGCTATCCCCAACAGAGACTGGTATAGAAAACCTAATAGCCTCAACCCAATTGAATAGTGAAAATCACAGCTTGTATCTTAACATTGCAAAAAGAAAGATAATGCATACAGATAAAACCACTATCGAGAAAGAAATAATGTTAATGAGGAAAAATTGGAGGTGGTGGAAAATTTTGAATATCTTGGGTCACTGATTACCAAGAACGGTGACACAATGAAAGAAATTAACCGACGACTATCAATTGCTCTTCAGAGACTAAAACAACTGAATAAATTATGGAATGGGACAGACAGAACTACAAAAATTAGATTTTTAAGAGCATGCATCTTTCTCATAGCAACATACACCTGTGAAATCTGGACACTTACAAAGCAAGCTTAACAGCGCATAAATGCCTTTGAATATACATGTTATAGACGAGTTCTAAGAAAATCTTGAGTAAAGAAAAGAACAAATGCATCTATACTTCAAGAGCTGAATATTGAAGAAGGTTGGCTATTAAAAACGACAAAGCAAAGAAAATTCAAATATTTTGTTCACTTGAAACATGATGACAGTTTGGAGAGAACAATAAAGGAGGAGTATACACCTGTGAAGAGAGGAAGAGGAATGCCAAAGAGAAGATTGGTGCAGGATGTGGCGGATAATCTTCAGATGGGTGTATCGGACGCGGGATATCTTGCTTATGATAGAGAGGTTTTCCGCAAGGTTTTTATGGGAGCGAGGTTCTGCAAAGGACATGCTACTGAATGAATGAATGAATGAATGAATGAATGAATGAATGAATGAATGAATGAGGTTGGGAAATATAACCAATCAGTAGAAAACGAGTTGTACTGTAGTAAAAGAGAATGTTAGTGTTAAGTGATATGAAACGATGAAAGTCGGCTAGAAAATGTGGTAGATGTATTCAAGAGATCAATAATGCAAACATGGTTGTAAGAAAGGCCGACGTCATAACAGACACAACGTAAGAAATGTTAGTTTAGTTAGACTTCAACAAAACTCTTGTATTGTTGAGAGATTGAATAATGGAAGGTTAGTGTAGCAGACATTGTGGTATGGAAAGTTGAAGATTTCACTCATGGGAAATGTCCCCTTGATGACGAATACCCAGATGATATAAAAATTATGCCAGCTTGAACCACAGACTGTATTGCTATAATTTTGTTAACTGTTATGCCTGTTTCATTGGAGCTCATTTACAGTTGAGGTTTGGCACTCTTCGTGATGTGACATGAAAAATTTGTGAAGCTATCGAAGAAAGACAGAGACAATTTGTGGTAGAAAGAAAACCAATAGTGTAGAGAGAGGTGTGAATAGTCTGTCTTTAGCAGATACTCTGGAATGGTAAGTGTAAACTTTCGGTAATGTGAATGAGGGAATGTGCTGACGTTGATAATTATGTAGTGTGAAATGTCCTTTCAGGTAAAAGTTCAAGACACTCTTGACATACCTACAGAAGATAATAACAGGTCTTTAAGTGGCTGCTTTGAAGAAAGTAAGGTTTGGTTGAAATATTTGACACTGGTGACAGATGGTGAAACATACTTAGAAGGGCTGAAGATATGTACAATATAAAGTGAGATAATGACCACGAAGAGAATGGATATTGGATAGAATCTAATTGATGACAGGTAGGTTAATGAAATGTTATGGAATAGAGACTTCGTGAGAACAGTGACGGTTATGTAGTACACAGAGCAACGTTGAACGGGAAGTTGTATCTGGTGGTGTGATACGGGGTTATGTTAAGAAGAAAGATGACCATTGGAAATAATATTATGTAGATGGAAACCTATTAAATAGGGATACGTATATTGTTCCCAGAAAGGGTACATTTTATGAAAATAGTGTGATGTGGAGAACTGGAATGATGCTAGTAATATATTTGACTATTACCGTAATAGTGTGCTTATTATATCATTGATAATATGTTATTTGACTTCAATGTAACCATTTCACCTTGTGTATCATAACATAGTAAAGCATAACTGTGTACCTAACGTATGTTACTATTTATTCATGTTAATGTAATGACAAGAAGAAATGCTTATGCTGCTGTGAATGTTGAACATTGGTGGTGAATATCTGTAGTGTTTTTAAAGATGGGTGTCATTTCGGAAATAAAGGATCTATGAGAGACGCTGGTATGTGGCTGTCACATTTGGCTAACATATTTTCTTACTTTGGTCGATATATTTCCAAATTTAATAATAATGTTTGTTCTTAGTTTGGTCTACCCATTTCTTACTTTGGCTAACACAATTTTATTTACTCTGCCATACATACTTCTTAGTTTGCTTGACATTTTTATTATTTTGATTAATATCTTTCTTAATTTGGGTAACGTATTTTCTTACTTTGGCCGACAAATATTCCCACTTTTTTACACTTTTGCTCGAGATATTTATAAATTTGGTTGAAATATTTCTTATTTGGCCAATATATTTATTACTTTGGCTAACATATTTACTTACTCTTTTTTATTTTTGGCTAACATATTTACTTACCCTTTTTTTTCTAACTTTGGGCGAGATATTTCTTAACATGGCCAACATTTTCTTAAACAGTGGTCAGAACTGTTGAAGTGTATTGGTATCGGTTTCTGAGCACCACTGTTGATATCAGATAGGTGTTGCCTAAATCTGTCAGCTAGACGTAGACCTGTCTCTCCAATATATCTCATGCACAACGTGTGCAGACGATTGCATAGATAACGTTGCGACTCGTGCATGAGAAACCCTCACGGATGTGGAAAGTGGTCTTAGGGATTGCCAGTCTCTGAGTCTGAAGTACATATGGGCAAGTCTTACAACGTGATCGAAGACAAGCCACCGTGTCAGGAAGAGACTTATGAGGTTGGGGTAGACTGCTATGGATCAGCACATCCCTGAGGTTACGATCCCGGGTTTAAGCCACCAGAGAGGGGCCTCTGAAAAGACATCGCGAGCGATCGGGTCTGCCTGGAGAATAGATAGATGCCTAGGGGGAATATTTTTGGCAGCAATATTATGGGGATGGTAGGTTAGTAAAAGGGTCGGCCTATTGTGTCGTGGTTTAGGCCTGGAGGAGAGAGCCTCGGCACGACCGATAGACTGACAGCAGTAATGAGCTGTAGACAAAACTTTATCAGGATAGCCACGAAGGCGGAAGAAATCCAATATGTCATGGGCTTTCTTACGGAAGTCGTTAATATCCCGACAAAGCCGTCGGAGAGTAAAAGTTGGGAGAAAGGAATAGAACCCTTACAATAAGGGTGTGTGAGGAGGTATAATTATAGGTACAATTATCTCGGAACAGTAATAACATCTGATGGAGATGCCTTGAAGAGATTAGAACAAGAATCGCCATGGCAAAAGTAGCCTTTAGCAAGATGAAAAACATACTGACCAATAAAAAGATGTCAATTGAAACGAGAAAAAGAGTGTTGAGATGCTACATAGAACCTGTACTTTTATATGGATGTGAAGCTTGGACAATGAGCAGCCAGGCTGAAAAACATCTGATGGCTGTAGAAATGTGGTTTCTGAGGAAAATGCAAAGAATACCATGGACAGCCAGAAAGACCAATGAACAAGTCCTTCAAGAAACAAATGAAGATCGTAAACTGATCAGAGATATTAGACGTAGACAGTCACAATTTTTTGGGCATGTTATGAGAAGAAATGATTTGGAGAACTTGGTGACAACTGGTAAGATCGAGGGGAACAGACCAAGGGGAAGACCTAGAAACAAGTATCTGGGTGGCTTGGCCTTGTGGCATGGTCGAGACAGAAACACGGAACTGATCCACGACTCTGGTGATCGAGTGAGATGGCAGAACATGACCGACCACGCTTACCGGCATGGCACATGATGGATGGATGGATGGAGGAGGTATAGAGAAGCAATGCTTGGGAGTCTGTGAGTTTATAATAAACCGCCGTACGCAGACCCGCGGAACCTAAAGAGACTGTTAAATCAAAGAAATTGGCAGCCGAAGAAGAAATGGTGGAGGTGAGACTGATTCTGGGATGAAAGTAGGAGAAAAAGGCAATGAAGTCCTGGCGATCAGACAAGTGCATGTCTGAAACACCGAAGCAGTCGTCGTCGAACCTCCTGTAGCGCTCCGGGAGCCTACTGTGTACTCACTCCATACCTGGTGCTCCAGATAGCCCATGAAAAGACGGGAATATCTATGACTCATCTTGGTGCCCATAGACACCGCTAATCTGGTCGAAATAGTCCCCATTAAACTCAAACGTATTGAGGCTGAGGACTAACTCTATGTCACAAAATAAAACCTTGCGTTTAACCAGTTGATTATTATAGAGGCTTTCGGATTAAACAGACTATCTACAAAGCGACAACTATTTTAACTAACAGTAAAAACAAATTGGATGTCTAAATCCCCACCACGGTAAATAGTTACAGCTGCACTTGTTTACATCTGGTCAACAGAAATGGGAACATTTGGAAGTGAGTCAGATGAGTCCATACATCGCTTTGACAGTTTATAAACAGGTCGGATTGAAAGCGGAAGTACTCAGCTCGGAAGAAAACAGTCCGTCTGTCAATTTATGGTTTTCCGAACAGCAAGAAGATTGGCAGCTTGTTGGGGAAACTGTTGTTGGGATCATACAGTAACTTGCTAGCTTGTTGGGGATGTCACAACAAGTGATGACAACTCTGACAGTGACTAGGCCAGGGAAAATGGATTCTTAACAATGGATGATATGCCCAAATAACATCTGCAGGACATCAATACCGTCACGTGACAAATTTTAGGGTTTTGCCATAAACCTGATTTGGGGACCATCGGAGTTGAACTAAAACCGTGGATTATGATGGACGTGTTTGTCGGAGAGCTCTACAGTGTTAGATTAATTTAATATTAACTAGCATGTGTCGTTATGGCAAAGTGTAGTAGCGATCCCGGAATGAGGCGGTTTTGCCTAAGGTTTCCTCTGGTTGGAATGAAGAACCCGGACCCAAGGAAAAATCCGATCCCGGATAAATTATGATGTAGAGAGATGGGCCAGCAACTTTTGCAACGGAAGAAGTTAATACACATTGCTCGGTGGAGCCTAATGGTATATGTATCCTACATGAGTGAATACCAATCGTTAACACACCTGAAGTGATGGATGTTCAGCCCATGTGGAACTAGATCAGTAGGAACTGATGTTCACATTAGATGAAACCAAACATTGAAGTGTAGTTGTTCCACGTATCAAGGAAATCAGAACTTTCAGACTATATCTAGTGAATAAAGCAAGCCATTTTTGCCTAAGATACATTGACAGTTTAAGAGTGAAAATACAGAACATTTCGCAAGAAGAAAACGATATGTTTATGAGACAGTGTTCCATTATTTTTCTCTGTGCAGGAATTATGAGATCTTAGATTTCTATAAACTAATAGGAACCGTGGTGTTAGGAACAATAATAGTATTTTCCACGGATTATATATTTACATGGGATTCAGATCTCATGGTCATCAGAGCTCCTGGAGGAGGACATGTCTGGAGAGAAGGATACGACTGCGGTGAGGTCTTTTGTACTGACTCGTGTGATGTCGTGTAATCCTTGCCATGATGTGTACACTATGATCCTGAACTTTGAAGGCTGACATATACATCTATGTTATAATACACGACACACATTTTCTTCGCATACACGTCTAATATACGTTACACTTTTCTTTTAATAAATTAACTTTATTAATTTTTAGAAGCAAGAGTTGTTGAGTATGTTGCGTTGGGGAAGTATGAGAGGGGGCATAGTACGACAGTGAGAGAGTGATAGGAAAAGGTGTCCACGGGCTGATGGAGTGTGTTGGACGGAAGCTGGTGGATTCTCCATGATATTGATAAGGGAAAAAATATTATAATGTGGGTGTCGACTCTCCTCACTCCAGGGACGACACTTTAAAGGAAGACACGACACTCTGCGAGACGCAGAAATGGTCCATTGGCTATGGTGGGGGGTGTTAATTTTCTCCAAGAAAAGTTCCAAGACGTTAAGGCCGTCTGAATGAGGAATATATGTATAGAGTGAAGTCACATCTAAAGTGAAGATGTGATACTGAGAAGGGGTTGCGAAACTGATGGACTCAAAGATAGAGATAGCGTGATTGGTGTCTTTGATATATAAAGGGAGACAAGCAACCAACGGCTTAAATATGCTGTCTAGGAACTCTAGACCGAGACTATAGGTCGGACTGGGTTGCCTGGCTTGTGTGTCTTAGGCAGCATATAAAAGGTGGGCTTGCCCAAGCAACTATCGTGGATGATCAGCCAGATGGCAGAGCTGGGCAACAGGCCTTGCCCGGTGATGGCATTCGTCACGCTCTTGACCTGGGTGTTGTTACTGTACCGTCTTGTGGCCGTGGTATGTAGAAAGTTGCATCGCCAAGTTGTTTGTTGCCTTCCTTATATACAAGTCTTTCCTCCAAACCACTAACGCCCCACCCTTGTCGCCAGGCTAGATAACTATGTCCTCATGACGTTTCAACTGCGTGAGCGCCTGGTGTTCCTCCGCTAAAAGTGGTTGTTTAATAGTTGATGGCCGCTGGACTTAAATAAGGACACATGGGGTGGTAATGCGACATAGCTTCATCCTTGTGTGGCTGAGAGGCAAATATAAGGGCTCATATGTTTCTCCTTCACTGAGGAATCGCTCCACTTTGGCCAGGGATGATTTTCCTTCGTGGGATCATCACTTGTACCTACGGACCACCTCCCATATCTGTTGTAACATAATGGACAACATAATTGTCCATCCTTACAAAATAATGAGAAAATCCCTCCTTCTCACAAATTTTGGAACAAACACCCCTATAATACTACTACAGGATGAATGGTCGTTTGAGATCTGGAAGATGAAGTACTGGTTTTGCTGTTAATGCTTTCTTGAGTTCTGAATAAGCATTCTCACATTCTGCCGACCAAGTGACTTTCTCTGGTTCCCCTTTCCTTGTAAGGTTGGTTAAAGGAGCAGTGAGGGAATTGAAGTCCCTGTTGTATCTCTGCTAGAATTCACACAATGACACAAAAGACCTTACATCTCTCTTTGTTTTTGGACGAGGTGCTGGTTGTACTTCTCAATATTTCCTTAATGAGGAGTCATGAATCCTTGAGACACCGTATGTCCAAGAAAATCAAGTTAATGGAATCCTATCTGACATTTCTTTGGCCGTGCAGTTAAACCAGTTTATTGAAGGCGTTTGAAAAGATGGTGGAGTGCCCTAAGATATTCCTCAAACGTCTCAGTAGCAATCGGGATATCATCCATGAAATTGCTGATTGATAGATGTTGAAGTGGTTCGAGTAATTTCCTCATCATTCTGGTGAAGACACTGGGAGCATTACTCAATCCAAAAGGAAGAACGTTGAACTCATAGTGACCATCAGGAGTACTGAAGGCAAACCATGGACGAACTTCTGGTTTTACAGGAATCTGATAATATCCCTTTGCTGAGATCGATCCTGGTGAAGTACTTGGCTCTGCTGAGACTCGTGAAGAGTTAGTTTTGATCAGGCAGAGGTTCGGCCTGGGGAACCAGTGGGAAAATACTTAGCAAAGTTTATCAACAGAGCATACGACCACACCTGGAATACAGGACAACTGCGTGGTGTTCAGCATAAAAAACCACACTACAAGAGCTGGACAAGGTGCAAAATCAAGCACTTAGAGTCACCACTGGAGGGATGAGATCAACCCCTATAGTGGAAATGGAGAAGATGGGGAGGACACAATCAATGAGAGAGCGCAGAGATATGAAAACGATAATACAAGCAGAAAAGTTCCTCCGCTTGCCAGGCCACCCTATGAAGAACAGATTTGAAAACCTAGCTATGGGGCGGTTGAAAAGAAATAGTTTTATCCATCAGGCCAAACGACTCTGCAGAGAAACCACCGATCTGCCCACAGTTGGTATCCCCCTAACAACTATTCCAGAGCGAACTCCATGGAAAGATGAACATAGACTATCATTACAAGCAGGGCCGGATTAAGCCATCTTGGTGCCCTAGGCACAAACCCACATGGGTGCCCCCTACTGCCCCGGGCCCCCGATCCTCCACTGACTGCTGGTATGTTCAATATTATGCAAAAAACTAACAAAGAAAAACAGTTGTGAAATGTAAACACATATGTTTGTACCACTATCACTCATATAAAACCTACAATAAGGTATTTCTGTATTAAAATTAATAGTTAATTAATTTTGTAATAATAGTAGGCAAAAATACTGTAACTTTTGATAGATAAGAAAGTCAGAGAGAGCACACATTTACATTTTAAAGTTCTTTTTTCTAGATTTACTTCTGGCAAAGTTTTTGAGTACATCATCAAAGTTAATTTTACGCAACAAGTCTGCCTCAATCATCAGCAAAGATAAGGAATCAAGCCTTTCTTGTTTCATTGTCGATCTACTTGGATTTTTTGTACGTTTCAACTGAGAAAAAGAGCGCTCAGTTGAACAGTTCGTAACCATTAATGTTAAAAATATGCGCAAGGCGATTTCTACATTTGGAAAAGCACACTCGGTGTTGTCTCTATTACTTTGTTGAGTTCTGCATGACTGAATGTGTTGTTGTCAGATTTTGATGCACGAAACTTGTGGCGAATGTATGAGTGGAACTGTTGTAGTTCAGTATATAAATTATTGTTCAGATCTTCAGGATAAGCATTTATTAGCCCTTCACAACACTGAGATGTTTGTGGTACATCGACTAAACAAGAAAATCGAACTGCTAGATCATTATATACCTGTCTTCGTCTACTCATCTCTGTCTCAAGTTTGTCAACAATGGTGTAGAAAGCAGATATACGAAATTTGTCTCTGGCATTCTGAGATACCTCAGGGGCATCACCATCAATGACCACTGTCTTTCGTTTACGATTACGGGTCAAAGTTGACTTATAATCCACACCTGGTGTTATTTATTTTGCAGCTTCTTCAAATCTTTCAAATTCATTCCTAGATTCATGCAAGTGATCTGCTAGTGAAGAATACAAATCAGCACACGTTTTCAAGTTCACGTGCTCATTTTGTAGAGCTTGACTTAGCACTATGTGAATTAGCACTATTCACAATTGTTTTCACTAGCAGACCAAAACGGAAGTGAATTTGTCGCTACGCATTAGTGCGTTACGTAGCACAAACATATCCCAGAAAAGTCAAAAAAATAGCACCAAAAAAGCTTGAAGAAAAATAACAAAAAATAGCAAAAAAAAAAAAAAAAAAAATGGGTGGGGGGTATTTTACCCCCGGGTTGTGGGACTAAGATTAAATAATGTGCGATTCAATATTACATTTGCGATTTGCTTATGCCATGCAATTACGCTACCGGGACAATATACACATTTTTCTTGAGGACTTGTGGTGCCCCCCCCCCCCCCCCCCCCCCAAATGCTTGGTGCCTTAGGCACGTGCCTTGTTTGCCTAATGGTTAATCCAGCCCTGATTACAAGTTCAAACAAAAGTGAGAGGAATATTTGACAAGGAAGAACAGAACAGTGTGTGGCGCAGAACAGCCACTCTCAGCTTCCTTGATGAAGAATACCCACAGGACCTCTGGATCCGAGTCTACATAGATGGGGCAGCACAAAATGCTGTTCGAAATGGAGGAGCAGGAGTGTACATAGAATACCCAAATAATACTAGGGACACAGCCAGAGTAACGACAGAAAAGTACTGCCATAACTATGATGCTGAAATTGAGGCATTCAAGATAGCAACAGAGAAATTACCAAATACCAGCAATGGTACACAACCTGTGGTGCTATTGACAGATGCAAAATCAATGCTCGTGGCGCTGTCTGGGAAATTGCCAGTACTAAGGACACTACTTTCTGAACCTAGAAGTCAGCATAAGGTCACCATACAGTGGATACCATCCCACTTTTGAGTACCGGGAAACGACAGAGCTGATCAATTGGCTAAGGAAGGAGCCACAGAAGAACAGCCTGATGTGCTTGTTACATACCACAAAAAGAAAAGAATGATCAAATCAGTCAGAAAGCCACCAAAACCTGCTCAAGATGACTACCACGTTATGGATAGACCAGAACAAGTCATTATTCTGCGCCTCAGAACAGGGCACAATAGATTACGCAACCACATGTATACAAAATCCAAGATTGGTGAAACAGCCATGTGCACATGTGGATTGGCGTCGCAGACAGCAGAGCACATACTCCAAGACTGCCCAAAATATAACATATCTAGGCAAATCTTCTGGCCCAGAGAGACGACAGTGGACGATAAAATCTATGGACCGCTGTGTGAAATAAAAAAGACAGTTAAATTCATACAAGAGACATCATTGCAGTTATAGACATATTTCAAGCGAACGAAAGAAGAAGATGAAGTTTCCACGCAATGTTAAACCAAGTCAACGCTATGGTGTTTCTCAATGCACACTTTACTGAAAAAAGCCGAGTTCGCACGGCGCTTTAGTGACTTTGAAGCACGGAAAAGTAATTTCGAGCTGTTTCGTAATCCATTTGCCATAGATGTGGAAATTGTACCTGTAAATTTGCATTTGGAGTTAACAGAGTTGCAGTGTAATGGGACGCTAAAGGCAAAGTACGACACTGTGGGGCCTGCACAGTTCACTCGTTTTATTCCTGAAGAGATGCCCCGGCTTCGTCTACATGCGGTTCAAACCTTGAGCATATTTGGTAACACATATCTGTGTGAGCAACTGTTTTCTGTGATGAAGATTAACAAAACATCACACAGGAGTCGTCTCACTGATGAGCACTTGCAGTCCACCATTAGAATCTCAATGACACAAAACATTACTACCAACATAAACGAACTTGTAGCCAAGAAAAGATGCCAAACATCGTGCTCTGACAAATTGACATAAGAGTGAAAATGTGTATACCAATGATGTTTTATTATTAAAACATTTTTCTGTTTTAATTTATATTAATGTTTTAAAAAGGTTTAATTTTCGGCTTATTAAATGTTTATCCTGTCCGGCCCGCAATCTTAAGTGTGATTTGAGTTTTAGCCCTCTGAGCGATTGAGTTTAACACCCTTGCTCTACGAGAAGTAAGACTTTTGCGAGAACCAAGTGATGACTGTGAATCTACAACCATGGTCAGACTACGAGAACAGAAAATTAAAAGAGGTGTGGCCAAACAGGAACACTACGCAAGAAGCCAAAGACGATTGATAAACCAACACAGAACTTGTGTCGTTAGCCGCTACACGCTGCGGGATTTGCTGAGGAGGGGATCCGAGTACTTATGGACTGAATGGTTCGATGTGCAATGAGGATGATCTGTCGACTAACTAACTAACTAATTAACTAACTAACTAGCTAACAGGAAGTGTGTGTTGTTAAGTGCTTTCTTAGTAGTTATTGAAACATGTTTGTTCTTTAGTATTGGTGCCATCTGTCCAATAAGTTGGCTTGCCTTCTTGCATCTATTTTCGATCTCGTCTTCTGATTTGCCATTTGATGATATTATACTTCCTAGGTACTTGAAATTCTTTACTTGTTTCAAGGATGTTCGTTTAGGTGAATTGTTGTTGTTTCTTCTTCTTTAGTTATAGTCATTACCTCTGTTCTATTTGTTATAATTTTCGTATTATGTTCTCTGCACATTTCGTTTAGACTATTCATGTGGTCTTGTAATTCAGCTTCTGATTTTGCTATTAGTGCTTGGTCTTCCGCAAACAGGAGTTCTCTAATGGTTAGATTTGCAGATGGTTCTTCTTCTGTGTTCTCGTCATGTGGTATTCTTGTTATCTCTGCTTGGCTGGTTTCATTACATATGTTGTCTATATATGTTATGAACAAGAGAGGGGACAGGACATAACCATATCATACTCCGGATCTTATGGTGAAGGGTTCTGAGTGTCCTCCAGTTGCTTTTACTATGCATTCACATTTGTTGTATAAGCTTCTACATAGGTTTTTGTAGATGTGTACTCACTCCATATTGTTTAAGGACTTCTCACAGCTTGCTTCTATCTACTCTATCAAATGCCTATGGTATACTGCGACATATACCGGCCAAAAATATGCAAGATATTGTTTTGTGTTAACTTTATTCAAATGCATACCTTGCAGGAAAACGTTTTGTATTTAAATGAACAGTTAGCTGTGAGATACAATGCTGGTTTTATTCACAAAACCACAATAAGTCAGTTTATTCAATCCAAAGGTTGCTGTGAAGTTTGTTTTATATGGTACTCCACCATAAACCTAGTCTCCCATTATCTTCCAAATTTACATGCAAGATTTCTTTAAATTAAGTAGTAGGTAATTGTATTAATCGTTGGACATCTTGTAGAGCAGCGAACAAGATTTTCACATGAGTAAAAGTCGCATTGCTAAATCCCATCTGCATATGTGGTCTTTCTTTAAAATAAATATTAAAATAAACAGATTAGATGTTTTGTAAGAACCAGTTTAGATTGTGCTTCATTACTCGTCTGTATTGCATGTGATTAGAAAACAAAAGGATCCCATTATATGTGACTAATAATAACGTAATTGATTGACGCTATCTTTCAGTGGATTCGGAATCAAAGAAAAAATGTCAGGACGGTAACAGAGATGAATAAGCCATACTAATTAACATTGGTGGCATCCTGACAATAATGCTCTCAAGTGTGTTAAACTCTAGGAGAGAAAAAAGACGAGATACTGGTTTGCTTCAATGGTAATGCTTACAAGTATAGTTAAACCCTCACCAGAAAATCCTCCTGGCCTAGCACCAAATCCTGTTCCAGCTGTTGGTGTTGAAAACAATGAACTAGTTCCTGTATTGGCTTGGCTGGTTCCACCAAACAACCCGCCAGTATTGCCAGTTGTATTGGCACCAAATGCTAACAAGTTATAAGATCAGTACATTTATATACATGAAACAAACTGTGAATTGAAACATTAACAATTACAAAAAGGTCTGTTTGTTCCTAGTTGAAATAACCATTCTTCTTCTTCATCCCATTAGAGCATAGGACCTAAACCACTATACGTCAAGCCATCCTACCCTGTGCTATGAAGACTTACGCTTTATACTAAGTGGCGGGGTAGATTAGGTAATGGGCTCGTCCCTAGCTCAAGCAGAGTTTCACAAAAATGAGAAAAAGGATCACCATCCCCTTACATCCTGAGGTTGTGAATCAATCGTCTGATCTTCCCATTAAAATAAAAAATATAAGAGGATCCATGGGAGCAGTGCACATGTTTAAAAAAAAAACCTTGGCAGATGGGAATGAAAAAGAGCAGACCGAATAGACTGCTGTCCAGGCAACATTTCCAAATTAGAAATGCTACCCACAAAATATTTTCAGCAAGAATGATCCTGATATACAAATTTGGCATCAATGCCGGGTCTATGGAATGTGTGCACTGTGATGAGATTCTCCTGTGTGATTTATGAAAGGAGACTGGAGTACTTATGGAGATATCCATGTGCAATAAAAGTGAACCCTTATAAACCAAATCAAACACTTTATACTAACAATAGAAGGCTTCAAATACCAATTATTATTGGTTTTGTTTAATGTAACGCTAATCTGGTTCATAAACTGATGGGAAAGTTTTATATAAAGCTATTATAGATGCTTGGAGGAGCGGCAAAAATAAAATCCTAACCTGCACAGTTCGCGACGACTGCACAAGCCAGGCGGCCTTAATTACATAGGCTCAAAGACCCCCTCTGCCATACACCGCAAGGTACTATATTGGCAGTAAATGACATCATAAAACCCTTTTATTCAACGCCCGTGATTTAAACTAACCTCCCTTCCCCCCCCCCCTTTTCATTTCACACCAACCTTCCTTCTAGTAACACTAACAGCTCACTTTCCCCTCTTGATTTGTAGTTTGGCACCAGCATATAAGTTTATGGCTAGTTTGGTATCCAGATATTTATTTATTTATTTATTTTTTTTTTTTTAGCATATCTTTTTTACAGGACTTAGCTGTCAACACCAGCATCTAATGTTGATCTCTTGGCAAGATTACGCTCAGTAGTTTGCCATTGCTTTCTGAGCGGCCGGCTCACATACCCCGTAGGTTACCGATGCGATTCGAACCACTGCTGATTTGAACCGTCATCACGTTACCTGACGAGAGTATACGAGATTACGGAGAAAAGTTATAACCTCTAAGCCACGAAGCCGGCATCCAGATATTAGGATACTTTATTCTCGGTTAAAGCTGGCCAGGAGTAACCGCGAAGATATTTAGGACCTGTTTTGTTTTTTAAAAAGTCACATTTTCCAATCAAGAAATCAGTGACAATAATCTCATATATATATATATATATATATATATATATATATATATATATATATATATATATATATATATATATATATATATATATATATATATATATATATACACACACACACACACACACACACACACACACACACATATTACTGTGACAAAGTTGCTGTAAAGTTCTTGTTCCAAACAACAGGATCTAAAAATATCTAAGCCACAAGATCTACTGAGCAACAAGATCTGTAAATTATCAGTCTTCAAATGGATCTGGCATAAACTAATGTACTTTCTCTAAATATAAATAACAGACAAACACAAGTGTTGGGCAGCTTCACAAAATACAATTATGGAAAACAGGATAAAGCGGGTCACCACACACACCCCACACTCCTCCCCCCCCCCCCCCCCCACACACACACACAACTGAGATTAAATGTTCACTTACAAAATCCACCAGCGTTCTGTGTTTGCCCAAGCCCCGTGCCACCGACAGAACCAAACAATCCCCCGCCTGTACCGCCTGTTGTTCCGCTGGCTCCACCCCCAAAAAAACTACCACCAGCCAGTGGTGTCTGCACACCAAATGCTGAACTACCACCAAACCCAGACGAAGCTGAAACATGCACGATTTCAGTAAACAACAATAATGCGAGATCAGAACTCAACAATAAATGACAGTCATAAATATACATTCTTCATTTACTTTAAAACATTTTCAGGAGATAATTTATTTGAAAACGTATTGTTTCAACATTCTGTGAAATATCTCCCTTTAGCTCAATGCAATTTCTGCAGTGCTATTATTTTATGCGTAATGTGGCTCCACCTGTCTTATACACAACATCATATGCAAGCTAAGCTAAGCATACTTGATGGGAAGTCACAACAATTAGGTATAACAATTCAAGGAGGAAAAAAAAATAAATCCAACAATTTGTAACCTGATATCCCTCTTACCTCCACTCTTATTGGTTATGTCTTGCCCACTTGGGAGACTGAAAGCAACAGTGGTGCTAACTGGCGTTGCGCTGATACCAAATGTAAAACTGGGTGTCTGATTAGTCCCAGGCTGATTATAATCATGTTGGGCATTGGCAGCGTTCGTGCCTGTAAACATGTTTCAAAATATTGCCATCACAATTAGGCATTAGTTAAGAATTAACTAACATAGTATATTAACACTGAAGAGTCAAGAGACCAGTATTTGAGGGACATATTTCCATTCGTTCGTTATGAGATCACTTCTAATGAGTTATTTTGTTTTGTTTTGTCATGATTATATATTTTAAACCACCCTTTAATGTCACTTATAATATAGTTCTGAAAACCGCTGGAATAATTAATACTTACAATGTAACAGTAAAGTAGATGTTTAGCATGTTTAAACTTTCTCTACTGATGGCGGCGTAGTGAGTTTGTTCTATGTGACATGTCAGTGGACCATACATGTTTACATCATGTTCAGAGAGTATAAGTAAACAATGAATGCAAAACTACCTAGTAAATCACAAACAGCCATCAGTGGTTAGGGTTGATAGTAGTAATATTGGCGCAAAACGGGTATGAAATGTGGCTTCAAGCCACCGTGTATGTTTCTATATAACCCATGTGACATGGCAGAAAAATGTCGGAAATGGTATGGGCAGAAGCCACAGTTTTCATAATTCCTGGGCAAGAGGGAGAAAATCCGGCCCTTGTTAACGGGACGGTGTGGAGGGGGTCTAGAGGATCGTTTGGGGTGAGTAAAAGCGGTTCTATCTTGTCCGTCCATCGAGTAGGGAATTGCACGGACCCGACACAACATAATAATCAATGGCGTAGAAGAATATGGAATAGACCAGATCACCAGACTATCAATCAATCAATCATTTGCCATGCCGGAAAGCGTGGGCGGTCATGATTCGCCATTTCACTCGATCACCAGAGTCGTGGATCAGCTCAGTGTTCCTGTCTCGTCCATGCCATGTGGCCAAGCCATCCAGGTATTTTCCTCTCGGTCTTCCTCTTGGTCTGTTCCCTTCGATCTTGCCAGCTGTCACTAAGTTCTCCAGTCCATTTCTTCTCATAACATGTCCAAAATTTTTTGACTGTCTACGTCTAATTTCTCTAATCAATCTACGATTTTCATTTGTCTCTTGTAGTACTTGGTCATTAGTTTTTCTATCTGTCCATGGTATTCTTTGCATTTTCCTCAGAAACCACATTTCTGCAGCCATCAGATGTTTTTCAGCTTGACTGCACATTGTCCAAGTTTCACATCCATACAAAAGAACAGGCTCTATGTATCCCCTCAACATTCTTTTTCTCGTTTCAATTGACATCATTTTATTGGTCAGAATGTTTTTCATCTTGCTAAAGGCTACTTTCGCAATGGCGATTCTTGTTCTAATCTCTCCAAGGCATCTGCCATCAGATGTTTTGACTGTTCCGAGATAATTGAACCGATTCACTTGTTGAAGAATATTCCCATTTACTTGTATATTACATTGTGGTACTTCGTTCTTCCTAGTGACGACCATAACCTGTGTCTTCCTACAATTTAATTCCAACCCCAGCTGCTCACTGTGTACAACCACAGCGTCTACTAATTGTTGCAGATCCTGTGCATTGTCTGCAATCAATACTGTATCATCTGCATATCTAATGTTATTTATGTTTCGTCCTCCAATGCTGATTCCATTTAGGTCTTCTACATTTCTGAAAATATTTTCACTGTATAGGGAAAAAAGATCTGGAGACATTACACATCCCTGCCTAACACCTCTCTTAATAGGTTGGTATTGTCCTACTTCATTATCAATTCTTATGGCAGCTTGTTGTTTCCAATATATGTTTTTTATAAGTCTAATGTCTTTCCCATCAATTTGTATATCTGCAAGCATATCCACAATGTTGACATGTCTAACTCAATCAAAAGCCTTTGTGTAGTCAATAAAGCAAAGATGTATATCCTTGTTTACTTCTAAAGCACGTTCAATAACTGTTCGCAGCATATACACAGCATTTACTGTACCCTTTCCTTCTACAAAACCACATTGTTCTTCCCCTATTTCAGGTTGTATTTTCTTCCTCACTCTTTGCATGATAATTCGTAACAAAATCTTTGTGATGTGACTCATTATACTAAATGTTCTATGTTGATCACATTCTAAGGTTCCTGATTTCTTTGGGATTGCAATAAATACAGAATTACATATTTCAGAAGGTATATCTCCAGTATCATATAATGTGTTCAGCAGTCTAGTGACTTGCTCTAGTCCAAATTCTTCTAAAGCTTTAATCATTTCTGTTGTGATGTTATCTGCACCGGGGGCCTTGCCAGCTTTCATATGCTTAAGAACATTTTGAACCTCCATCTTTAAAATTGCTGGTCCTTCATTATTAAATCTAATAGCATACTGTTCCTCTCTGTTATCATTATACAGGTCTTTCACATAATCTGTCCATACATGTAGAATCTGATCTTTTTCTATTATGATTTTGCCATCTTTAGTTTTTAGACAGCCTGTTGATGTACTTGTTCTTTTATTAGTAAGTTCCTGAATTCTTTTGTGCACTAATTTGGTATTTTGACTGTTTTGGTATTTTGACATCAGACTGCTGAACGCAATATATGATACTGGTTATATATTGAATTATGTAATTCTATATTTATTAAAATCCCGAAGAAATCGGGAGCTTTGGAATGTGATCAACATCGAACAATTAGTATAATGAGCCACATCACGAAGATCGTGCTAAGAATTATCATGCAGAGTTAGGAAGAAAATACAAGCCGAAATAGGAGAAAAACAATGTGGGTTTGTAGAAGGCAAGGGTACAGTAAATACTGTATATATGCTGAGAATATTAACTGAGCGTTCTGTAGAAGTAAACAATGACCTACACCTTTGGTTTATTGACTACAAAAGGCTTTCGATAAAGTAAGACATGACAATATAATAGCGATGCTGAAAGATCTATAAATTGATAGGCAAGACCTCAGACATATAAAAGACAATATTGGAAACAACAAGTTGCCATAGGGATTGATAATGAAGTAGGTCAATATCAGCATATTAAGATAGGTGTGAGACAGGGATCCGTAATGTGTCCAGATGTTTTTTTTTTTTTTTTTTCAAGGTACAGTGACAATATTTTCACTTAAGTAGAAGATATTAAAAGAATCATCATTGGGGGAAGAAATATCAATAACATTATATATGTAGATTATACATTATTTATTGCAGACAATGAACAGGATCTGCAACATTTAGTAGATGCGGTTGTTGCACACAGTGAACAACTAGCGTTGAAATTAAATTGTAAGAAGACACAGATTATGGTCGTCTCCAGGAAGAACGAAATATCACAATGCAATATGCAAGTAAATGGGAATATCCTTAAGCTAGTGAATCGGTACAATTATCTCGGAACAGTCATAACATCTGACGGGAAATGTCTTGAAAAGGTTAAAACAAGAATCTCCATGACGAGGGGAGCCTTTAGTAAGATGGGAAACACACTGACCAATAACAAGATGTCATTTGCAACGAGAAAAACAGTGTTAGGGTGCCACACAGAACCTGTGCTTTGTATGGATGTGAAGCGAGCACAATGAACAAACTGGCTGAAAAACAAATGATGGCTGGGGAAATGTGGTTTCTGAAGAAAATGCAAAGGATACCATGAACAGGCAGAAAAACCAATGACCAAGTCCTACAAAAAAGAAACGAAAATCGTAGACTGATTAGAGAAATTAGACGTGGACAGTCAACATTTTTGGTCACGTTATGAAAAGAAATAAATTGGAGAACTTGGTGACAACTGGCAAGATTGTGGGGAAAAGAACAAGGGGAAGGCAGAGAAGTAAATACCTGGATGGCTTTACCACGTTGCATGTCTAGACAAGAACACTGAACTGCTCCACGTCTCTGGTGATGTAGTGAGATTGCAAGATATGACGGCACACGATTACCGGCATGGCACATGATGATAATGATGATTGAACCTGGTGACCGCCGCTGTCGTATGACTCAAATTCCTGACTTCACCTCCCACAGAGCGGTCTCCATTTTACTTGTCGTGTCGAACTTGTGCTAAACTTAACATACCGATGCGAGAACCACTATATGCGCATAAATTACTGACAACACACCTGGGCATAAATAAATCAATTACCGTCGACCTTTTTCACAAAAATACGCGCCAAAATTGATGTGGTGGATATGTCGCATTTAGCATCAGCTCGCATATCTGAGTGTAGGCACAGCGATCTGCGTGCGTGTGAGTGTGTGTGTGTGTGTGTGTGTGTGTGTGTGTGTGTGTGTGTGTGTGTGTGTGTGTGTGTGTACGTGTATAGGCAGAGACAAATTGTCTTTGTCCATGTATGATTCATGACGGATTTGCCACGACTCCACAAACACCGACGTATTTTTATTGTGCACATATCATCACAACATATGGACAACGATCACAGTCAAATTAATAAGCTTGTGAGGGTTCAGCCGTGGACGGCTGCTAATAGCGGCTGACTCAGTCTCAGGACTATTCGTCTGAGCCAGGGATGGATCCTAATATAATTTCAACTTGAGGTTGAGCTGAGTAGGGGTAATAGTGACATTGAAATTGTGCATAACATTCTATTGCCAGCTTCTCAGCCAGCCAGATCGGGAAAAGCAGACAGGATAGCAACATTTGTAGTCGGGTATTTTGTCTCGTACAGAACGTCGGTAAATAACGTCACGTGGTATATACCAACGAAGAGTCGCCACCAAAAAAAAATTAAATAACACTGGTTGTTTACTAGTGGTTATATTAATTAGAGCATTATAAATAGTTAATTGCATGGTGAGTGGTTAGATGTTTGATTGATGGATGTTAAGTGTGTTGGGTTAAATGAGGTTGCTTATTAACAATTATATTAATTATAGTGTATTATTAATGCTTGATTAGTTCACGTGTGTGTGTGTATGTGTGTGTGAATGCTTGTAGCTTGTGTGTGTGAATATTTGTAGCTGGTGTGTGTGTGTGTGCTTGTGTGTAAATGCTTGCAGCTAGTGTGAGTGTTAGCGAATAATTGTAGCTTGTGTGTGCGTGTGTGAATTCTTGTAGCTTGTGTGTGTGTGTGTGTGTATGTGTGTGTGTGTGTGTGTGTGTGTGTGAATGTGTGTAGCTTACGTGTGTGTTCTTGTGTTTCTCTGTGTGTTGTAGACTTTCATCTTTTCCAGTATGTCCTCATATTCAGCAATCATCGAAGAGTCTCAGTAATAACGGTACCAATTTCAGCCTCCTTATGTATGTATTTGGTCATTCCTAAGGAGAATCAGGCAGTGAGTGTTACTGTATATAGATATCGAACAGTTTTATATTTGCGTGAGTGTTTGTGATTTAATAGGTATGTTTACATTCAGTAGTTTCGTTCTGAATGACCGATGCTTCATACAATTAAAAGCAAAGCAAGGCATTGTGCTACCAAATCTCCCCCACCCGAGCAACCCTCCCTCTCTCTCTCTCTCTCTCTCTCTCTCTCTCTCTCTCTCTCTCTCTCTCTCTCTCTCTCTCTCTCTCTCCTGGTAATGGATAGTGACGTTTGTTTTATTTCGTCTTATTTCCACAGAACACGCTGTGTCTACCACGGAAGGATCACCAAAAGCGAGTTGTTATTACAAACAAATATGTTGTCTTTAAAACTAAAAAAAAAATTATAAATACAGACTAATTGACCACCTCTCAAAATTTTCTTATTACTCATATGACCTAGAGTTCACAAGCCTGAACACACGACTTCTTGACTTATACAGAATTATGAGGCTAGATATACCCAAATGGTAATAGTTCATGTACTACCTCAGTGCTATGAAGACGACAAAGGGTCCCCTCTCTTTAATATTTCTCATGGACACTGAAGTTTTTGTTCTTTATTGGCCTGTGCTTTTGGCGTACTAATTTGGTGTTTTTCAATCTGCCATTTCACTCAAGTCATGTTTTGCATAATTTTCTTCTAATTCACATGTAGTTATTTTTGTTGATTCTATTGAATTTCTTTAGTTTTAAAATGACTTCAGTCATCCATTTCTTCTGGCCTATCATCTTCAGTTTTAGCAAACTTGAACCTGCATCATATCTGAGTTCTTCAATATTGCTTATTGGATATTGACATAGTGAAATATAATTTCTAGTTCAGATGGTGTGTCAAATCTGTCCTTTATTTCCTTAATGAAATTGACTTTTCAATTTACATAGATTAAATATGTTTAACCTAACTTTATGTCGCCCATAGATATGTTCGTCTTGCAAACCGAAAACATACTCTCCAAAAAATGACTGTTCTGCATACAATGTATAGTGAGATGTTACAAACACCATGTATTAACTTTATATATCGTTGTTGTTTTTTCCTCTTTTCACAGGTTGTGTCTTACAGTGACTACCTCTTGGAGACTCGTCACAATCTTTTGTATGCCAAATAGGTATGTTATATATTATAGGATTTCTTGGTGGTATAAACATTAATTGAAATTGTTTTTAAAGTGAAAATTAAAATGTTGCAGAACACTAAAGTTATTGTGTTTGAATTTGTATTTCACATGTGCTTGTTTGACACTGGTCAGTGTTAAACGTGTACGTGTTGTTGAAATATAAAGACTGTTCAAAGCTGCTATTAACACTAACCACCATATCAAATTTGCTGTGTTTTCACGAAGAACTTTTGAAGATGGCCACCAAACAAACTGACTACCACGTTTGTGCTACTTGTGGGAAATCCTTCACATTTTATCCCTCTCACCCGCACCATAGATCAAGTGCATTTATATCATATATGTGGCAAATTGCATCATAGGAAAGATTTTCTATAAAGACATAAGATCACACCACACATGACATGCCACATGCATCAGCAATACATATGAACACATCAGCGTCATCAGCAACAACATCACGCAAAAGGAAAACATCAACAGATACAACTATTGCACAACAACAGAAACAAGACGTGAACGCGAATATTCTTCACAAACTGATAGAAGAGGAAACAGACATACTATTTGCAGATTAGCCAGAGACACTACACATCCTTCCAGACAAAAATCCAACAGACATAAAGAGATAATTAGTATGGAATCAAGACACACCACAAGATAAACAAACATATATCTGTATAAACATTCTATATTAATCCACAGACACAATAACCTATAGACTGGACTGAGACACAGTATAATTTATTCCAAAGTCAAAATAGTAGATTCAAGATCAACTTTAGTTACATACAACCCATTCAGACCAAGAGAGACACACGGCCTTCGCTTCTTCCATGATTGTTCTAATAATGCCTCTGTGTTAGAACTTCCACACCTAATCAACAATGCAAACGACTTTGATGACTTTGTCAAAACAGTACACGAACACGACCTTCTGACCTACTTTATGTAACAACACCAAAACACCAAGTTTACTCTAGATTGAGAAAAGGTCACTGCCATGAGCCTATGGTAGGTCATGTAATAGTGAACCGAGAGACTATTTTTACATTCTTCCTATCCCCGAGTTCCCCAATGGTTGTTGTTTAGGAGACATTCCAGATCACATCACCCAAAATAAAGCCATTAGTACACTACAACATGATTCTAACTCTAAACATTATACAGATAACCCATGCTTATTAGAGCCCTAAAGTTATTCAGATTAGGTCCCGTTAAGAATCTCAGGAAACCAATGCAGATTTTAGCTAGACAGTGGCATACTCATCAAAGTATAGCTTCGTTAGTTAATTGTCCCGGGGTTAATTAGTTAGCATTCCCAACTTATAACAATGTTCAATCAATAATGTCCCATGCCGAAAAGCGTGGACGGTCATGATTCGCCATTTTACTCAATCACCCGAGGCGTGGATCAGCTCAGTGTTCCTGTCTCGTCCATGCCATGTGGCCAAGCCATCCAGGTATTTTCCTCTCCGTCTTCCTCTTGGTCTGTTCCCTTCGATCTTGCCAGTTTTCACTAAGTTCTCAAATCAATGTCTTCTCATAACATGTCCACAAAATTTTGACTGTCTACGTCTAATATCTCTAATCAATTTACGAGTTTCGTTTGTCTCCTGTAGTACGTGATCATTGGTTTGTCTACCTGCCCATGGTATTCTTTGCATTTTCCTCAGAAAACACAATGTTAATAATACAATGGACTTAATATTGATAGTTTTGATACGATAACCTATCCCTTGTTTTTAAACTTAAAGGTAGTGGGAATTATAATGATACGTTGCGTTATTATGTTTTTAAGATTATTTCATGTACATTAGTGACATAAATAGGGCAGCTCATGCTTTTTTGTGTGATAAATTTGAGAAGTTGTTGAAGGTTATTTATTAGGATATGGATAAGCATTGGGAAAATGTAACAGGGGAAAGACAGTAGATTAACTTAAAGGAGTGATCTACAATCCACCAGCGAACATTTGGGAATTAATTGTGGAGCAATACATTCCAGTGGACACTAGTTTTTGAATACCCATATAGAGCCACATATGATTATGAATGTTGTATTTACTTATACAAAATTACCCGGGGGAAACCAAGTCTACTAAATTTTTAGCTAAACATATTTCTATGTGGTGCTGAGTAGCTTCCAGTGTCCCTGGGTTAGCATCTTCTGTTTGTTTCATATCAAAAGGTGATCCCCAAGATTTGGCTAATAAAATGCTTGAGCATCTACACAACATTTAAGTGAACACATACGAACTCTTACAAGAACACCTTATTGATGTATATTGACAATTCGGCAAGTCGAATCACCCAACCATGGGTTCTGAATAAAATTCGCATTTGAGGGAGCTGCCAGTCATAAGTTTCAGCGCGGGAAAGTTCGAACTTAATATAAAATTTATTTAATATCATATTGTATTAAAGCTAAAGAATCCCTTCAAGTTTGCAGGTAAAGAAATAACAACATTATGTATATTGCCACTGAATACTTAAAATTCTTAGAAATTAGTAATTGTTTTGCGTCAGGGTTTAGCTATTCAAAGTACTTAGACGCATATAATAGTAGAGAAACAAAAGGATATTTCTGCCAAGAATATATAACAGAATTATACAGATTACATGACACGTAGTTACCTCCACACTCAGATTTTTTCTTAAAACTTAGAAACTGGAACCAACATTGTCAGAGAGTCTGGGTAGCTAATAATATATCCATGTTAGAAGATTTTCCCATCTGGTACGCCAACAAAGATGTAGTCCCATTCTTAAGTGCATCAGAGGAAAACGTTACATTTTATGCTAAGTTGGGTATAGATCTCCGATCTCCCTGGCTAAAGAGGTTAACGACATTATTCGTAATCCCGTATATTCACGTGGGGGGAAACAGCACCTGCGAGAATCGGCTGCGATTCGCACCACGCTAATAACTCATGAGGTTTGTGAGCCAGTCGATCAGAAAGCAATGGCAAACTACTTAACGCAAAACTTGCCTAGTACACCAACAGCAGCTGAAAATGCTGGTGTTGAATGCAACGTCCTGTAAGGGATATTTGTTGCATATCCTTTACAGGACAGCGCTGTCATCATTACATCTTTCAGTTGAGTGTTGATTTCTTTGCAAGATTACGCTCAGTAGTTTGCCATTGATTTCTGAGCGACCGGCCCAATTCTCCGTAAGTTACCGATGCGGAGTGTACTGCTACCAATTCTCACGCAACGTCACGTTACGTACGAGAGTATACGAGATTACGGAGAAAGTCGTATAATCTCTAGACCACAGAGACCGGCCCCTGTAAGGGATATGCAACATAAAAATAAGATATAGATATGTTTAAGTGTGTTATTCTGATACAGATTTAGTTACTACTAATTCATGTCAGGCTTGTTAGGATATAAAATTATATGAAAATAGAACCTCAGGGTTGTTTAAATTAGAATATAAGTTGTCAGGAATGGTATCCTTATGCAGTAAGATTTACCAATTTTTCATGGATTGCAACAAATACTGGCTTCAAGAAATAAGACTCCTCTATATATAATACACACAACACAGAAACGCTTTATAATATTTCTACATTAAACGTCAAGTACAGCTTGACAATGTCACCACATCACCATTCAACATTTAATTCTATATTACTTGCCTAGCAAAACAGTGTAATAAACTAACAATTGTTATGGCGCTGTAGTTATATTTTATGCGTTTATAATGGTGTTGATAATTAACGTGTTTGCTACAGTTATAAAAAAAATTTGCTACTTTTATACTATAGTTATTATATTTGAAACTATAAACATGTACATGCTGACTAATACACATATTGGCGTCATCTCTAAAAATTGTGTTAATAAAGATTGAAACACTGTTCTTCTTACCATCAGTTTACACAGAAATGTATACCCTATCATGAATTAATAAATAATTATATATTATATCGACAGTTTTTTTTAGTGTTAATATGTTCTTGTTATCTTGTTTCTTGTTATGTCCTTGTCATGTTTCGTTTTCGTATGTTGTATTCCTCTACACTGTTATATTTTCCTTTTCATTCTTGTTGTCTTGTACAGATGCTATGTCTGTTTATGTTCTTCTTGTTCCTTTGTTACACATGGAACAGCATAGTCGTACTGATGAATTGGTACAAGTAACACAAAAACATCAAAAAGACATAAAGAATCACACCATACAGTAAACAATCAAAAGAAGATCGAACAGTTTTTTTTTTTTCTGTTATTTTTACATATACGGACTGATTTTTGAAATCCATACACATTGTCTCTTTTTTCCATGACTTCTTCAGTGACACACGATTGTCACTTACATTCAGTGGCACAAAGTTGTCTGAGTAGTCATAGGGTGTCTGCTTGTCCCCCGTCTGGTAGGTTAACATCTGATCAACATCTGGCTATAGTTTGGTGCAGTATGCTGACTATTGTATCAAAGGGTGTATCAATCATCTGGGTGTTGTAGGCTCCATCACACATCTGACTATCGTAGTTTGGTTTATTATTGTAGGCATCATACTGATATGGTACATTGCTGGTTATAAGTTGACTTTATTGACTGGTTTGGCTGTGAGCCGATTAATTCAGTTAAAATCTCACTCTACATAGCTATCAACTGTTCATATTCTTGGCGACTGCCATTCCCATTCTCTGATATGATACAAGCACTAACTTGACACCATCACCCTCTAGTCTAACAGATTCACCACCACGAGCCATAGGCCCAGTTAGCGGATATCGTTTTCAGTTCTGTAGTCATTTTCGGTTCACAATGAACGACTGGTGCCAAATAGCGAGTGCGATGGAATGACGTAGTATTAATAAGGTAGAAATCCTTTACACCAAAAATGCTAGGAAATAAAAGAGACGGCATGACAACAACAAAACGTCACACGGAGATGACAACAGCAACGGCAGACTTGCAGGAAGATTTGGAAGACGGCGGTGCATTTTCAATGTCAGAGAATTTAAGTTCGCTAAGGATTAGAGTGACATTAAATCAGTGGCTTGAATAGTAACAGCAGACGGGAAAGAATAGTTGCCAAGAATGATACGTGATATCGCCACGGATAAACGAACCTGCAAACGGTGAAATTAGTATATTGTTGCAAAAAGGCGAGACGCATACTTGATGGATAGAAAGAAGAATCCTAGAGAACAAGTAGGGCAACATGTAAACATTTTGTGATAACACAGGTTTGTGATTTATACTAATATTAATTTCAATAATAATACTTACTGCCGGCCCTGGCGAAACAGGCCCAGTAAGAGTTGAGTATTATTTGTGATAATCCAACCTTGTAAGTTATGGAAAATTAAATGGAGATTTTGTTGTTGAACGTCCATGAATCGATTTTCGTCATTCAAGTTAGAGTTAACTCGCAGAGTTCATATTACTGTTACTTGTTTTTGCGAGCTGCAGTTATTTCGTTATCGATTGTCTGTTGGAATTGATGAACAACCCGTTAGCAGTGATATGGCAACTGGTAATAACCGCAGGTTTGTATATCAGTGGTTGAGCCACGTTTAAACTGGTTTCAACGAGTTTTATGCATAACCAATCCACCTACTAGGACAATACATGTTTAGACTTGTTTTACGTATTTAGGGTGTGACTAATTGACCTAAATTTCGATCATTGATCCGTTGTGTATTTGAAAATGACTGTAGAATACGTGACATACTCACCCTACGCTATTTCCTTATGATAAAATAGATAGCGTACAGACGACAGGTGTTACTTAGTACTTCTTTTAAGACACGCGTGTTGTACATCAAGGCTCTGTCTAAATGATTCTCTATAAACTTGATTATGTCAGCGTAAACTGGGACTCATATCAAAGTACATACAGAGTACATTTGAATAACGAAGACACAAACCATAAATTATACGATTTATTGCCTGGCATATTTCGCCGTATCTCGTCAGGTACACACTGCAGAATTCACACAACATAGAGTAAAATAACTAGCTAGTCCTTCAAGCTGAAATATACACATGTTCGCACAGTAATGCCAATTATCTACCACGGTAATTTTAAACTGACTATCGTGTCTTTCTGTCTGCACAAAACTGGCCTTTGTTGGTTAATAATGATGGATTCTGCAAATTTTAACAATCAACTATTTTGTGTATTAAACAAAACGCGCAAAGCGCTGCCTCTATCAATTACATGACCGGGCACTAAGACGTGCCGTGCAATGGACGACGTCGGATGTTTGTAAATGTGATGTGTAGGCCTTCCCATGATCCCAACGCCTGTGTATAGTATCCTGTCAATCCAGTTGGGTATGTGTTCAGCAATCCTGCGGTGTAACTGCCGCTCTGTTCTGCCGATTTAGGTAGACTCGCACATGCATGTGAATTGGTAAATGCAATTGGATTTGGTGTACAGAGGGGCATATATTTTTTTACTGCTGAGGTGGAAATATGTGTGGTTCTCTACCTAATAACTGGAGTTGCAGCACAAAATGTTCGGTCGACTGCTGTAATGTGCCGGTCCTGTGGACGTTGACATTCCCTCGAAAGGTTATCTGAATAAGTACCTTGAGCGTGAGGACTGTAGTTTCATCTGGTTTTGGTTTGGGCTTTTGGCAGTGTCGCTTCATAAATCCTGTGGAGTACCCATTTAGTTGTAAGACATTCTTCGGAGTTTCAATTTCCTCTGTCAGTGTGTCCTGGATGCATATTTCCATTTCCATTTTTGGTACAAATACCCCCTTTCAGCCTTCGTTTTCCGACATGGCTATGTAGGGTGTCAATGGTGTAACTTGAAATTTCTATTTCGTAATTTGGGCTGCTTGTTAACAGCTTACCGGCTTCTGATGGGTTGATAGGGCATTACATGTCTGGACAGAGTCGCGCACTTGTTGAGGCCTGGAGTAATATTTATATTGTGTACAGTCAAATTAATTGCCGAAGTCTTTGCCCACCAGACCCATCGCTAGATCAGTACTTGAAAAGGTTTGTATGTATTGATTACGTTAAAAGTCAATCTTCAAAGGTTTGCTAGTAGCAGATAGTCCATCGACAGTTACGTTCAGATACGTCAGACCAAAACTTTAAATATTATCAAGATTAGCGTTGAAGGGCCGTGGAGGGCTCGTGACGTAACTAACCCAATCACGATGCGGGTGGGTGACTCACGAATAGATTATCTTGTGTGAGATAACATCCCCTGAGTGATAGCTAGTGTCGTTAGCACCACTCGTCTGACCGCGTTGGCTCTCATTAAGGCTATCATATCTGGGAGAGAGAGGGACGACCAGATGTAGTTTGGCATTAGTTAGTTAGTTAGTTAGTTAGTTAGTTAGTAAGTTAGTTAGTTAGTTAGTTAGTTAGTTAGTTAGTTATGTCAGAATCTCTAATGTCTCCAACCGAGATGCAGTAACATCGTTACGCCCGCCAGGCGAATAGTTGCCAACCGGGATGCAGTAACATCGTTACGCCCGCCAGGCGAGTACCAGTTACCTGCCCGCAGGTTGCCGGTTGACGTGATCGGCAGCGGTCAGGCAAGGACAAAGCAAGACGCACGCAGTCCTCGTGAAGCCAATCCACAGGGCAAGCGCTGTGCGGGGAAACCGGCAGACAGCTTGGGAACTCGGACATGACAGGACGTGTGGGTTGAGAAAGGCTTCGTGTAGTTCTGTGCCCGAAAGTCCAGTGCTTGTATATCTTGTGAGATAGACCGTGAAGCTCTGGGTTTTGTCTGTAAGTGTACTGATGTATTGTATATGTATAGTAGTGATCATCACATGCCAAACTAGATCGTATTGCATGTGAATTGTAAATGAATCCATTGAACTTAGTGCCATTGTGTGTCAAGTCCAATCCTTGTGTACTTGTACTTGTCTCACATATGTTAGGTCCAACGAGCCAGGTTTAAGATCCTGACATGTGTGAACGTGGAAGGCTCGTCCTCTTAGATTGTTTGAACTTGTAAACGTGTAAAACATCAGTGATTGTGTAACTTGTCGCCATTTTGAACTTGTCGCCATTTTTGACCTTGTCGCCATCTTGCAAACATGATGTCTATGTCCTTACGGAATGTCATCGTGATGTAAGTGATGTACCATCATTGTTGTAGATTGTTGAAAGATATCTAGATTGTATTTGTGAAGTTAGTTGTGGAAAGCAGAAGGTTTGGGAAAGAAAGTGACTTGTGATTTGAAAAAAAATTGTTGACCGACGACATTACGACCTACAATTACACTCAACGCCATACAAACCTAATCAAAACTTAGTGACAAGCATACACCTCACATAAAGGTAGATTCTAACTTATTTTCTCCCAAAAGAAAGCAGGTTTTCTGTGCAATCTGAAACCGTTGCCCGTAGAGGTCATTTGTCCTTGAAGTAGCGACCCTACAGTTCCTAGCCCTGGTGTGAACCGTTCTCCACCGCATCCAGTACACTTGAGTATATTTTTCTTGTATATACTTTCGGATGCAAATTTGGGCATAAATTGTAAGTTCAACAAGATTGTAAATTTGTCACGTTACTAACACCGTGTAACAAATTGTGTGTCTGATAACTCATTGTCATTTAAACATTCCATCATGTCTTCGTTAAACGACTTCATCGAGATGGGTTAAAAGCTAAAGTTAACTGGTGACGAGTTAACAAAGTGGAGCGAAACAAAATATTCTGAACACCTTCTAGTACAAGAAAAATCTAACGAACGCGAAGAAAGAGCGGCTGAAAGGGCATTAAAACAGGCAGAGCTAGAATTATCTGCGAAAACGAAACAAGCGGAGTTAGATACTGAATTGAGGAGGGCAGAAATAACAGCTCAAAGTAAACGAGAGGAGCTTGAATTACAACTCAAAATTAAACAGATGGAAACCGAGACTGCCATAGACAAAGGGTCTAAGAAATCTGAAAGACTGGAAAAAGAAAACCAGTACAAAAAGTATCAAGGTATTGTGAGAAATTATACCTCAGGTGACTGCATTGCAGCGTTCACCCAGAATTTTGAAACTTTAATGGACCACTATCAGGTCCCAGTTTCTGAATGGAACATTATTTATATGAGGAGTTTGTCAGGGGAACCTCTGAAAGTCATAGAGACTATCCCTAAAGACCTCAGAAAAGATTACCACTATCTAAAGTTAAAAATTATGGCACATTTTATGCTAGATGAGGCAGGTTACAAAGAAAAGTTCAGCAAATTGAGTCCAAAACCTACTCAAACGTTCTCTGATTATGTCTCCGTAGTCCGAGACGTATTTACAAAATGGCTTTCAGCAGCCAAAGTAAATAAAGACTTTCATAAGTTAGAAGACCTCATCATCAGGGATAAAATCATCACATCCCTTCAACCATCATTTTCAAAATTGTTGCTAGAGAATGAATGTACGAGTGTAGAACAGATTGAGAGACGTGGTTCGGCGTACTATGCAGCCAATAAACATTGTTTTGTGAGTGAGGCTACTGTTACAAACTTCGTAGCAGCTGCTAACTATGAAAAACATCGATCAGAACCCTACAATAGGCAAAGAACATATAAGCCTACTTCTGAGAAATACAATCATTGTAGATTTTGTAACATTTCACACCACCAAGGTGAAATGTGCGACAAGAATCCGGCATACATTACATACTTACAGAATTTCATAAATAGTCAGGATAAAGAACGTAAAACCTTTAAAAAGGCACGAAAATGCTTCCTCTGTAAAGCGTACGGCCACTGGCGTCATGCGTGTAAAGGAAGGCAAATGACCAAGAAAGCAAATGCCGCCTTATTTGACAGTTCATCATCAGATAAAGAACACTCAGAAAATCACCCCGTGAACTCAGCACAGGCATTTGACATGTTTAATTCACATAAATGTACTATATGTAATACCTTTTATGAAGATGGCATTTTAACATGCGGCCACTCCATTCCTATTGCCAATGAGGAAGCTAATTTGGTAATAGATTCCAAAGGCAGAATAAACATCCACCAGGGATATGTGAATGGTAAGCCTGCTACAGTCCTTCGTAACACCGGAAGTTCTATTATAGGGTTAAAGAGAAAGTTCATAATGCCTACAGACTATACAGGCAGGCACGTAACATGCAGAACATTCTCTGGAAATATCAAAAAGTACCCAATAGCATGGGCATATATTCAGACACCATTCCTCACTGGGAAAGTAAAATGCGCTGCATTAACTAACCCTGTGTGTGATATTATCATTGGGAACTTACCAGAGGTGAACGATATGCCTCATGATATTATATCTGTTTGCATTGATGATAACATAACATCATCACCATCACATGTCATCATTGAAAGTATGGTATCACCAAATGAATGTATGGTAGCTAATGGAGCACTAACATCTCATGAAATTATTGACCAAAATGTTTCATCACCATCTGATATCATTAAATGTGTGAACGCAGTAACCAGATCGACTGCTAGAGTGCAAGGTGAAATTAATCAAACTGAGGCTATAGAAATGCTTAGCCAAGTGATACTACCTTCTAAAACCATGAAGGAGAATTTTGTAACAGCCCAAAAGGCTGATCCTTCACTATATAAATATTTTAATCTGATCGGGCAAAAGCCAAAGATAACTAAAAATGCAAGATGGCATTTTGCTCAGAAAAATTGCATCCTCACCCGGTACTATACCAGAGGTAACAGCACCACAGAGCAAACTGTTTTGCCAATTGAATACCGTAAGCAAGCCTTACATCTTGCCCATGATATACCTCTTGCAGGGCATATGGCATACTCCAAGACCAGATCAAGATTACTAACACAGTTTTATTGGCCAAGATTCTGCAATGACATTAAGCAATATTGTAGTAGTTGTGATATCTGCCAAAAACTAGTGAAGAAAGGTAAAAACCCACAGGCCAAATTACAAATTACCGACTTAGCCAGTCGACCTTTTGAGAAAATATCTGTCGACATAGTGGGCCCTCTGAATCAAGTAACATCCAGAGGGAATAGATTTATCATTACCGTCATTGATTTATGTAGCCGCTGGCCTGAAGCGATTCCGTTAAAGAACATAACTGTCAATGATATTATGGAAGTTTTCTTCCATATATTCTCACGAATAGGATTTCAAGACACTATCCTATCAGATCGAGGAAGCCAATTCATTGCATCATCTACTTAAGCTTTCACCAAAATGTTAGGGGTGAAACAATGTTTCAATTCACCATACCATCCTCACTCAACGGGAATCATAGAAAAGTTTAATGGGGATTTGAAGCATATGCTTGCTAAGGTCACTCAAGAATATCCCAACAACTGGGACATATATTTGCCTGCTATACTCTTTGCTTATCGCGAGGTCCCACATTCTAGTACTTGATTCTCTCCTTTTGAACTTATCTATGGTGCCAAGCCGCGAGGCCCATTGAGTATTTACCATTCAATGTTAACTGAAGCCACCCCTTTACTTAAACCCATATCATCATACGTATATGTCACATCTTTGCGTGAAAGAATCATCAAATCGTGTACTATTGCAAAAGAAGCACTAAAACTATCTGGTGCTACATATAGACAATATGCAGACAAAGGTAACAGGACAATAACGTTGACACCTGGACAGGACGTACTTCTTCTCTTACCTAGTGACCGACACTTATTGACTGACTCTTGGCAAGGATCATTTAAAGTAATAAGACAGATTTCAACGGTAGACTATGAGATTCAAATAAAAGACAAACAGAAAATAGTCCACATCAATATGCTAAGACCATACTACAACAGAGACAACGAACAAGACGATACAACAGCTTCTACAGTTATAATAGACCATGAATATGACGAAGATAGTAACGAAATTCCAACACCAGCATTAGACACGACAAACTGTTTGAAAGAAATCAAAATAAACCCAAATTTGACTCAAGCAGAAACAGACAGTTGCAAACATCTCATACAACAGTACAACACCATCTTCTCCAACAACCCAGGACAAACAGAATTAGTACAACATCACATCACGCTCACTTCAAACACACCAATAAAATGCAGACCTTACACCATTCCATTACATTACAAAGAAAACTTACATCAAGAGATCATTAGCTTAGAAAAAACAACATCATTAGACGATCCCAATCACATTTTTCGTCTCCAATGGTCATGGTACGCAAAAAGGACAACACGATAAGACTCGGTGTAGATTATCGAAAATTAAATAAAATAACACTTTTAGATCTGGAACCAATGACCAACTGCGAAGATCTACTGACAGAACTGACAGACTCTAGGTTCTTTACGAAGTTAGATATGACTAAAGGTTATTGGCAGATAACGGTACACGAGCAGAGCAGACATCTAACAGCCTTTACCACACCTTGGGGACTGTACGAATGGTGCAAATTGCCATTCGGCCTAGTCAATGCCCCAGCGACATTCGTACGTATGACACGACTCTTACTTGTGGACATATCAAATATTATCTGTTACATGGACGACATTTGTGTTCACACAAAGACGATGACAGACCACATAAAGACATTACAGCAGACTTTTGAACGGATCAGACAGCACGGACTGACTGTGAAGCCTACAAAATTTGACATAGCCTATCAAGAAATCTTCATTTTTAGGGTATAAAATATCTAATGGCTTTGTCACGACAGACGATAACATCGTGTCTAAAATACTGAAACTCTCACTTCCGACTACCAAGAAACAAGTCAGAAGTGTGTTAGGACTATTAAATTATTATAGGCAGTTAATACCAGATTTTGCTGAACTGACAGAAACATTTACTAACCTACTAACGAAAAACCAGCCTGAAAAGATTGTAAACAATGAATGCCAAAAATTTGCATCCCAGAAAGTGTTATCGTATTTTTCTGAGAATAGTTTAAAGAATCCCATTCTCAAATCGCCAAATTTACATATTCCTTTCAGATTACGCACAGACGCGAGCTCCGTGGCGATTGGGGCAGTTCTGTTACAGGAACATGACAACATTCTACACCCTGTATACTACGTCTCTAGAAAATTGAAACCAAAAGAACGCGCTTGGTCAACACCACAATTAGAAGCCCTTGCTCTAGTGGTGGGTATAACTAAATTGTCCAGATTCCTCCTGGGACGGCATTTTATTGTGGAGTCCGACAATAGTCCATTAAAATTTATTACTTCAGGAGTGCCATCAAACCAGATGATAGCGCGATGGTCACTTTTGCTTCAAGATTACAGCTTTGAAGTGCGACATATCGCTGGCAGACCCAACACGATTGCTGATCTTTTGTCCCGTTGTCCGAACAACCCAGTAAGCACTAATGTCTGAGTGCAGTGTGTTAAAAACACTCAGACCAACACAGCCATCTGTGAAGTTTTTTTTTCAGGAAAGCTGTGTACATCTAAGATACGATGTGATAGGGTTCATTCCCACTGCAAATATTTTTTTCTTATTTTATTATTAGTGTAGTAATCGTCTTGAATAATTGCGTAGTGTGTGTTAGAAAGCGAACAATATTAATTGTATATATTATGAAACAAGAACAGTGCCACATGCGCTCATAACTTACCTCAAGCGGACTATTCAAGTTATCAGTGGTATCTGCGATTGGAACATATCCAGAGATATTTTAATCCGTGAACGAAAGAGTGAACTGAACTGTGACATTTACATCACTGCAGTCAATCGCAATTCAGAAGTTTTCCAGCGAAACAACGAACATTAACTATCAGAACAATTTCACATTCCGAATTGCTACACCAGAGCGGAACAAGTGTGTGATAGAATTTTTAAAGACATCAGCTGGTCGTGTGTACTTACGGATAATTTGTAAATTTAGACCAAAAGTAGCAGACGATAAACAAAAACCTTAAAAATTTATGACGCTTCTAAAAAAATTATAAAACACCAATTTCGAATACACGAATTGTGTATTAGTATTTTTCGACTAGTGTAATCTTAGAATCATATCTTGAGTAACTTATTCACACTATCGACATTTTTTCGCTAGTATGGAAAAGCATCAAGCTATGACGCTGAGAAATAGAATAATAATTGTAATAGATTAGATTTGAGATCTTTTGAAATTATATCCCTTTCATTTAATTGTTGTTACAGTATTATACTAAGGGCGGTAAATTGAAATGTATTCGAATATGTGTTGTATAAAAATAGCCATTGTGTTGCCAGATTGTCAACACTCCAAGAGATCATCAACTGGGCATGGTACAGGGTTACCGACGTTGTAGACCAACAAAAGAGCTCCCGGCCAAATGAGGTCGGAGCTCGAGCGTTGAATGCGGCTTATAAAAAGACGTATTACAGTCTTACCTGATGTTTTTTGTTGCAAAAAGCATATTATTTCGTTTTTTAAGAGGTTGCGAGGTAGTTGCATTGGATGCTGGTGCTACCGATCTGACTGGGTCAATATTGCAACTTAGGTGATCATCCATCGAGAGGATGAAACTTGGAAAGTGGTAAAGATTGAACACCACATGACTTAACGTACAACTTGCATTTCGTATGTATTTCTATGCCAATGTACATGACAACAGAAAGGTCGATTCTGACATGGTTAAAAGATTAACCCTTTATCTATGTAGAGTATACATGAAATATAAAATCTTTCATGAATAAGCCCCGGGGGGGGGGGGGGAAGCGTGTCAGAATCTCTAATGTCTCCAACCGAGATGCAGTAACATCGTTACGCCCGCCAGGCGAATAGTTGCCAACCGGTATGCAGTAACATCGTTACGCCCGCCAGGCGAGTACCAGTTACCTGCCCGCAGGTTGTCGGCTGACGTGATCGGCAGCGGTCAGGCAAGGACAAAGCAAGACGCACGCAGTCCTCGTGAAGCCAATCCACAGGGCAAGCGCTGTGCGGGGAAACCGGCAGACAGCTTGGGAACTCGGACATGACAGGACGTGTGGGTTGAGAAAGGCTTCGTGTAGTTCTGTGCCCGAAAGTCGAGTGCTTGTATATCTTGTGAGATAGACCGTGAAGCTGTGGGTTTTGTCTGTAAGTGTACTGATGTATTGTATATGTATAGTAATGATCATCACATGCCAAACTAGATCGTATTGCATGTGAATTGTAAATAAATCCATTGAACTTAGTGCCATTGAGTGTCAAGTCCAATCCTTGTGTACTTGTACTTGTCTCACATATGTTAGGTCCAACGAGCCAGGTTTAAGATCCTGACAAGTTAGTTAGTTAGTTAGTTAGTTGACAAATAATACGCATTGCACATCGAAACATTCAGTCCATAAGTGTTCGGATCCCCCTCAGTAAATCCCGCAACGTTTGGCTTTACGAACCACCGGTGTGGTGTGCATTATAATTGAAAAATAACGTAGCATACACTAATGTACATTCTCTAAATATAAACTGATAAACAATTTACAAAATGCAATTATGGACAACAGGATAAAGCTGGTTACCGCACCCCTCCCCATCTCCTACACACAACTGAGATTAAATGTTCACTTACAAAATCCACAGAATTTCAAAGTTCAATCTTGACTTAATTGTCGTGTTCATGTCACGACTTGCATAATTGTTAGGATATGTGTTAATAAGAGGAGTGTCTGGAGGAAATGAGTAAGAAAACCATCATGGATTAGTTGACTGGGCACAAATGGTTTAAAAGTCATGAACAGGTGAGTTCAGAGACTAAAATGGGGGAGATTTTTGAGACAAGATCATTTGAGCACATGTGTTGTCAAGGGAACTTCGCAAAGCTAATTCCCATCTGCATGTTTGATCTTGATGATGTAAACTATGTATTAAAATAAACATATTAGATGTTTTGTAAGCACCAGTTTTCGATTATGCTTCAGGACTCGTCTGTATTGTATGTGGTTAGAAAACAAAATGAAGCCATAATATATGACAAAGAATAACGTAATTGATTGACGCTGTCATTCGGTAGTTTTGGAATCAAAGATAAGTTAATAGCAACATAAATAGTTTGTGAAGCATTTCCTCTAATGATTTGCAGTCTGGCCCAGCACATAATTTTATGACTAGTTTCGTATCCAGATATTAGAATACTTAGCTCCTTGTGAAAATTGGCCTGGAGTAACCGCGAAGATACGTAGAACTTTTTTTTAAAAATAGTTTTATTCTCCTATCAAGTAATCAGTGATAGTAATCTCAAATTATATTTTGCTTACTGAGACAATGTTGCTGTAAGGCTCTTGTTCTAAGCAACTAGATCTATAAATATCTGAGCAACAAGATCTGTAAATTCTTTGTCTTCAAATGAAGCTAGCATACACTAATGCACTTTCTCTAAATATAAACAAAAGACAAACATAACATGTTGGGCAGCTTCACAAAATACAATTATGGAAAACAGGACGAACACCCCCCCCCCCTCCCCCCAAACACACACACACACACACACCTAAGATTAAATGTTCACTTACAAAATCCACAAGAGTTATGTATTAGTCCAAATCCCGTGCCACCGACAGAACCAAACAATCCACCGCCTGTATTGCCTGTTGTTCCGCTGCCTCCACTACCAAACAAGTTACCACCAGCTAGTGGTGACTGCACACCAAATGCTGAACTACCACCAAACCCAGACGAAGCTGAAACACACCAGATTTCAGTAAACAACAATATTGTGAGATCAATACACAAAAATAAATGACAGTCATAATTATACATTCTTCATTTACTTTAAAACATTTCATAACAGAATGATTTTTTTAAAACATAATGTTTCAACATTGTTTGAAATATCTCCCTTCAGTTTGCAGTACCCTTATTATTATGCGTAATGTGGTGCGGAAGAGCGCAAATGGGAGTGTACAAGCTTTATCCTGGTGCGAGGAAATGCAGCCTAAAGACAAAATGTCATGGCAGGGTAGACCAGGCCCTAAGCCTTGGTTGGTAGCTGGTTTAGGATCGAAGCTCCGACAGGCGGACAGTTAGGGCATTGCTTTGCTGATCCGGCAGCTTCTGCAGCTTGTCTTGTTCCAGATTTATTGGTGTTACCTTCCCTCTGGAGTGAACTAGGCAGGCTGAGAGAAGGATCATGCTGCATGGGCAACACATGACCACTATATTTTAGTCCAGGCTTTGTGCTAAGGAGAGGCAATAAATCCATCCCCGGTCTTAACCGGTCTCGGAGTCAAAGCGAGAGGTAACTATATAAGTCCTTGTCAAGTGGCGTAGACATGGGGCTCCACGGTTTGCCTCTGACGGTGGAAGACACCTACAGGTGTCACTGATAAGCTACCGCCCGCCTCAAACTGGGCAGCCCTCGGCCAATTGGTTTCTGATCCGCCACAGCCTGCTTGCTTCAATGGGGGCTTGGGGTTAGGACAAAATCTGAATCGCAGGCTGTAAAACCGATGCACCAGGCACTAATAAAAAGAAAAAATAGAAACCCCAAGATACAACTTGCATCCTGGAACGTAAGAACCACGTGTCCAGGATTTTCCACTGACTTGACAAGTACTGACGACGTAAGAAACACGGCTGTGATTGATGCCGAACTCAGTAGTCTTAACACTGATATTGCTGGCCTGCAGGAGACTCAACTCGCTGAGGAAGGGTCACTCAGGGAAAACAATTACACCTATTTTTGGAAGGGTAGAGGGCAGGCAGAAAAAAGGTGACATGGTATGGGCTTTGCATTGAAGAATTCACTACTGGGAATGATTGATATTCCAGCTGAAGGTAATGAAAGACTATTATCACTGCAATTGGCAACGTCTTGTGGTTTTCTCCCCATTATCACTGCATATGCACTGACACTCGCTTCCTCTGATGATGTGTAGGATTCGTTCTATGAGGAGTTAGACTCTGTGATCAAGGCAGTTCCAAAATCCGACTACAATTATATGCTCTGAGATTTCAATGATCGTGAGGGCAAGGATTCGAGTTCATGGCAAGTGAGCCTTGGAAAATACAACATCGGTCGTATGAATGAAAATTGCCAAAGGCTGCTGGAGCATTGCACCAGAAATGACCTATGTATTACAAACTCCTTTTTAAAACAAAAGAACTGCAAAAGGTCACATGGAAACATCCAAGATCCGGCCATTGGCATCAGATGGACTTCATCATCACATGGAGACAATATCTGAACCATACATCATCAACTCGAAGTTACCACAGTGCTGACTGTAATACGGATCATTCTTTGGTTGTTGCAAGGGTTAGACTGAGACCAAAGATAATCTTCTTCTTCTTCTTTGCGTTCATCCGGAGTGTTTTTTCAGATGTGATTGCGGTGTGTCCAGTTAGGTACCCTTGGGTCGAAACCCTTAGGCCAACACATCCAACTTTTAGCGTGCAATTTTGACCAGGTTAGCATTCATGGGAGACTCTCACATTTGAGGTACCTTCTACCTCCCAGCTGGTCAAGTTGGAACAGTCGAAGACTTCATGGTCATCAATCAAAGGAAGGCAGGACAGTCCATGGCATTTTCCGCCATCCTGGGTGGCTTCCATAGTTGCAGAGCTGACACATAGCGCCCTGGTGCTGGGCTCACCGAGGGAATCGTCACGCCTGCTCATGGCTGCTTTAATTCCTCCCTTCTATATATTGGGCATTTCGAACGCCCCGGGCCGTTCCCGCACAAACCAGACAGGTCTGCAGATGGTAGTGCGAGTTTTCGATTCGGACATGTGCTTGTCGTTGTGTCCGTCAGAGCTTTTCCAGGCAGACGGACATTCGGAAAACTACCTAGTAAGAGTTGATCCGAACAAGAGCGGCATTCGGAAACTAGGTAGTCAGAGCTGTTCCTAGCACGAGAGAAAACTGGACAAGACATTTCACTCGGACGTAAATGCGTAGTGCCAATTTTTAATTTGCCACCCGTAGGACGGCACTTCCGACTTCGGCGGGCATTGTTTTAATGAGGTTAGCCTTTCTCGGGTTTCGAGGCACGTTAGACTTTTTGTTGTGGTGTCACCCACATCTAAGCTGGTCAAGGTAGAACGGTCAAGGACATCACGGTCAACCCTCAAGGGAAGGCAGGGGTAGACCACGGGCATTTCACGCTATCCAAGGAGGCTTCCATAATTGCAGAGCCAGCATATATTGCTCTGAGACTGGGCTCACCCGAGGAATTGCCACGTCCTGCTCATGGCTGCTTTAATTTCTCACTTCCATGTATTAAGCATTTCGCTTGCCAATGGTCGTTCAAGCACAAACCAGGTACGGACAGTCTGCGGACGACATCCACTAGGTAAGCTTTTGCTTCGGACTTCGGACCACGCAATGGATTCGCTAGCCATGCGTTCAATTTCGTGTTATTGAGACTTTCTTCCAACTTTGACTACGCTCTCTGTGCGCATAGATACAGACATTTTTCGTAACCATTTCGTGCGACTGGGGCACGTTTCTACCTGTAGTACTCGCTCACGAGGTAGGCTACATGTGCTGCCGGCTCAGCACCTTACCTCCGTGCAGCAGTGAGCGAAAATACGGCCAGGCCCTCTCATCCGGGGATCCCTCATAACCCCCAGCTGAGAACCTTCGAAACAAGTATCTGAACTAAGCATGTAGAGTGCTCAGCATCTCACCTCCATTTTTCGGTAGGTGTGTATCGGCCCGGCTCTCAGGTCCGAGGATTAAAGGCTTAGAGGCGTTCCGCCTTATCCCTCAGCTGAGAGCCTTAGTGCTTGTGTCCTGACCAAGAACTTCTGCCTTCGTGCGCCTGATTTAAACTTTTGACTGCTATCGTCAGTCTACATGCAGAGCAGCAGATTGTGTCTTGCTTAGTCTGGCCCCTATTCCAAGAGCTGTCCGATATGTAGTTGTTCATTAATCGACATAGCACATGGAGTCACTGGGACACGCAAGGCCCCCCCCCCCCCACCGCGTCAAGGTGGCGACACATCGGGGGGGGGGGGGGGAGAGAGAATCTACACAGCTAAACACAAATCTAGCCCCAGGATTAATATTATTAACACTCACGATCCTGAAAAGTGCTTTGGGTTCTAACAGCAAATTGAAGACGCTTTCACTGTTACATCAGAAAATTGTAGAGTAAGTGAAAATTGGAGTAAACTTAATATAAAACAGCGGTAGGGGTTTACGGCATGGTGAATCATAAGAGGCAGGACTGGTTTGCGGCAAACAGCCAGATATTGCAGCCCTTGATCGATAAAAAGAAGATAGCTCTCTTAAGAAACAAGGAAAGAACAACGCGTAACACTCAGTGAGCTGAAGCAAACTAGGAAGGATGTGCAAAAGGCTGCCAGGAAGTGTGCGAATGACTAGTGGATCAAGTTATGTGAGTCCATTCAAATCGTATGTGATAAAGGAAACATCAGAAGCATGTATGAAGGGATAAAGAAAGCATGTGGTCCAATGATCAAAAGAAGTGCATCACTGAAAACCTTGAATGGAGAAATCATCGCTGATAAGAAACAGTAGATGGATAGATGGGTCGAGCACTATTTGGAGCTTTACTCAAGTGAGACCAAGCTAGCGGATGATGCCCTCAAAGCCACAGAGGCCTTGCCATCTCTTGGCCACCTGGACACACTTCCCACCATAACAGAAGTTAAGTGTGCTATAAATGAACTTGCATCTGGCAAGGCTCCAGGTAAGGATGGGATTCCAATATAGGTTATCAGGAGTGGGCAAGACACACTCACTCTTCAGATCCACCAACTAATAAAGCTATGCTGGTGAGAAGGACAAGTCCCACAGGATTGCAAAGATTCAAGCATCAAAACGCTGTACAAGAACAAGGGCGATCGAAGCGACTGCAACAACTGTAGGGGTATCTCACTTATGTGTATCGTTGGGAAAGTATTTGCCAGAAATGTTCTGCGCAGACTTAAAGTCCTGGGAGAACAAGTCTACACCGAATCACAGTGCGGCTTCCGACAGAACAGGTCTACCATTCATATGATATTCTCATGCGACAAATGAAAGAAAAATGCCGGGAACAAAATCAACCACTATTTATTGCCTTCATCGGCCTCACAAAGGCATTTGATTTGGTCAGTCGTGAGGGTCTGTTCAAAGCACTAAAGAAGATTGGCTGCCCACCAACTCTTCTGTTCATTTTGGAATCGTTCCACACAGGCATGAAGGGTATAATCAAGTTTGATGGTGCAACTTGTGTACTGTCCCCCACCCTCTTTGGAATTTACTTTTCACTTCTACTGAAATATGCCTTTCGAGATCAGAATGCTGGTATATACATTCACTCACGCTCAGATGATGGCCTCTGTAATGCTCAGAGATTGAAGGCCAAGACCAAGATTAGAGGGTACTGATCAGAGAGTTGCTCTTTGCAGATGATGCTACAATTACGACCCACTCTGAGGAAGAATAATAACATCTACTATCAGCATTCTCCAATGCTTGTTCTGAATTTGGTTTAACAATTAACACCAAAAAAAAAAAAAAGACACAGACTATGTCTCATGGTGCATATGGCGTACTATCAATCTTTATTGACGACGGCGAACTGGAGATAGTAGACTATTTTACATATCTAGGATCAGAGGTACATAGCAAATTACACCTAGATCAGGAAATCAACATCCGGATTGGTTAGGCAGCAACAACAATGAACATGTTAGCAAAACGAGTCTGAGAGAACAGGAAGCTTACTGCCAAAACAAAAGTCCTTGTCTATCAAGCCTGTGTCCTTAGTGCTCTTCTTTATGGCAGTGAAACCTGGACAACTTACTCACACCAAGAGAAACGTTTAAACAGCTTTCATATGCTGTGTCTGCGAAGAATACTTGGTATTAACTGGCAAGATAAAATCACAAATACTGAATGAAGTATTGGAAAGATCAGGTTGTGTGACGGTGTGTTCCATGCTCAGTCTTCGTAAACTCAGATGGATAGGACATGTTAGGAGGATGGATGATGGTAGAATACAAAAAGACATCTTTTTTTGGTGAATTACAGATGGGAAGGATATCTCAGGGTCGGCCTCTACTGCGATACAAAGATGTGTGTAAGCGGGATATGATTGATACAGGCATAGATAATGCACACTGGGAGCAAGTCGCCGCTGAACGTGTTGCATGGAGGGCAAACATCAGAAATGGAATAAAGACAAAGGAGAAATGTATTGCAGATAAAGCACACACGGAGCGTGAGAGACGTACGATGGTGGAAATGACCATGTTTACACATGCATCCACTGTGGACTAACATTTACAGCGCGATTTGGCCTTGTCAGCCACATTCACCAACGCCATGGGTTGTAGTTATTATACCTTTTTGAAGCACAATGTACCAAACTATCGTCTATCAAGATAGCATGGTGCCAATAATGTGGCGCCACCTGTCTTACACACACCATCATACGCAAACTAAGCTAAGCATACCTGATGGGAGGTCGCAACAATTGGATCCGAGTCTACACAGATGGGTCAGCGCAAAATGCTGTTCGAAATGGAGGAGCGGGAGTGTATATAGAATACCCAAATAATACTAGGGACACGGCCAGAGTTCCAACAGGAAAGTACTGCCATAACTATGATGCTTAAATTGAGGCAATCAAGATAGTAATAGTGAAATTACAAAATACCCGCCATGGCAGACAACATGTTGTGATATTGACAGATGCAAAATCAGTACTCGAGGCGCTCCTGTCTGGGAAATTACCAGTTCTAAGGACACTACTTTCTGAAGTTAGCAGTCAGCATAAGGTCACCATACAGTGGATACCATCCCACTGTGGAGTACCCGGAAATGACATAGCTGATCGATTCGCTAAGGAAGGAGCAAAAGAAGAACAGCCTGATGTGCCCATTACATCCCACCAAAAGAAAAGAATGATCGAATCAGTCAAAAGGCCACCAAACCCTACTCAAGACGACTACCACGTTATGGACAGACCAGAACAGGTCATTATTTTGAGTCGCAGAACAGGACACAATAGATTACGTAATCACATGTATACAAAATTCAAGATTGGTGACTCAGCCATGTACACATGTGATTTGGCGTCGCAAACAGCAGAGCACATACTCCAGGACTGCCCAAACTACAACATATTCAGGCGAACCTTCTGGCCTATACAGACAACAGTGGAAGATAAACTCTATGAACCGCTGAGTGAACTACAAAAGACTGTTAGATTCATATAAGAGATAACATTGCAGTTATAGACATATTTTAAGCGAACAAAAGAAGAAGAAGAAGAAGAAGAAGAAGAAGAAGAAGAAGAAGAAGAAGAAGAAGAAGAAGAAGAAGAAGAAGAAGAAGAAGAAGAAGAAGAAGAAGAAGAAGAAGAAGAAGGTATAACAATTCAAACAGAAAAGAAAAATTATTTTTTTTAAATCCAGTAATTGGTAACCTGATATCCTTCTTACCCCCATTCTTATTCGACAAGATCATTTGAGCGCCTGTGTTGACAAGGAAACTTTGCAATGCTAAATCCCATCTGTATGTATGGTCTTGATTTTAAATATGTATTAACATAAATAGATTAGATGTTTTGTAAGAACCAGTTTTAAATTGTGCTTCAGGACTCGCCTGTATTGCATGTGGTTAGAAAACAAAAGGATCCAATTATATGCGGAAAACAGCAACGTAATTGATTAAAGCTGTCATTCGGAAGTTTTTGAATCAAAGATAAGCTACTAGGATCATAACAAGGATGAATTTGTTACTAATTAACATCAGTAACATGCTGACAATAATACTCTGAAGTGTGTTACACTCTAGGAGAGAAAAACACGAGGTACTGGTTTGCTTCAAGGATAATGCTTACAAGCAGAATTAAACCCTCACCAGTAAATCCTCCAGGCCTAGCACCATATCCTGTCCCGGCTGCTGGTGTTGAAAACAATGAACTGGTTCCTGTATTGGCTTGGCTGGTTCCACCAAACAGCCAACCAGTATTGCCAGTTGCATTGGCACCAAATGCTATACAAGTTATAAATTCAGCACTTTGATTTACATGAAACAAACTTGAATTGAAACATTAACAATTACAATAAAGTTTTTCTTGTTCTTAGTTGAGACAACTATACTTCTTCTTCATCCCATTAGAGCATAGGACCTAAACCACTATACGTCAAGCCATCCTACCCTTTGCTATGAAGGCTTACGCTTTATACTAAGTGGCGGGGTAGATTAGGTAATGGTGCCAGTCTCTGGCTCAAGCAGGCCAGGTTCATTTCACTGTGCTGACTGGATTTTGACAAACATGAGAAAAATGATCGTATACCACTACCATCCCCCCAAATCCTGATCTAGTAGATCAAACGCCTAATTTATCAGGAAAAAAAAAGAAAGTAAGAGGATCATGGGAGCAGTGCACATCTAAAAGATCCCTTGGCAGTTGGAGATAAATAATTTAAAAAAGAACAGACCGAATAGTGTGCTGTCCAGGCAACATGTCTACATTATAAATGCTACTCATTAAACATCAGCATGTATGATCCTGCTATGGTTCGAATCGTGTCGGTAACTTACGGGGTGTGTGAGCCGGCCGCTCAGAAAGCAATGGCAAACTACTGAGCGTAATCTTGCCAAGAAATCAACAATCAGCTGAAAGATGCTGGTGTTGACAGCAATGTCCTGTAAAGGATATGCAAACATTAATATGATCCTGCTATAAACAACCGGGATCAATGCCTGTGCTATGGAATATGTGCTCTGTGCTGAGATTCTCCTGGATCTATGAAAGGAGACTTGAGTACTTATGGAGATATCCGTGTGCAATAAAAGTGGTCGCTTATAAACCAAATCAGACACTTTATATCAACAATAGAAGGCTTCAGATACAACAATTATATAATATTTTCGTAATGTAACACAAATCTGATTCAAAAACTGATGGACAAGTTTTATATAAATCTATTCTAGACGCTTTTGAATAAAGGGTTACGGTAAAGCCAACGTTTAATTTCCGACACAAATATCATCGCCATCATCCAGTGCCTTGCCGGCTGGTGTGGGCGATCATGCCTTTCCACAAATTACGATCTTCGACGTCATGGATCAATTCGTGTGTTGACTCCCTTCCGTGCCATGACACAAGACTGTCAATAATTTTTTCACGCTGTCTTCCTCCGTCTCTCTTTCAGCAATTCTTTCCGGCTGTCACAACACGTTCCAGTTTTTGTCTTCTCATATTATGGCCAAAATCGATGACTGCCTCTTTCTGATGTTTGTGATAAGTTGTCTTTGCGACTCAGCTTCCCTTAAATCGTCCTGATTGCTGTTTTTGGCTGTCCAATTAATTTTCAGGATTCTTCTATAAAACCACATCTCCGAGGCTTCCAGGGATTTTTTCGTCTGTTTACTAATTGTCCAGGACTCGCAGCCGTTTATTAAAACTGGTTCTATGTAACATGCAAGAACACTTTTTCTGACTTTCAAGGACAGTGACTTATTGCACAAAATGTTCTTCATTTGACAGAATGTAGTTTTTGCTTGTCATATTATGCTCTTGATCTCAGTGATGCATCTTCCATCTGTTGTTATCCATGTGCCTAAATATTTGAATTTCTGAATTTGCCCCAAAATAACGTCATGTACTTTAATTACACTTTTAGGCACACGTTTTTGTTGTTGTTGTAGATATCACCATGACTTTTGTCATTCTATTATTCAAACTAAGGCCCATTATTTCACTCTACACAGCCACTGTATCTATCATTTCCTGTAGACCTTTCTTACTTGTTGCTATTAAGACAGTGTCGTCAGCATATCGTAAGTTATTTATATTACGTCCACAAACCAGAACCAGGATCCCTGGCATATTCTCTGTACAATGAGAAAAAATCAGGAGACAATAAACAACCTTATCTGAAGCCCTTCTTTATACACTGAAATGTTCCTACAAGGTTGTTGATCCGTATGGCTGCTGTTTGCGCCACAAATAAGTTACCAAGAATGTAATTAATATATCCTTCCACAGAAATGCTATAAATGCATAACTTTTCCACGCAGTCTTCACCAGGCTAAGTTTTACTCCTACTGAAAATGTCTAGAGAAACTAAGCATCGCCTTTCTCATAAGATGCTAAAACCCTTTTATGCACTGTCTGTCATTTAAACCCCAACCAGCATTTCTTTTCACAAATTAGGTCATCTAGTGAGACTAACAGCTCTTTGGAAGCATTTTAAATAATTAGTTATGCGTTTCGTCTCCTGATCTGTAATTTGGGACCAGCATATAAATGGAATCAGCATTGGAGGACGAAACATAAATAACATTAGATATGCAGATGATACAGTATTGATTGCAGACAATGCACAGGATCTGCAACAATTAGTAGATGCGGTTGGTGTACACAGTGAGCAGCTGGGGTTGAAATTAAATTGTAGGAAGACACAGGTTATGGTCGTCACTAGGAAGAACGAAGTACCACAATGTAATATACAAGTAAATGGGGATATTCTTCAACAAGTGAATCGGTTCAATTATCTCGGAACAGTCATAACATCTGATGGCAGATGCCTTGAAGAGATTAGAACAAGAATCGCCATGGCGAAAGTAGCCTTTAGCAAGATGAAAAACATTCTGACCAATAAAATGATGTCAATTGAAACGAGAAAAAGTGTGTTGAGGGGATACAAAGAGCCTGTTCTTTTGTATGGATGTGAAACTTGGACAATGTGCAGTCAAGCTGAAAAACATCTGATGGCTGCAGAAATGTGGTTTCTGAGGAAAATGCAAAGAATACCATGGACAGATAGAAAAACCAATGACCAAATACTACAAGAGACAAATGAAAATCGTAGATTGATTAGAGAAATTAGACGTAGACAGTCAAAATTTTTTGGACATGTTATGAGAAGAAATGGACTGGAGATCTTAGTGACAGCTGGCAAGATCGAAGGGAACAGACCAAGAGGAAGACCAAGAGGAAAATACCTGGATGGCTTGGCCACATGGCATGGACGAGACACGAACACTGAACTGATCCACGACTCTGGTGATCGAGTGAAATGGCGAATCATGACCGCCCACGCTTTCCGGCATGGCACATGATTGATTGATATACGTTTATGAAAAGATTGGTATACAGATGTTTGGATAATTTGTTCTTGGTGAAAGTTGTCAAGGAGTAACCGCGAAGGTATTTAAGACCTGTTTTTTAAACAAAAGTTTTATTTTTCTATCAAATAATCAGTTATAACTTATAGTAATCTCAAATTATATGTTGCTTACTGAGACAATGTTGCTGTAAGGCTATTGTTCTAAGCAACAAGATCTATAAATTCTTGGTTTTCAATTCAAATGAAACTGACATACATTAATGTACTTTCTCTGAATATAAAAACAAACACAAAGTGTTGGGTAACTTTACAAAATACAATTATGGAAAACAGGACGAACCATATCACCGTATCGCCCCCCACACACAAAAAATGTTAGTTGCGTATCCTTTACATGACGTTTTCTGTCAACACCACCACACACACACACACACACACACACCACACACACACACACACACACTCGCGCGCGCGTGAGCACACACGCACACACCCTCTCAACTGAGATTAAATGTTCACTTACAAAATCCACCAAGGTTCTGTGTTTGCCCAAACCCCGTGCCACCGACAGAATCAAACAATCCACCGACTGTACTGCCTGTTGTTCCGCTGGCTCCATCCCCAAACAAACTACCACCAACCAGTGGTGACTGCACACCAAATGCTGAACTACCAATAAACCCAGGCGAAGCTGAAACACACACGATGTTAGTAAACAACACTGTTGTGAGATCAGAACTAAAAAAATATTTGCAGTACTCTTATTATTATGTGTAATGTGGCCCAACCTGTCCTACACACAAAATCATATGCAAGCTAAGCATACCTAATGGGAGGTCACAACAATTAGGTATACCAATTCAAAGAGGAAAGAAGGATTTAAAGAAAATAAATCCAGCAATTGGTAACCTGATATCCCTCTTACCTCCACTCGTATTAGCTATGTCTTGCCGACTTGAGAGACTGAAAGCAACGGCGGTGTTAACTGGCGTTGCGCTGATACCAAATGTAAAACTGGGTGTCTGATTAGTCCCAGGCTGATTACAACCATTTTGGCCATTGGCAGCGTTCGTGCCTGTAAACATGTTTCAAAATATTACCATAACAATCAGGCATAAGTTAAAAATTAACTAACATAGTATATTAATATTGAAAAGTCAAGAGAGCAGTATTTGAGGGATAATTTTCCATGCTTTCGTGGTGAGATAACATCTAATGAGTTATTCTCATCTCATGTCATCATGTTCCTCGTGTACCTTGCGGTGTCGAGGTGAAGTATAAACATCGTGAGAGTGCCCGATTATGGGCTTCGTGTATCGATATTCCCATGGTCTCTGTTATTCCCTCCGTCCAACGTTTCCATCTGGTCTGTACATCATTGCTTGTTGTGGTATGCTGTTGACTGGTAAGCTACTTGCATGGCCAAACCATTTGACTTGCTGCTTTCTAATAAAATCTAGTGCTGCTATAGCCCCTACTATAGTCCTGATTTCTTCATTTCTAATCTTTTCTCTTCTTGATACATTGAGTATTCTTTTCAGGAATCTCATTTCTGTTGTTGTGATTTTTCTTTTCTCTTTTTCAGTCAGTGACCAGGTTTGGTTGGCATTGGTAGCATAGAGTTGGTAGGAGGATTGTGTTGTAAAGTGCTTTCTTAGTAGTTATTGATACATGTTTATTCTTTAGTATTGGTGCCATTTGTCCAATGAGTTGGTTTGCCTTATTGCTTCTATTTTCGATCTCGTCTTCTGATCTGCCATTTGATGATATTATACTTCCTAGGTACTTGAAACTCTTTACTTGTTTCAAGGGATGTTCGTTTAGGTGAATTGTTGTTTTTGTTTTCTTCTTTAGTTATAGTCATTACCTCTGTTTTGCTTGTGGTAATTTTCATGTTATGTTGTCTTGTAATTCAGCTTCTGATTTTGCTATTAGTGCCTGGTCGTCCGCAAACAGGAGTTCTTTAATGGTTAGATTTGCAGATGGTTCTTCTTCTGTTCTCATCATGCGGTATTCTTGCGGTCTTTGTTTGGCTGGTTTCTTTACATATGTTGTCTTTTTTGGGGGGGTTGCATATCCCTTACGGGACGTTGCAGTCAACACCAGCATTTTACAGCTGCTGTTGATGTACTAGGCAAGTGTTACGTTCAGTAGTTTGCCATTGCTTTCTGAAGGACCGGCTCCCATACCAGCACGTTATAACACAACGCGACACGGTCTGCTGCACAAATCGGTCGCCGCTGAGTTTCGAACGCCTGGTACCCGGCTCACGAACCGCGTTCGCAAGCCTTAGGCCATATGTTGTCTACATATGTTATAAACATGAGTGGGGACAGGACACAGCCTTGACGTACTCTAGATCTTATGGTGAAGGGTTATGAGTGTCCTCCAGTTGCCCTCACTATGCATTCACTGTTATTGTATAAGCTTCTACATAGGTTTGTTAGAAGTGTACTCATTCCTTATTGTTTAAGGATTAATTAGAGTGTTCGTTTAATTAGAGGTGTAACATGTTTAAACTTTCTCTTCTGATGGCGGCGTAGTGAATTTGTTCCACGTGACATGTTTACTTCATGTTCAGAGAATATTAAACTACTGAATGCAAAACGACCTAGTAAATCAAAAACAGCTGTCAGTGGTTAGCGTTGATGCTTTAATGTTGACTTATTCCAATCCTTGAAACAAGCTGGCCGTCCGTTAGGGCGAAATATATTTTGTTTTGGTTTGTATTGTTCCGGCAGTGGAATACTTCAACAGATCAAAGAATTGTGTTACCAGCCAAACGGAAAGATACCAAATCTGTCTAGAATAAGGACATTCTCCAGTCCACGGTGTTGCAACAGATACTTGTACACAGAACTAACTATTAGTTATGGCGTACGAGTTTGTATAGCCACAGGTGAACAAGGATGCGAGATAAGTAACGTCCTAGAGCCGTCGCAGTGAACTTTCAACATTTCATTCTTTTAGCAACAGTCCTGTGTCCAGATCATCGTCACTTTGGGTTCACACTAGTGCCCAGTCAATTACTACACTTATGTCAAAATTATCAGCAGAACTAATGTCATCATCACCTGATGTGTCACAGAGGAACGTGGCAAGACAGCGAACAAACGGAGGCATGCCTTGTGAACATCAGTGCTGTCTATCGCTTGCAGGACCTTGGCATCCGTTAGATAACATGGGATATAACAAATGGAGGCATGACTTGGTGAACTTCAGTGCTGTCTATCACTAACGGGACCTTGGTATCGTTAGATAACATGGGAAATCAATTCAACTGACTTTTATGTGAGTGATGAAGACGCAGCACAGAAAGCAAATAGCCTTCAAGTCATATCCATGGTGTCTGACATAACTCTACAACAGGATCTGCTGTGGAATTACCATTGTCATGTCGTTGCGTCAGTACTACAGAGCTCAATATGTCAAGTACACAGTAACAGCTCTGTTTCCAACAGTGAATACCGATATTGTAAAAATGGATGGTTTGGACAAAGATGTATGTTACAATGTCATTGTTATAATGACATCTGTGACCATGAGAATGGAAGCTGCTCCTCTGGATCCCATATGCGACGGGTTATTTTGGTCCTGAGTGTCAGTTTGTGAATGCGACGATCACAGAATGATGCCACCGACCGTGATGATTTAGAGGATACACGTCTTACACTGAGGTTGTGACATCCACAGAGGACAATATGGTTTGGATGTATTTGAAACACATCAGTCAGTTTGTGCGTTTTATAGTAGCAAGGGATAACTCAGGGAACATATGTAGAAACATGATTGTATTCCTTGTGGGGATCAACAAAGTGGCATCATATATGGACAAGTTCACCACAGAGGGAGCTGTGGCAGCTGACGTGGGTTCCCTCTATGTCGTTGGACATAGATATGTAGCCTTAAAGCAGCGTTCGGTGCTGATATCAGATTACTACTCAACGTGTTGTCGCCTCCCAATGGCCGCGGTTGGAGACTCAGGGAGTGATGACCACTCATGCAGCCATACGTGGCCAAATATCCGGAGCGGCGTGTGGAGGATGATATTTATTGCTCCATATGCACTGCAGAGAGTGGTCATATACAACTTTGAATTTGAAATGCAACGCCTGGGTGGGTTTAGACTAACTACCTTCAGTGCTAATGTTACACTTCTGGATGTGTCTACAGACCCAAAGAAATGCCCGAATGTCGATTATATCCCCTGATATCAGACGGTGCGGTGAATAGTCTGCTAGTCAGTCACAAAGCTTTAACTCATGGGCGGTAAAATCTCGTACTCCGCTTGTGTGAGGTGCAAGCTGACAGCCACGGAAGAGCTGATGCAGTTGCTACTAAGACTGCAGATATCAAATGTGATGCGTCAGCTGGGGACTCACAGTCACGGTGAAGTTCCAAGAGACTTTTTCTGACCTCGTCTCAGAGAATTACATTCTGCTGCACAGGAGATTGCTGACACAGTGTGGTGGTGTACATTGTGGAGAATGCAGCATTTGTGGATATGGACTTTTGCCAACATGGGAAAAAATGGTCAATTGCTTAACATGTTCAAATATGACTGGAAACAGTTTGTAGTGGATATTGGCAGAGAAAAGCGACAACGAAGATATCATCTGGACTTTCCCCATGCACTAACATTGGGTGGTGCAGTCATTTTGACTGTGTATTGTATTATGAACTATTTGATATTTGATAGATAATGTGTGTTAATTGTTTGTTGTTCCCCGTATACATTTATCTAATGTGTTTGCCAGGAGGATTGAGGTGCTTGAATCTCTTGTTCCCGTGTAGATGGGGCCCATACGATTTTACAGCGGCCCATCTAGGAGATGGAAAACTCCGATACTAAACCCTTAAGTTTAAGGTGGACCGACATGCCAAAGACTGAATGGCCACAGGTGAGCTGGTCATGAACGTGGAACGTCTGGTATTCGGGTGGGGCGGCGCCAGGCGTATGGACTCCTGCGGGACATTCCCTGCCCCTTCCCTAGCAGGCAGCCTCTACTAGGGTGACCGGTTAATTCCTGCCTTTAAATCAAACCAGCTATGAAAATTAAAAAGAATTATCGCCGAAGCAGGAGTGCGAGCTTTGTGCTCGATACCTTTGACAACAGCCAGAGGGGAGAAAATGAGGCGGAGGAGAAGAGGTAGAGGACAGGGTGGAAGGAAAAGGAAGAAAATGGCTGGACCCAGAAGGGGTAGGAGGAAAACGGATCGTTTGGGACTAAAAAATGGTTGGGTATTGGAATTGCCGTAGTGCAAAGCAGCGAGGTCCAATTTTGGGAAAACTGGTCTTCAATTGTGGTATCCTAATGTTACAAGAACTGAAGACAAACTCTTTTAAGTGCCCTGCCTATACATGTTACATAAACCCAATCGGGCGGGGAAGACATGGGCAGGCTCTGGTGATCAAGGATGGCTTACAGCATTCGATACTGTATCTGAGTGGGTGGGGTCAGGAAAGTAAAGAAGTTCACGGGATGCAGATTAAAATCGGAAGATACAGCTGGAACCTAATAAATATATATGTAAGTGGGGAATCTTGCGTAAGCAGAGAGAGTTGGAACTGGTTAAAACGTTCAGCGGATAACCCTGGTATCAGGTATCTGATATGTGGTGACTTCAATGCACGCGCCAAAGAGCGGGACAGGTCGGGAGAGAAAAGGCAGGGCACTGCTCTTGCTGAGGCATTGCGTAAGTCGAATGTCGTCTGTCTAAATGATAGGACACCAACTAGGCTGGCAATGAGACCCGGGGACAGTGACACGGTCAACGACTTGGCACTTGCATCCCCAGAGGCGGCATCAGAAATAAAATGAGAAATATGGAAGCGACCACCTTCCCTGTCCTCTACTGATACTTAATTCCAGTACAATTAGGACTATAAGAGCCCGCAGAGCATTCAGTTGTGATTGCCTTCGATCACAGGGACGGTCTAAACCAACAAGAAGAATCATCACCCAACCACCATGGTGGACACCATAGGTAGAGAATTCATGGAGGGAAAAGAAGGCGGCCATAAGGAATTGGCAAAGGGTGCGGAGAGCAACACATAAAGCTGCCACAGAATGGGAGGAGGCGGAAAGATATAACAAGTAAAGGTGCAGGATTTTAAATTCCAGGCAGCTGAGGCAAAAAGGATGAAGTGGGAGTAGTTTATAAATGCAGTCGGTGGGGATGTTACATTGGGTAAATTCTGGAAGCTGCGCCAGCAGATGAACAGACAGACGAATCGGCAAGATAGAGCTATTAGAGATATGGTCAGAGAAGTCTTGTCACCGGTCACTGCGAAGGAAGACTGTGAGGTTAAGGTGGAGGATATTAGACAGGCACTGAAGAGGGCTAATTACACATCACCAGGCCCGGACGGGGTGAGGTACACCCATATGTGTAACATGAAGGATGCGGACTTGGAGGAGGTGGCTCTTTGTGTCAACCTAAGCATGAATACAGCAGAAATACCCCAGGGTTGTCTGCACAGCTACCTTGTCCCACTCCCAAAGCCAGGTAAGAATCACTCCCGACTTAACGGATACCGAATCATAACCTTGCAAAACACCATTGGCAAAGTTCCCGAAAAGATAGTAGCCCGCAGGCTCCAATGACATTTGGAAAGTCGTAATCTGCTTCCCAAAGAGCTCGAGAGTTACCAGTCTGGGAATGACACCTGGGCCAATGCGGCTACTTTTGCATTTGATGTCTATGAGGGCTTCCAGGATAAACAAGAGACAGTGGCGGTAGCTCTGGACCTGGAGGATGCGTACAACAGAGTTAGGTATGATCGGTTTATATTAGCCCTTGCCTTGTCAGATGGGTTGCAGTCCCTTATGAGCGTAAGGTTGCACTGCGCATGGGTTCCTGAACTTCTGATCCTTGTACGATTACACCAGGGTTGCCACAGGGATCTGCCATGTCCCCAGTGCTCTTTAATGTCTACACCAGCAAAGTCGCAGCTATTGAGACACCAGGAGTTGATAGAATCTTGACATTTGCAGATGATGTGCCGGTGTACAGACAGGGTAGAGTAGGGGAAGTTTGGCTCCAGATTTACAGGTGGCAGTAAACAGGGTGGCAGAGTGGTGCAGGGACGCAGGGGCCGTTATAGACCCAGACAAGGCATGGTTGTGTGGTACTTCCTGGATAACCGGATTGTGAAGGCATATGTCCTCTTAGTAGTGTGTGTGTGTGTGTGTGAGAGAGAGAGAGAGAGAGAGAGAGAGAGAGAGAGAGAGAGAGAGAGAGACAGACAGAGACAGAGAGAGAGAGAGAGAGAGAGAGAGAGTAAATTGACACACTTAAGTATCACCTTCGACAGGTGTATGTCTTTTGAAGATCATGTGGAGCCTTTTGTGGTAAAGGCTGGTAGGGGACTTAATGATTTGAGGGCGAGGCAGCAAGCTGGGTAGAACAGAGGATGCTGTACAAGCTCTTCCAGCAGTTAATAATTTCTGTCACTGAGTACGGGTTGGGGCTCCTGACAGTATCAAAGAGCCAGCTTGAAATGTTGGAGCTCATACAAAATGCGACCATACTGTTGTTATGGGGTGCACAAAGGACACACCAATTATATGCATGAGGCATATCCTGGCGCTACCATCAATGGCGGATAGACATAGGGTCCTTCAGGCCAAATTGTACCTGAAAGTTGCTGCAGATAGGAATCACCCCCTGCATGAAGCCATGGATATGGTCAAGGGTCATAGACTAAGAAGAGGCAGGTCCTTGATGGCACAGGCAGAAATATCTATACGTCAGGTATGTGATCTAGAGACCATCAATCTTGAAAAAGAGCTGGTTGAAGTAACGGTAGACAGGACGGACTGACACAATGTAATAGTAACACTGGGTTGTGAGTGCAGAGAATGGGCAGCGGGCAGCACAGAGTTTGAGGTGCAACAACTGATCCAGAGTAATACACATCAAGTTGACATATTGATCTATACTAATGGATAAGTGGTGAGAAACAGACGGAATGGTTGGGGTCTCACTGCGAAGGCTAACTGGCGATTCTTTAAAAAGGAGAGTATGGCATATGGGTTTACGACCTTCAGCATGAGAATGTAGTTGGAAGCAGTCACAGCAGCATTCCGTTGGTTAGAGGAGACTACTGCCATACACATTGTCTTCATCACGGACTCAAGGAGTATGCTTAGTAAGGTGGAGAAAGGAATGTTTCGTGTGGAATGGCTCACCTCGCTTCAGAGGTCACAGACTGTGAGAATTGTATAGATGTTTTGCCCTGGCCATGCGGGAGTGCTGGGAAATGAACAGGCTGATAGGCTAGCAGGGAATACACCTCTTGGTGGTATATTAAAAATGGACAAGGGAGAGGTGGTCGTACTCCTGTGGAACCAGTGGAGAAGGTGGAGGAACAGAGTGAGAACCCGTATGTGGAAGAAATGATATTGCGGGGGATCGGCAGGGGTTCTGGCAGAATCTTAAAACTGAGGGGGAAGACCAGGCGAACTTTCAATTAAATAGCGGTGGGAATGATTAGTAGTGTGGCTCTTCGTTGGCTGTTGAACGAGGGGATGGAGCGCGTATGGGAATGTCTTGACTGCAGTGATGTTGGTTCTTAGCTCAACTCAACATCTTCCAGTCCTTCTTTGGTTGGAGGATGTATGTGTAGGTGGTAGGGTGTGTATGAGTGGATTGGGGGTGTATAGGTGGTTAGGAAGATGTGTGTGTGTATGGGTAGGGAGATGTCAGTTGGTGGGGATGTGTGAGTATGGTTTGGGGATGTGTGAGTGGATGTGCGATGTGTGGGTTGGTGGGGGGTGTGTGTGCGTGGGTGGGGAATATGTAGTCGACGGAGGTGTGGCTGGGGGATGGGTGGTTGAAGGTGTGGGTAGGGAGAGGATGTGTGGGTTGGTGGGGGATGTTTGTGGGTGGCGAGTGTGTTTGGGTTGGGGGGACAGGTGAGGGCAGTGTGTGTGGGTGGTGTCGTGTCTTCCTTTAAAGTGTCGTCCCTGAAGTGAGGGGAGTCAACACTCACATTATAATTTTTCTTCCCTATCAATACCCTGGAGAATCCACCAGCTTCCGTCCAACACACTCCATCAGCCCGTGGACACCCTTTCCTCTCACTCTCTCTCACTGTCGCACTATGCCCCCTCTCATACTTCCCCAACGCAACATATTCAACAACTCTTGCTTCCAAAAAATTAATAAAGATTAATTTATTAAAAGAAAAGTGTAACGTATATGAGACGTGTATGTGAAGAAAATGTGTGTCGTGTATTATAATGTAAATGTATAGGTCAGACCACAGAGTTCATGTTCAGAGTCCACTTATCATGGCAAGGATTACACGACATCACAAGACTCATCACAATGGACCTCACCGAAGTCGTGTCCTTCTCTCCAGACATGTCCTCCTCCAGGAGCTCTGATGACCATGAGATCTGAATCCCATTCCACTATATAATCCGTGGAAAAAATAATATTATTGTTCCTAACACAACTGTTCCTAATAGTTTATAGAAACTCAGACTTCATAATTCCTGCGCAGTGAAAAAAACATGGAACACTGTCCTATGGACATAACGTTTTGTCTTCTTGCGAAATGTTCTATAGTTCTCACTATTAAACAGTTATTGTCTATACTCCAATAGAGTCCTTTATTTGTGTTCTAGTCATAAGTGAACTGAATATCCACCACTACTGGTGTGTTAAAACTGGTATGACCTAAAACTCATTCGGTATTCATCCTGTAGGATACATATACCATTCAGCTCCACTGAGCAATGTTTATCAGCTTCTTCTAGCCTAAACCCATTTATAAAGTTGCTGGCCAATCTTCCTGCGCCAAACTTTATCCGGGATCGGATTTTTCCTTGGTTCCGTGTTCTTCCTTCCAACCAGAGGGAACCTGTAAAATAAATCATACAACTGGTGATAGCCTCCCCGTCACTGATCTTTATTAGATGATCGTGGCCATTGGCCCTTGCTCAGCAAAATACAATGAACCCAACTCTGTCAGGGACAGATGAACTGAACACATAGGTTTCCATCAGGCCAAGACAAGAAGAAGAAAAAAATACAACCAACAGCGTGCGGAACCCCCCACCCTCCCCCCCCCCCACCAGGGAGCACCCACTGGAAGATCCCAATTATCTCCCATTACTCAATTCTCAACTAGTAGAGCTTATCAACACTACACTAATCTATTTTCAACTAACAGAGCCAAGTGTCACTTCCGTACTCTAGCTAGTTTTCCACTAACAGTGCTAATCATCACACTCTAGTTTTAACAAGGCTATAGCCTATATTAATTAGAACTAATTATAATAGGTTCTACCTTATACGGCACTGCAGTTTTTACTCAATCACATCTAAGTTTGCCATGACAGGCACGTGTAAAATAAATATGATATATCCCGCACAAGTTAGATGTTCTTAACTCCCTAACCGCAGTGCCAAAGCACGTCTTCCTAGATCGACGTTTCGAGTTACACTGGTTGTCCCCAAATCTGGTTTTTGGCAACCGCCTAAAAATGGTCACGTGACGTTATTTTATATGTGCACCCAGGTGTTATTTTGGGCCGATTATCCCTTGTCAGGAATCCATCTCCCCTGGCTTAGTCATTGTCAGAGTTGTCATCACTTGTTTTGACTCCCAAAACAATCCAGCGAGTTCCTGTTCGATCCCAACAACGAGCCTCCACAACACGCCGCCAATCCGCGTGATGTCCGGAAACTCTCAATGACAGACGGACTGTTTTGTCCCGAGCTGTGCAATTCCGCTTGTATCTGACTGTTTATGAACTGTCAAAGTGGTGTATTGAGTCATCTCACTCACTTCCCCTACACATCTGCAGCTGTTAACTTTGCCCGTCCTGTGATGGTTGACATCTGATTGTAACCAGGATCTGACGGGTTCTATCTGTATTCGAATGTTGATAAACTGTCAAAGCGATGCAGGGATTTATCTCACTCACCACCGAATGTTCCTAATCTGTCGACCAGATGTATTCACGTGCAGCTGCAACCCCGACTGTTTTCTCTGGATTTGTTGAAACAACCTGTGGCCTCGAACATGCCGCTAATCAGAACGCCTTTTATTCTCATCACTGGTTAAATCACGTTGGTCTATTATGTGACAGGTGGGGGATTGCGGGAGGGGGATGGGTCGGTTGGTAGGGTATGTATGTGTCCCTGGGTATGTATGTGGGTAGGTCCGTGTGTGTATGTGTGTGTGTGTGTGTGGGGGGGGTGATGTGTGGGTAGGTGGGAGATGAGCCTCATAACATGGTAATTTGCCTTGTTTATGTTTACAACATTAATTTCACACTGTTTGTTTTTCTTCCTATGTGAATTTATAATGCTCTTGATCAACGAAAGATGAGTGATTGGAAGAGTTGAATGTAAGACTGGCCTGGGTGCCCAATTTGTGACCCTTTTAAAATAAAGTTGATTTGATTTGATTTGATTTCACTCACATATAATGTTGTCCTCCTGTTACATGTTTCCCTCGTACTTTTCTCTCCAATACATCCTTTAACAAGGTGTGCTTTACATGACTGAAGTACCTTAATTGTCTGGCATCGTTCTCATTCAGTAATCGTCTCTTCAAGACAAACTATTTTATTACTTCTCTGTATTACCTGTGAAGTCGGAGTTGGTTCGCCTGATGGCGAGGGACACTGTTAATAGAGAAAGCTAATCCACACACAAAATTATTCATGCCATCACTACTATAAATAGTGTGTATGGACTACGCTTGAGTTCAAAGCGAGCGAGCGCAAAATAAATACACCTTCTTAGTATTTTCTCCTGCCAAAATATTCCCCTTATTCGTATAAATAACCATATTTCGAAGACTTGAATCAAGATGTATAACGCCCAAGCACTCACTTAATTGTAATGTTCATGTCATGACATGCATGACTGTTAGGAAATGGCTTGATACAGGGGTGTGCTAGAGCAAATGAGCCAGAATATCATTGTGGATTGGCTGATAGGGCATAAATCGTTTACAAGCCATGGATAGGTGAGTTCATAGACTAAAATATTGGAGATTTGTAAAAGAAGATAATTTGAGCGCCTGTGTTGACAAGGAAACCTCGCAATGGTAAATCCCATCTGCATGTGTGATCTTGATTTAATATACGTATTATAATAAACAGATTAGATGTTTTGTAAGCACCAATTTTAGATTGTGCTTCAAGACTCGTGTGGTTAGACAACAAAGTGATCCAATTATATGTGACAAAGAATAACGTAATTAATTGACGCTGTCATACGGTGGTTTTGGAATCAAAGATAAGTTATCAGGATCGTAAAAAGGATGCATTTGTTACTAATTAACATCAGTAACATACTGACAATAATACTCTGAAGTGTGTTAAGCTCTCGGTGAGAGAAAAGAAGAGGTACTGGTTTGCTTCAAGGATAATGTTTACAAACAGAATTAAACACTCACCAGTAAATCCTCCTGGCCTAGCACCATATCCTGTCCAGGCTGCTGGTGTTGAAAACAATGAACTGGTTCCTGTAATGGCTTGGCTGTTTCCACCAAACAGCCCGCCAGTATTGCCAGTTGCATTAGCACCAAATGCTATACAAGTTATAAATTCAGCACTTTGATTTACATGAAACAAACTGTGAATTGAACCATTAACAATTACAACAAATTCTGTTTTGTTCCTAGTTGACATAACCATACTTCTTCATCCAATTAGAGCATAGGTCCTAAACCACTATACGTCAAGCCATCCTACCCTTTGCTATGAAGGCTTATGCTTTATACAACGTGGCGGGGTAGATTAGGTAATGGTGCCCGTCTCTGGCTGAAGCAGACCAGGTTCATTTCAATGTGTTGGCTGCATTTTGACAAACATTAGAAAAATGATCGTATACCACCCCCCCCCCCCCCCCCCCCCCCCACCCAAAAAAAAAAAATCCCGAGCTAGTGGATCGAACATCTATTCTTCTCAGACAAAATTTTTTTTTTAAGTTATTCATGCGTTTCCTCTCTTGATTTGTAGTTTGAAACCAGCATATAAGTTTACTTATTTGGTTCTTTCCGGGATTTGATATTCAAACACTGAGAACAACCCACCACTGACAATGCTGATCGTATTCCGGTACGAACATAGAGCCTTGTCCACGTCAAATGGAAGCACTAGACTCGAGTTTCGCTCACGTTTGAGCTCGTCAGTAGTGCATATCCTTGACTGGAACCGGGATCAAACCCGGACCATGGCGTGTGACGCGAGTGTGCAACCACTAAACCACGCAGCACACACTAGACGCAACCAAATTATCACACTAGAATATCACAACGTCACCCATCGTAGGCTATAGCTAAAAATCTGTCCTATCGCCGCGATTGACATCCGTCAATCGATGTGGCCCCGAATGATCAGGTCTTCTCGACTGGCAAAGACACACCAGGCCGCCTAAAGTCCAGCGAGCAATAAGCAAATTTATTTATTTGGTTTTGTTCCCGGATTTGAGATTTAAACATTGAGCACAACCCACCTCTAGCAACGCTTATCGTATTCCGGTTGGACGTGTCCTTCTCGCCAGCATAGCTCTATTAGCTGGTGGATCTGTAGAGTGAGTGTGTCTTGCCCACTTCTGATAACCTCTATTGGAATCCCATCCTTACCTGGAGCCTTGCCAGATGACTTTTCATTAATATCCACAATCCACTGATAGTCGTCTATCGCGTCAGTCGCTCCAAGCAAGGATACAAATTAAGTTAAGTACCCTTAATATTGTCATGTAGTGTGTTTCATATAGTTGTGTGTCAGTTTGTGTTTGTTTGTTCTGTGCTGACGAAGGCCTTGGCCGCAACGTCCAATTTGTTTCTTGTAATCGTGTTTCAGTAAAGCTCACAATCTACTTCTCGTTTTTTTTTTTGGTGATTCATTCATTGCCTGTTCATTAATAGCACACTTAACCTTTGTTATGGTGGGAAGTGTGTCCATGTGGTCAAGAGTTGGTAGGGCCTATATGGCGTTGAGGGCATCGTCTGCTAGTTTGGTCCCACTTGAGTAAAGCTCCAAATTGTGCTCTACCCATCTATCCATCTTCTGTTTCATATCAGTAATAATTTCTACAGTCAAGGTTTTCAGGGGTGCACTTCTTTTGATCAATGGGCCACAGGCCTTCTTTATCCCTTCATACATGCTTCTGATGTTTCCCTTATCACTTGCATTTTTAATGTACTCGCATAACTTCATCCAATAGTCATTTTCACACTGCCTGGCAGCATTTTGTACATCCTTTCTAGCTTGCTTCAGCTCACTCAGAGTGTTTTGCGGTGTTCTTTCCTTGTTTCTTAAGACATATAACTTCTTTTTATCAATCAAGGACTGTTGTGTCTAGCGTTTTTTTTTTTGCAAACCAGTCCTGCCTCTTATGATCCACAGTGCCATAAACCCCCACCGTTGTTATATAAAGAGTTTCCTTAAGTTTACCCCACTTTTCACTTGCTGTACAATCTTCTAATGCTGCAGTAAAAGCGTCTTCAAGTTGCTATTGGAACTCAAAGCACTTATCAGGATCTTGTGTGTTAATAATATTAATCTTGGGGCTAGATCCGTGTTTAGTCGTGTAGATTCTCTTTGGTCTCAGTCTAACCCTTGCAACAACTAAAGGATGATCAGTATCACAATCAGCACTGTGGTAACTTCGAGTTAATGATGTTTGGTTCAAATGTTGTCTCCGTGTGATGATAAAGTCTAACTTATGCCAATGACCAGATCTTGGATGTTTCCATGTCACCTTAAGCCGCTCTTTCGTTTTAAAACAAAGGAGTTTGTAAAGCATAGGTTATTTCTGGTGCAATGCTCCAGCAGCCTTTGCCTATTGTCATTAATGTGACCGTCTTGTATTTTTCAAGGCACACTGGCAATGAACCCGAGTCCTCTCCCACACGAGCATTAAAATCACTTAGTATATTAATGTTGTCAGATTTTGGTACTGCATTGCCACAGAGTATGACTCCTCATAGAATAAATCCTTCACATCATCAGAGGAAGTGAGTGTCGGTGCATATGTAGTGATAATGGTGGCAAAACCACAAGTGGTTGCCAAGCGCAGGGATATAATCCTGGACACATGATTCTCACGTTCCATGTTGCAAGCCGTAGCCTGAGGTTTCTATGTTTCTTTTTAGTAGTACCTTATGCACTGCTTTTACAGACTGCGATACAGATTTTGTCCAAGCCCTAAGCATCCATTGAAGCAGGCAGGCTGTGGCGGATCAGCACCTAACTGGCCGGGGGCTGCCCAGCTTGAGGCGGGTGTTAGTTGATCAGTGACACCTGTAGGTGTCTCCCATCATCAGAGGCAACTCGTGGCACCCCATGTCTACGCCAATTGACAAGGACTTATAACCCGTAACAACTACCTCTTTGATTCCGAGACCTGTTAAGACCAGTGATGGAGTTACACCTCTCCATGGCAGAAAGCCAGGGCTGAAATATAGATACCAAGTGTTGCCCATGCAACATGATCCTTCTCTCGGCCTACCTGGTTCACTCCAGGGTCAAGGGAACACCAATGCATCTGGAATCAGACAAGCTCCAGAAGCTGCCGGATCAGCAAATGAATGCTCTGACTGTCCGCCTGCCGGAGCTTCGATCCTAGACCAGCAGCCAACCAAGGCTTAGGGTCTGGTCTGCCCTGCCATGACATTTTGTCTTTACATAATACAATTATGGAAAATAGGACGAAGCATGTCACCCCCCCCCCACACACACACACACACACACACACACACACACACACACACACAAAACTGAGATTAAATGTTCACTTACAAAATCCACCAGCTTTCTGAGTTTGTCCAAATCCCGTGCCACATAAAGAATCAAACAATCCACCGCCTGTACCGACTGTTGTTCCGCTGGCTCCACCCCCAAACAAGCTACCACCAGCCAGTGGTGTCTGCACACCAAATGATGAACTACCACCAAACCCAGACGAAGCTGAAACACACACGATTTTAGTAAGCAACAATATTGTGAGATCAGTACTCAAAAATATTTGCAGTACTCTTATTATTATGAGTAATGTGGCTCCGCCTGTCCTACACACAGCATTATATGCACAGCAAGCTAAACTAAGCATACTTGATGGGAGGTCACAACAATTAGGTAAAACAATTGAAAGAGGAAATAAAGATAATAAATATAACTACTATTAATGGTAATCTGATATCCCTCTTACCTCCACTGTTATTGGTTACGTCTTGGCAACTTGGGAGACTGAAAGCAACAGTGGTGCTAACTGGCGTTGCGCTGATACCAAATGTAAAACTGGGTGTCTGATTAGTCCCAGGCTGATTACCACCATTTTGACCATTGACAGCGTTGATGTCTGTGAACATGTTTCAAAATATTATCATAACAATCAGGTATTAGTTAATAATTAACTAACATAATATATTAACACTGAAAAGTCAAGAGACCAGCATTTGAGGGATATTTTTCCATGCGTTCGTGATGAGATTACTTCTAATGAGGTATTTAGTTTTGTTTGGTCATGATTATATATTTTAAACTGCACTTTAATACGACTTATAATACAGTTCTGAAAACCGCTGGAATAATTAATACTCAATATGTAACAGTATATTAGAGGTTAACATGGCTGAGAGGTTTAGCATGTTTAGACTTTCTCTTCTGATGGCGCCGCAGTGAATTTGTTCCATGTGACATATCAGTGTGCCATACATGTTTACTTCATGTTCGGGAAGCAATAGTAAACCGCTGAATGCAAAACTACCTAGAAAATCACAAACAGCTATCAGTGGTTAAGTTTTGATTGCAAAGTCTTGCAAAAGGACATTTTTTACAACAGTAAATTAACACTTGCCTGTCTCCGTGGCTAAGGTCTTGCGAGCGCGATTTGTGAGCCTGATTACCCGCTTTCGAAATAGCGGCGATCGATTTGGCAAAAGACAACGTTGCGTTGAGTTTTAACGTGTTGGTATGGGAGCCGGTCGTTCAGAAAATAATGGCAAACTAATGAACGTAAACTTGCCAAGACATCAACAACAGCAATAAAATGCTGGTGTTGACAGCTATCCTGTAAATATGATATGGAAAAAAAAAAAAACCTAACATTTAAAGAAAAAATAATTTCACACCAAACCCTAATATTCTTTAAGAGTTTATGGTGTAGGCATAGTTTATATTTTCTGGCATGCGTAATAAACTTCAAATATTAAACAATGCTACGGTTTAAATTGCAATTTTAATTCATATTGTCTGATGTAAACATTTATTTTTTCTGTGTAATTTAAAAAATAATGATTTCTACAGCCAGAGTTTTAAACAAAGTTAGTTGCAGATCTTTTACAGGGCGTAGCAGTCAACCGCAGCAATTTTTTGACTGTTCGTGATTCCTGGGCAAATTTACGTTCTGCAGTTTGCCGTTGCTTTCTGAACGACCGGCACCCATCCATCGATCATGTGCCGTGTCGATAAGCGTGGGAGGTCATGATTCGCCATTTCACTCGATCACCAGAGTCGTGGATCAGCTCAGTGTTCTAGTCTCGACCAGACCACGTGACCAAGCCATCCAGGTATTCACTTCTCTGTCTTCCCTTTGTTCTCGTCTCCTCGATCTTGCCAGTTGTCACCAAGTTCTCCAATGTATTTCTTCTCATAATATGCTCAACAACTTTTGACTGTCTACGTCTAATTTCTCTATTCAGTTCATGATTTTAATTTGTTTCTTGTAGGAATTGGTCACTGGTTCTTTTTTACTGTTCATGGTATTCTTTGCATTGTCCTTATAAACCACATTTCCACAGCATCAGATGTTTTTCAGCTTGCCTGCTCATTGTCCACTCTTCATATCCATACAAAAGTAAAAGTTCTATGTCACACCTCAACACTCTTTTTCTCGTTGCAATTGACATTTGTTTTATTGATCAGTATGGTTTTCATCTTGCAAAAGGCTGCCCTCGACATGCCATTTCCTGTTCTAATCTCTTCAATGCATCGCCCATCAAATGTTGTAACTGTTCCGAGATAATTGTACCGATTTACTTTTTTGAGAATATTCTCATTACTTGTATATTACAGTTTGGTATTTCCTTCTTCGTAGTGATGAACATAATCTATGTCTTCTTACAACTCAATTCTAACTCTAGTTCTTCACTGTGTGCAACAACGGCATCTACTAAATGTTGCAGGTCCTGTTCATTATCTGCAATTAATACGGTATCATCTGCATATCAAATATTATTGATGTTTCGTCCCCCAATGAAAATTCCTCTCATATCTTCTATATTTCTCAAAATATATTCACTGTACAGGGAAAAAAGATCTGGACATGTCTTACTTTATCGAAATCCTTTGTGTAGTCAATAAAAAAAGAAGTAGATCTTTGTTTACTTCTACTTCTATAGAACGTTCAATATTATTGTTCTCAGCATATACACAGCATTTACTGTACCCTTTCGTTCTACAAACCCACATTGTTCTTCTCCTATTTCAGGGTGCATTTTCTTCTTAACTCTTTGCATGCTAATTTATAGCAAAATCTTCGTATATACTAACTTTCGATGTTGATCACATTCCAAGGCTCCTGATTTCTTTGGGATTGCAATAAATACAGAATTACATACTTCATGAGCTATATCTCCAGTATCATATATTGTGTTCAGCAGTCTTGTGACCTGATCTAGTCCATATTATTCTAAAGCATTTAATCATTTCTGCTCTGATGTTGTCGGAACCGGGGTCTTGCCAGTTTTCTAGTGGTTATGAACACTCTGAACCTCTAACCTCAAACTTCAAAATTGATGGTCCTTCATTATTATTTCGAATATCATACTGTTCTTCTCTGTTATCATCATAAAGGGTTTTCACATACTCTGACCATACAATGTAAACTCTGATCTTTTTCTATGATGATTTTTCCATCTTTTGATTTTAGGCAGCCTGCTGATGTATGTGTTCTTTTATTAGTAAGTTCCTGAATTCTTTTGTGCATTAATTTGGTATTTTTACAGATGTGTTGTTTGTAAATTTCTATGCAATTTTTCTCAAGCCACGCTTCTTTTACCTCTTTACATAATGTTCTGACTTTTCTATGAATTTTTTTCATATTTGGCAGGATTATTTTTGTTGTGTCGTCTTGTTTCCATTAGTTATAAACTTCTTCAGTTATCTATTTCTTACCACCCATTTTCTTTAATTTTGGAATAATTGTTTCTGCAGCCAAACTGATTGAATTCTTCAACATTTCCCATTGATCATCCACATCTTGAAATAGGATCTCTAGATCAGACAATTTATCAAATCTTTTCTGCACAGCTATGTTAAAATTGTCTTGTATTTCCTTGTCATTTTCAATGTACACATATCATATTTAGTGTTTCATCCTGTCGTATACTTGCCTTTCTTTAACTTTACCCTCATTGTGCCTGTAATCAATCTGTGATCCCTTTAACAGTCAGCACTGGAAACGATTTTACGATTGTTAACGCATTTCGAAACCTTCTGCTAGTCAGGATGTATTCAGTCTGGTTTTTAATCTTGCTGTCAGGACTCTTCCATGTCCATATCTTCTAGGATGTTGTTCAAACTAGGCGTTTCCTACAATCATTTCCTGCTCTTTTGCCGATTCTACAAGTCTGTGTCCTTTTTTGTTTCGTTCTCCCAAACCATGGTTTCCTACTGGGCATCCATCGCCTGATTTCCTACTTTTGCATTGAAGCAACCAATTACGATATTTATTTCTGAATTTTTACATTTCTTTAAAGCAGACTCCAAGTCATTATAAAATTAATCTATACTATCTTCACTGCATTCTCCTGCTGGGGCATATATTTTAATAACGTTTATGTTAAAAGGTTTGCCGATAAATTTTTACTAATAGAACTCTGTCTGACACAGCCCAATATCCTTTAACAGATTGTGATGTTTGCCGATCCAAGATAATAGCTACATCTCTTTGCCGTTCTTCTCCTCCAGAATAAATAATCTTAGAATCCTCCCCTGTCGCTGGTATTTTTGATGACCGGCACCCATACCATTTTATAAAACACAAACGTAAGGCAGTCTGCTGTCAAATCGTCCACAGCTGTGTTTCCGTCGATCCATCTTTTTGTAGTCTTCCTCTGCCTCTTGATGATTCAATTTTCATGTTGTATGATCTTGCTGCTGGCGACATTGGTTTCATTCGCATTAGATGGCCGAACCCGTTAAGTCTTTGAGGAATTCAACAATTGTTGTTTCTAATATGGTCTTTGTTTGATCTGTTTGCAGCCTTTTTCATCATCTCATTTCACAAGTAGTGTTTTCTTTATGGCTCTTTAGTTAGTGCCCTGTTTGGCATTGATAACACAATTCCATTCATAATGTTCTTCTTAATTTCTACGGGGTAATTCTGCGTTCATCCGGAGTTTTTTGTTTGTTTTTTGTTTTGGGCTTGATTGCGTTGTGCCTGTTTACAGCAAAGCTGCGTTCTGGCGCCGTTAGGCCGACACATCCGACTTCTGCAGGCCTTTTTTGACCGGGTTAACCTTCCCCCTCCCCCCGGGAGGGGGGGGGGTGTAGTTTGATATGTAACGTTATTGGTGCCAAAGAGTTATATGCCATAGTGTGACTTGGGTCATTCTTTCTAGCACGGAGTGCACTTGTGTATGCCGATAAGCTTATTGTCTGCCAACGAACTATTTGTATATAATATCTGGCAAGGAGCGAACTGTTGTTCTCCAGGGATGTCTTGTATCTGATGTATACATACCAACGTGCTGACAGTGGTGCACTTATAGTTGTACTTGAGATGGACTAGTAACTAGCCTTCTTACATTCTCCAAGCCTATTATTAACTGTGCCGACTGACTATCTTCTGTCTCACTTGCGCTTCTGTTATCCAGGTGTGATTCTTAATTGGCTTGCTTTAGTATCACTCTTTGCATCTTCTATGAATATGAATCTTTACACACACATTACGTGACGATGAACACCACTTCAATAATGACTCTTCACGACACAACAGCGGCGTGGTTTCGAAACAGTGTATTATCGTCTCTTTAAAATAATTCACAAAATCGTATCATCAATGTCAATACGCACAGTACTAAAAGCTGCATACAGATAATACTTGCACTCGACATCTACAGTCAAACTCTGTCGACAAATCTCTCAGACGACGTCAGCAGTCAAACACTGGTTCACAAACTCGACATATACACAACGTGGCGGCAAAATAAGATTCTGCCATTCGCTATCTTCAGTTGGACCCCGAACTCGGTCTAGACGTGAATGACTCTTGAAGGAGACGTTGTCTCCTGCTCAGCCACTCTCCTTGCTGTATTCATGCAAAGCGTGACACTCTACCTACCCAGTCTTCACGCTAACTGCGTGAAGCTCTGACCTGTGTCCCATAACCTAACCTGGATCATGGCAATTGGCTTGTTTATTTCTTGTCTCCATCTCTCTATCTAATTTTCCATCTGATGTAAAGATGCTCCCAAGATAACTGAATTCGTGTACTTGTTTTAGCCTAAGGTCGTGTATCCGTATTGTGCTGTTTATTTATTTGGTTTTGCAGGAACATGACCACCCAGTTGCCTGGCAAGCATGCTAGTCACCACCCACCCACTCCCTTGAAAGCCCAGAGAAATTATACAGGTAAAATAAACCTACTTCCAAAGCCTGTTGTGCTTGTCTGAAGACCCGAACCCAGACCTCCTCCGAACGCAAAACCTGTATTTGCCAGAGTACTTGGAGTCTGCCCAAATAAGCCCACTGTGCTGGTCGAGCCTGCCTGTTTTGATTTTCCGTTTGTGCTGTAATCTTCCATACGAAGCTCCTGCAGAGCATAAAATTATAATGAATTATGTAAAAACTGCAGCGATATACAATAAGCCGTAAATTAGAACCTTAAAAGATCACAGGAAATTGTTCCTTCTACCATTCTCTCCCTCTCTCTTCCTATACATCCATGCATGCACAAACTAATGCATTTATACACCAGTATCTGCTAAGGGGTCACTTCACAAAAAAGAACACACACACAAACCCAGAGAGAGGGAGAGAGAGAGAGAGAGAGAGAGAGAGAGAGAGAGAGAGAGAGAGAGAGAATCATTATAATATAGTAGGCCCTTTCCAGATAGTCCCTCTCATTATGACTTGCTGAAAAGATTCTCGATCCTGTGCCAGTTCCCCTGCCTCATGTAATTTTATGCTCAATGTGACTTCTGTGTCTTGTGTCCATCTTCCTGCTTGTGTACCCCTGCCTCTGCTTCCAGGACCCATGTCTGTCATCAATGATCCTCCCATCGTGATGTTTAATTTAACCAGCTTATTTCAGTTTCTGAGGTGTCATGATGTTTATGAATGAGTTTTCTTCAATGTTCACATCTGTCTCTCTTTCTGTATACAGACACACGTGTAAGCACATATCCATATACACACATTCATATATTTTTTATCTACTCTGTGTTGAAGGATTCAATACAATTCGTAATTCCGCATACCGCGTTCGAAATACAACTGCGGGAGATCTGGCAGCAGACCGCTTCGAGTTGGATTTTCATACAATAGTATGTGTGCCGGTTGTTCAGAAAGCAATGACAAATTACTGGACGTGAACTTTCCAAGAAATCACAAACAGCCAAAAATGCTGGGTTTGAATGCCACGCTATGTAAAGGATATGCAACGCCCTTTTAAACATATTATTTAAAAAAAACCTGTCACCCACTCCCTGTAGTCTTTTTCTTTCCCGTGGATACCAAGGGTGGAAGAGAAAAGACACAGAAAAACACCCAGGAGATGACAAAGTTTTAGCATCAGAAGTAAACTCACGTCTAAACTTTTATTTTTATACTCCTCCATCGCTGTGATACACTGGTGTTTAGTGTTGATATTCGTGGTGACCCCACTCTTCATCATGGTGTCTTGACCATATGGGGGGTTGAACGCAACTGTAGTTCCAAATGCCGCTATACTGGCACTGGCCCCACCAAAAAACCCCGTGGCTGATGTGTGACCAAACAGGGAGGATGTAGCTCCAGTATTTGTTCCAAACAAGCTGTTCTCTGTCTGGCCAGTGGGGGTTCCGAAACCTAAATAAATTGTTAAATTCCTCATGAACATGTGTAAACCACAATTATGTAAAAAAAAAAAAAAGACAATAGTTTTTTTTTCAAACTAATTTAGTAAAGTTAAAAAAGCACATCATGAATAATTAACAAACTAATGAAAAATTATATGGAAGTTGTGATTTTATAGAAGTATAATGAGAACGCCTTAGACGCATAAAAAGAGCAATGAAGATATCTCAAAAGAAGTTAACTCACAAAAAAGAACTGGTCCCATGATTCAGAATAAGACAGTCTTTCAGCATATCATGAGAAATGGAAAGCTCAAGTATGTTGTTACAATGAGAAAACGGGAGGAGAGACCAAGAGAGATTCTGGACGGTTAGATATGAAGGATCATCAGTATAAGAAATTAATGGTAGTACCTGAGACAGAAGGCCGTGGGCAGACATCATGATCACCACACCGCGTGGATTATAAGAACAACACAGATAGTAAAACACACTATAGTGTCTTGTTGATTTCAGCGAAAAGGATTCATTTCATTGCTTCAATATGTGTTGAATTGATTATGTAGCATGAACGAGTGAACGAACGAACGAACGAACGAACAGACTTTATTTTCAAAGGGTAACAAATTGGGCACGCAGGCCCGTCTTACATTCGGCCCTTCCAATCACTCATCTTTCTTTCATCAACAGTGCATAGGAAACAACATTGTCACATGAATTTTGTAAACATAAACAATGCATATTACTATGTTATGAGACACATCCACCACCCACCCACACATCCCACATTTACTCCAACTCCCCCACCCAACCACACACACATACAATACATTCCCCCACCCATCCACCACATCCCTACACCTACACATCTCCCCTCCCACACACACCTCTCGCCCACCACACATCCCATCCACCCACACCCCAAGCACACATACATTCAATAACCCACACATCCCCCACCTACACACATCTCCCCACCCACTCACATATCCTCTACCCGTCCCATTTCCCACCAACAATCACTCATCCAATATCCTCCTCCACCCACACACCTCCAACCACCCAGCCAAACACACATTCCTCAGCCACACACACATCTCCCCGTCAACTCACATATTCCGCACCTACCCACACACAAATTCCGCACTCACCCACATAATCTCCCATCTCCCCCAGCCCACTCACAGATCCCAAGCCCACACCTACGAACATCCCCCACCATATCCTAACCTGCACACACTCACCCACCCACATATCGTCTACCCACCGACACATTCTCTACCCACCCATCCCCCAACCAAACATCCATTAACCACACATACCTTAACCACACACCCCTACCCATATACACACATATCCCCACCCACGCACAATCTCCCCACCCATACAAACATCCCTCACACACATCCCCACCCACCAACACATCCCCCATTCACAAACACACACCTCCCATCCACGCACACACAACCCACACACACATCCCCAACCCATACACTCATCCCCTCACACATCCCTAGACACACGTACTTATCCCTCAACCACTAACACCCACACATCCCTTACCCACTCATCAAGACATACATCTCCTATCTATCCACCCACACTCACACACCCCAACCACCCATCTAAGCACACATCCCCCACCCTCACACACATCCTTCACTCACCCGCAAACCCAACCACACCTTCACCCACCCACACAAGCATCATTTATCCACACCCAGCTCCCCTCCCACACAACACCACACCCACACACATCCCAAAGACACATCCGTCACCCACACACACATCTATCCACACATCTCCTACCCATCCACACATCCCCCAACCACAATCACCCTCACTACCCACACATACATCCTCCATCCAGCCACACACACCCCCATCCAGCCACACACACCCCCACCCAGCCAGACATATCCATGAATCTGACACACACAGTGTAAATAATATGTCACTACAAGTTCTGGGATCTGATAACACTTGTACAGTAAAATAATGTTTGCTGTCACGTTGACACAAAATGTTAGTAGTTAATTTCACACCGGAATTCACCAATTGGGAATACACAAGGTTAATTTTCAATGTATCTGTATAACCACTATTGTTCCTGTTACTGGTGGTATTTAAGTATCTTCACTATACTATGCTGATAACTACCACTGAGGAAACACTCTTATATGATCATCGATTCCTGCTCAGCAGAGGCCGGGTTCCTGCAGACCCTCTGGGTTATGGTCCCAGTGCAAAAGCCGCTGAGTAAACACTGCCTTCAGTGATCGAGCCATGACTTTTCTTCTAGCTTGTTGTAAAATATAGTGGAACCTGTTGAAGAGAGAACACACCTGGTGAGAGCAACCCGATTCCAACCTTTTTTAGGTGAGTGTAGGCCGACGGCCGCACTCAGATATATAACAGAGAACCAAACTCTGTCATAACGCCGAGGAGCTCATCACATCGGTCTGAGTCATGGTAAGACAAGGAAAGACCAAAGGAAAAGTGCAGAAACCCAGTAGATACCCTACTGGAAGATCCTACCATTTGACATTTCCTTTATCCCCCCAACCATCCTCAATCTCCCTAAATATCATCCCACTACATTGTTCTTAACTCACTGAGTTAATTGATATCTCAGACTAGCTAGTTTAAGCACCGCGATAGCCTACTGCTGTCGACACTTCTATAATACGTTCTCATCACGCACATTACCACACTCTAGTCTCCTAAGAATAATCTAATTTGGGTCTATTTAATTAAATACCATATATTTATTCCTGTTTGAAATTGAGACTACGAAATCACACATTGGATAAATGTCCGCCGATGTAAATCAACATAAGACACTGTAGTCTCTCTCCAGAATCAAACCAGGAATATCACACACGTCCTTATTGCTTCACAACATTTGGTCGACTCCCGCCAAAGTTGTTTATCCAGAATGTTTTAATACCGTGTCTGAATGACGTTACAAAGCTGTCTAGACAGTAGGCGTCTAGTAGCTATTTTCCTCTCTCCTTTTCCGACTGGATGGAAACAACAGGCCGTCTATTCCGCTTTCATCTGGGGAATTTTCCCGGTACTTCAAAAAGTATTGCCGGCTTGTGATCCAGAGACCTGTTTTCCCCACGACAAAAAATCTTGCCGAATTTCACCAGGACAGTCTGTTTACCACATCAAAGGATGGCTGCCGCCTGTAGACGTATGGCACGAAGTCTTTCATCGATCGACAACTCCAAGAATTTCCGTGACAGTGATGTACTCGAAAGATCAGTAGACTCATCCAGCGCCAGAGAATACCACAAGTTCCTAGTTTTCTCGTGTATCTCTAATACTATGTTCTCTCCAAGTTCTTCTGATCTTCGCACATCTGAACCTCCAGAAAAGCTGATAGTTCTAAGCAAATCGGCTTTCTTTGGACACAAGTCATTTGCTGCTTCCATCATACACTCTTTAATGAAGTTGCCATCAGTAAACAGGTTTCCTCCTGCCATCGTATGGACTATTTTGTAACTTGTACGAGTGAAAGATTCGTCTTCAGCAAACTTCCTCGTGATGAGATGGCTTTGTGCTTCTAAACCCCGTTTCATGGACTCATATATCTGAAAGCGTAACTTTCCAGAAAAAATTGAATATGTCGATAGATGTTTTGTTTCATAGTGACGCCGAAGACTGTACTATTTCAAAACGGCAACACTTTCGCTGCATATTACGCAGCTGGTTTTCTGGTCCTTTGTTTCCACAATGAAGTACTTTACTCCCCATTCTTCATTGAAACACTCGGCGTCCACTTTTTTTTCTCTTAGTTGTCATAATAAAGGGTGAAGTACACGGGATCTGAAAATGAAAAAAAAAGACTTTGAATTAGAAACATAATTAAAATCCTATAGAAACACAAGAAAAGCAGAGGACTAGGTGTCACTGGTGAAGCTACGGCTCGCCAAAGTTACATATACAGTTTATAGGTACCTTTGGCAATAAAATATATCTCATAATAAGGGATGCAAAATATATAAATACGGCCGGATTAAATAAACAGCCTAGAGCAGAGTTTTTCAACCGGGGTTCCGCAAGTGGCAGCCAGGAGTTCCACAGAATCAGACCAAAATCACCTGAATGCAACATTTCTGCCCATCTGGTTTATTACTTAAAGTAGGACAAACACTTGGATCATCGCACTGAGTTCCATGAGCAACGTAAACATTTGCGTAAGGATCTGCTCCAGCAGAAAGGTTGAAAAACACTGGCCTAGAGACCAGCTATCGAGAGGTTTTCCGGAAGGCTCTTATGGAAGATAAGTTCTGCAAAGGACATGCTACTGAATGAATGAATGAATGAATGAATGAATGAATGAATGAATGAATGAGAGACTAGCTCGATTAACACCTTGCCCGGGGAATGCTTCTATGGCATTTTTATATTATGTTTGCTATTTTATTGCTTTTATTAACACTTGTAGTTCACTTTTTTTTTTTTACAATTGTAGTTCACAATTAGGAGGAAAATACAACCTGAAATAGGAGAAGAACATTGTGGGTTTGTAGAAGGAAAGGGTACAATAAATGCTGTGTATTTACTGAGAACCGTAATCGAACGATCTATAGAAGTAAACAAAGATCTACACCTTTGCTTTATTGATTACACAAAGGCATGATAAGAATGCTTGAAGATCTACAAATTGATGGAAAAAACCTTAGACTTCTAAAAAACAACATATATTGGAAACAACAAGCTGCAATAAGAGTTGATAATGAAGTAGGCAAATATCAGCTTATTAAGAGGTGTGAGACAGGGATGTGTAATGTCTCCAGATATGTTTTCCCTTACAGTGAAAGTATTTTCAGAAATATTGAAGATATGGAAGGAATCAACATTGGGGACGATGCATCAATAACATTAGATATGCAGATGATACAGTCTTGATTGCAAACAATGAACAGGACCTGCAATATTTAGTTGATGTGGTTGTTACACATAGTGAACAACGAGGGTTAGAATTAAATTGTAAAAAGACACAGATTATGGTCGTCACTAGGAAGAACGAAATACCACAATGTAATTAAAGTACAAGGAAATGGGAATATTCTTCAACAAGTGAATAGGTACAATTATCTCGGAACAGTAATAACATCTGATGGGAGATGCCTTGAAGAGATTAGAACAAGAATCGCCATGGCAAAAGTAGCCTTTAGCAAGATGAAAAACATACTGACCAATAAAAAGATGTCAACTGAAACGAGAAAAAGAGTGTTGAGGTGCTACATAGAACCTGTACTTTTATATGGATGTGAGGCTTGGACAATGAGCAGACAAACTGAAAAACATCTGATGGCTGTAGAAATGTGGTTTCTGAGGAAAATGTAAAGAATACCATGGACAGCCAGAAAGACCAATGAACAAGTCCTTCAAGAAACAAATGAAGATCGTAAACTGATTAGAGATATTAGACGCAGACAGTCACAATTTTTTGGGCACGTTATGAGAAGAAATGAATTGGAGAACTTGGTGACAACTGGTAAGATCGAAGGGAATAGACCAAGAGGAAGACATAGAAGCAAATACCTGGATGGTTTGGCCTCGTGGCATAGTCGAGACAGAAACACGGAGCTGATCCCCGGCTCTGGTGATCGAGTGAGATGGCAAAACATGACCGCCCACGCTTACAGGCATGGCACATGATGGGTGGATGGTAGTTCACTTACCTATCACTGTTAAATAAATCCTTGTTACATACCTATACCTATAACATTAAATCTTGATGACAGGCAAACAGAAGTAAATATTTTTAATGCACCGGACCTGTGTTGACAGCCGGACGCATCTGGGGCAGGGAAAGATGCGCGCGCGCAAGTATGTGTGTGTGTGTGTGTGTGTGTGTGTGTGTGTGTTGCCATGAAAACCATGGTAACGCCAGGGCGTAGGCGTCGCTACCACGAGCCGAGGAAAGACTTGAAATTGCGTGAAATAAGCAAACATTACAACAAACAAGAAAGTCTAGATACAATAATTTATAATTGAAAATAGTACATTAAAACACATAGCAACCATGAGGTCTCGTAAATAAACACGCGTAGTATTTTTTTGCGCTCACAGAGGGAGAAGTAAGAAGTAGAAGTAGAAACTAGAGGACGCACTAGACAACATAAAATTTGAAAGCTATAGTTACCGACCGGGATTCGAACCTGTCACCTCCAAATGGCGACAGCGCCTCGCTGCAGGAACAGATGTACTTCGACACATGACCATGTGTGAAGATCTCCTATTATTCTAAACATCATATTTACATTTAAATTGTATCACAACGTATTGTGTTCCATCCATATATATCATTACATATTATAGCAAGTTCGAGTACCGTCGGCAGGTCGGATTAAATGACGTCGCGGGCCGGATCCGGCCCGCGGGCCGTAGCTTGATGACCCCTGCTCTAAAGTACTGGCGAATTTTGGTCATAGACCATAACTATAGGAAGGGAAAATCCCAACTGCACATCCACGTGGTAGAGGATGGGAAACACACAACGGTGTGGCTAACGCAGCTCTGGGGACCGAGTATCCACCGGAATAAGTGGACAACTCTGCAGCTGAGCAGAGCAGGGCACTCACTTGTCCTGACATTCGGAAATGGCTGTTAAAAGCAGGGTTAAAAGACCACCATGTGGATGTGGAAGTCAAGGGGAAACCACCACATTATCTTCCCAAGATTACATGGCAGCACAAATTTCAGAGATAGTGAAAGACGTTAATGGCTCTCTTATGACATCCTCGTCCGGTAGGGACAGTTATGAGCCACAGGTGACACCAGACAGTCATCCAGCTACTGATGGCAAAACCATAACTAAACTAAATAAATTTAGAGTAGGGACATGAAATGTTAGGACATCACATGAGCTTCTTCTTCTTCTTCTTCTTCTTCTTCAGCTTTCCGAGCCATTGAGGTTCTTTGCTGCAAATACAATCTGTCTCAATTCGTCTCTCTGGTGGACCTTCTCTTGCCAGTCGTTGATTCCAAGTGCTTGTAGGTCTGTACATGTATTATCTCTCCACCGTCTTCTTGGTCTACCTCGGGGTCTACGGTCATTTATTTCCTGAGTGTAAGCGAGTTTTGTTTCCCTATTATCTTCCATTCTTTCTATATGCCCCAGCCATTGTAGTCTATTAGCCTTCATGATACCAGTGATTAGCGGGGACTTAAACAGATCATAAATGTCTTTGTTACTTCTTCTTTTCCACTCTCCACTTTGTGTATCCCTAATGGGTCCAAAGATGCGTCTTAAAATTTTGTTCTCAAAGGTTTGTAACAAGGCTTCGTCTCCTTTCGTTGTACTCCAGGTTTCAGAGCCATACATCACAATTGGTCTGATCAGTGTTTTGTATATTGTGATTTTGGTGTTACGAGATAGCGCCTTTGATTTTAGTACATGTTGTAGTGCATAGTATATCTTATTTCCAGAGTTGATTCTAGTTTGTATTTCTTCCCTTATGATGTTGGAGCAGTTGAAGATTGTACCCAGGTATTTGTATGTTTCTGTTCTTTTAATGGTCATATTATCTATTTATAAAGAAAAAGAAATACAAAGAAATTACAAAGAAATACAAGATAATTTTATCATAGAAGTAAAGAACAAATTTGATATATTGTCTGATCTAGAGATCCTGTTTCAAGATGTAGATGATCAATGGGAAACGATGAAGAATTCAATCAGTTGCGCAGCAGAAAAAACTATTCCAAAAGTAAAGAAAGTGGGCCGTAAGACATGGATGACTGAAGAAATTTTACAACTAATGGAAACAAGAAGACAGAACAAAAATAATCCTGCCAAATATGAAGAAATTCACAGAAAGGTGAGAACCTTATGTAAGGAGGCTAAAGAAACATGGCTTGAGAAAAATTGCAGAGAAATTGAAAAACAACACAACAGTAACAATGCGAAACTAATGCACAAAAGAATTCAGGAGCTTACTAATCAAAGAACACGTACATCAGCAGGCTGCCTAAAGACAAAAGATGGAAGAGTCATAATAGAAAAAGATCAGATATTACATGAATTGTCAGATTACGTGAAAACCCTGTATGACGATAACAGAGACGAACAGTATGATGTTCAAAATAATAATGATGGACCTGCAATTTTGAAGATGGAGGTTCAGAATGCTCTTAACCATATGAAATCTGGCAAGACCCCCGGTTCAGACAGCGTCACAACAGAAATGATTAATGCTTTAGAAGAATATGGAATAGATCAAGTTACCAGTCTGCTTAATACAATATATGATACTGGAAATATACCTCAGGAGTTATGTAATTTTGTATTTATTGCAATCCCAAAGAAATCAGGAGCCTTGGAATGTGATCAACATCGAACAATTAGTATAATGAGTCACATCACGAAGATTTTGCTAAGAATTATCATGCAAAGAGTTAGGAGGAAAATACAACCTGAAATAGGAGAAGAACAATGTGGGTTTGTGGAAGGCAAGGGTACAGTAAATGCTGTGTATATACTGAGAAACATAATCGAACGTTCTATAGAAGTAAACAAAGATCTACACCTTTGCTTTATTGACTACACAAAGGCTTTTGATAAAGTGAGACATGTCAACATGATAAGGATGCTTGAAGATCTACAAATTGATGGAAAAGATCTTAGACTTGTAAAAAACATATATTGGAAACAACAAGCTGCCATAAGAGTTGATAATGAAGTAAGCCAATATCAGCCTATTAAAAGGGGTGTGAGACAGGGATGTGTAATGTCTCCAGATCTGTTTTCCCTGTACAGTGAAAGTATTTTCAGAAATATTGAAGATATGGAAGGAATCAACATTGGGGGACGATGTATCAATAACATTAGATATGCAGATGATACAGTCTTGATTGCAGACAATGAACAGGACCTGCAAAATTTAGTAGATGCGATTGTTACACACAGTGAACAACTAGGGTTAGAATTAAATTGTAAAAAGACACAGATTATGGTCGTCACTAGGAAGGACGAAATACCACAATGTAATATACAAGTAAATGGGAATATTCTTCAACAAGTGAGCAGGTACAATTATCTCGGAACAGTAATAACATCTGATGGGAGATGCCTTGAAGAGATTAGAACAAGAATCGCCATGGCAAAAGTAGCCTTTAGCAAGATGAAAAACATATTGACCAATAAAAAGATGTCAATTGAAACGAGAAAAAGAGTGTTGAGATGCTACATTGAACCTGTACTTTTGTATGGATGTGAAGCGTGGACAATGAGCAGTCAGGCTGAAAAACATCTGATGGCTGTAGAGATGTGGTTTCTGAGGAAAATGCAAAGAATACCATGGACAGCCAGAAAGACCAATGAACAAGTCCTTCAAGAAACAAATGAAGATTGTAAATTGATTAGAGAAATTAGACGTAGACAGTCAAAAATTTTTGGGCATGTTATGAGAAGAAATGGATTGGAGAATTTGGTGACAACTGGTAAGATCGAGGGGAACAGACCAAGGGGAAGACCTAGAAGCAAGTACCTGGATGGCTTGGCCTTGTGGCATGGTCGAGACAGAAACACGGAGCTGATCCACGACTCTGGTGATCGAGTGAGATGGCAGAACATGACCGCCCACGCTTACCGGCATGGCACATGATGGATGGATGGATTATCTATTTGTATGTGGCCAGAGTTTTTAGCCATTCTGTCTCTTGAAATTACCATATATTCGGTCTTATCTTGGTTGATAACCAGCCCCATCTGTTGGGCTTTTTCCTTTAAGTGAGTCAATATTTCCAATGTCTTTTGTTCACTTTGCCCTATAATATCTATATCATCTGCATAACCAAGCAGCTTGGATGTTCCTCCAATATCACATTCCTCCTTTATCTTCCTTACAACTTTCTCTAGAGCCAGATTGAAGAGTAGCGGCGAAAGTGCATCACCCTGTTTCAAGCCAGATGTTATTTGGAAGGGGTCTGATTTCCTGCCTTTATATGTTACTATATTATAAGTATCTTCCATGCATAGTCTGGTCATGTTGATTAACTTCCTTGGTATTCCAAATTCCTGCATAGCATTCCATAGACTATTCCTATGGACACTATCATAAGCCTTTTTAAAATCCACAAAAATGTTATGGAGATCTCTTTTATATTCCCAATGTTTCTCGGCTATTTGTCGAAAGATAAATATCTGATCTATTGTTGATCTGTTTTATCTAACACCCGCCTGGTAGTCACCTAATATGTCTTCTGAATATGGTTTTAGTCTATTTAGTAATACTGCGGATAGTATCTTATAGCTTGTGGACAGTAGTGATATTCCTCTATAATTTCCACATTGGAACTTGTCTCCTTTCTTAAAGATAGGTATCAATAATGACTCTTTCCAGTCATGGGGTAATTCTTCTGTCCTCCAGATTTTTATTATTAGTTCGTATAGCTTTAGATGTAATGCATGGCCACCTGCCTTTATAAATTCAGCAGCAATTCCATCAGTCCCAGTTGCCTTATTGTTTTTAAGTCGTGTGATTACATATAGGATTTCTTCAAATGTAGGTTCTTCAATTTGTGGTTCGCATGTTAGAACCTCTTCCTGTGGGAAAATGTTACTTGGAGCTTCACAATTTAGTAATTCAATAAAATATTCTTTCCATGTGTTGCACATTTCCTCATTGGTATTTATCATATTCCCATTTTTGTCTTTTAAACCATATGTGTTTTGTTGGTGCCCTCGTTTCATTGACTTCAGTTCTTTAAAAACTTTTCTGGATTCATTTTTCTGGTGATTAGTTTCCATATCTTTGATTATATTACTCATATATTCTCGCTTCTGCTGTCTGACTATTTTTGTAGCCTCTTTACATTCATTTCTATAATGCTCTTCCTTTTGGATGTTATTGATGTCATTTAACCATACATGTCTGGCATTCTTCTTCCTAATGACTGCTTCTTCACATTTTTAATTGAACCATCTGTTCTTTCTATGCGTGGTTAACACACCGAGACATACAGATTGAACTGTATTCTTGATGTTCAACCAAGTTTGGTCAACGCTTTCCTCCAAAGGGTTTTGCAGAGTTTCAAGTTTACATTTTATTTCATCTGTAAATTTCTCTTTGACTGTAATGTCTTGTAGTTTTTCACTGTTATATGTTGGGTGTAATCTTTGTAATTTAGTATAGAAAGCTCTCTTAAGTTTTATTTTAAATTTTGCTCCAACGAGGAAGTGGTCACTGTGGCACTCAGCTCCTCTATAACTTCTGACTTGCTGTATGTTTGATGCATTTCTGTTGTTAATTAAAATGTGATCTATTTGATTATAGGTTCTCTTGTCTCATGATTTCCAAGTTTGTTTGTGTATATCCTTTCTTTGTAGTCTGGTACTGCTAATCTGCAGTCCTTTGGCTTCTGCCAGGTTGATGACTCTCCATCCATTATCATTTGAAGTTGTATGTAGGCTTTCCATACCGGCCACTTTTTTATTAGTTCGCTCTCTACCTATTTTTGCATTGAAGTCTCCCAGCACAATCTGGATGTCCTGTTTGGGGGTTTCTTCTATGACATCTTCCAGATCATTATAAAAGTCTTCTTTAATATCATCTTCTTTCTCTTCAGTAGGTGCATGTACATTAATCAAATGATCTAGGAAAGTTAAACAATGTTCTAAGAGAAATGGAAAGCACGAAAATGAATATACTAGGCCTAAGTGAGATAAGATGGAAGGGATCTGGCAAAATTATAACCGACAAACACACACTAATTTATTTTTTAGGGGAAACTCATGAAAAAGGTGTAAGAATAATATTTCATGAAAAAACAGCCAAGTCAGTTAATGGATACTGGTGTATCTCAGATAAAGTTATAATGGTCAAAATCAAAGGCAAAAAAAATAAATATAAATATTATACAAGTATGTGCACCAACAAAAAGCAGTGGTTATGAAGAAATACAACCCTTTTATGATGAAGTAGAAATGGCGATAGCTCAAATTGAATCACAAGAAATAAAAATAATACTGAGAGATTTTAATGCACAAGTAGGAAAAGGAAAAATAAAGAATATAGTGGGGGATTATGGTTTAGGTACGAGAAATTAAAGAGGAGAGAAACTAATAGAATTGGCAAATACAATGATATGATAATTGGAAACACATCGTTTAAATACCATAAAAGCCGACTATACACACGGAAAAGCCCTGACATGAAAACACGCAACCAAATTGACTACACACTTATTAATAAAAGATTTAGAAATGCGTTAATTAATGTAAAGACAATGCATGGTGCTGACTGTAATAGTTATCATGTAACACTATGTGGTATAATAAAAGTAAGATTAAAGAGAGGGAAAAATGGTTAAGAATTTGAGACTTAATATAGAGGTTCTGAAAGTAGATAAAGAGATTCAAGAACAATACAGAGTAACCGTGAAAAATAGATACAATACAATAGCTAAAATACATAGTATAAATGAATAATGGGAAAATTTTAAGGGAGGCCATTCATAACACTAGCAAAGAAATATTACCGGAGAGAAGCCAAACAGCTTTTTTTTTTTTTAAAAAATGAAAGAATTAAGAAATCTTAATGCTGACGGACAAAAGGAAACAGAATAAAAATGACAAACAAGAAGATACTATGATACATAAAGAAATAAGAGATAAATGTATGAAGGCAAAAGAAAGTTGGTTAAACGAGCAATGCAAAAAAAATTTAATTAAAGTTCATTAGAGATCCAAAAAATATGCACAGACAAATCAGTGAGTTCACAGGAAGAAAAATAAGAATAAATTCAGGGTGTTTGAAATCAAACATAGGAAAGATATTATTGGAGGAAGGTGCTATAATGAAGAGGTGGAATGAGTATGTAAGAGAATTATATAATGGAGAAAGGGAAGGATTAACAGAAGAAAGTAACTTAGAAGGTCCACCCATTCTAAAAGAAGTAGTCGCTGACGCTATGAAACATATGAAGAAAGGAAAAACAGCTGGGCCAGATGAAATCACAACAGAAGAATTAGAAGTATTAGGAGAATTTAGAGTAGATACATTAACCTAAATGTTGAATGATATTTACAGCAGTGGACATTTACCGAGCGATATACTGAAATCTATATTTATAGCTATACCAAAAAGACCAGGTTCAGTTGAATGGGAAGAATTTCGTACAGTTAACCTCATTAACCATGTCACTAAGCTTCTGCTCAGAATTATAATGAGAAGAACAAGAAAGAAAATAAAAATGGATATTAGTGAAGAACAGTATGGTTTTGTAGAAACGTCAATAGAGAAACAGAGAGACATATATTTGTGCTTCATAGATTATACTAAGGCATCTGATAAAGTAACACATGATGATCTGATTAAAATGTTGGAAGATATCAACATTGATGGGAAAGATTCAAGAATAATAAAGAATATTTACTGGAACCAAGTAGCAGCAATTAAAATGTTAAATAAAGAGGGTAGTTACGAACAGATAAAGCTAGGCGTATGACAGGGGTGTGTCTTGTCACCGGATCTCTTCTCCCTCTATAGTGAAGTAATAATGAGAGAGATCAAAGAGATGCCAGGAATACTAATCGGAGGTTATAATATAAACAATATACGCTATGCAGATGATACAGTATTGGTGGCGGAAAATGCAACAGACCAACAACAATTGTTGGACATTGTAGTAACAGAGAGTGCACAGAAAGTACTCTCCTTGAATATCAAGAAAACAGTAACAATGGTGATATCAAAGAAAATGGTGACACCAAAATGTGACATAGAAATAGAAGGGGAAATTCTTAACCAAGTGGATAATTTTAAATACCTAGGGGCACTTATAACATCAGATGGAAGATGTACAACAGAGATTAAGAGCAGAATAAGACAGGCAAAAACTGCATTTCAGAAAATGAAGAGTATCTTATGCAATAAGTCACTAAAAATGAATGTAAAAGAGTGCTGAAATGCTATATATATAGAACCGGTTTTGCTGTATGGCTGCGAATCTTGGAATGTAAATGAACAAAGTAGGAAGAACTTAGAAGCAACAGAGATGTAGGTTGTGATACGAATATTGCGAATTCCTTGGACTGCCAAAGTAACTAACAACGATTGCCTGAAAGAGGCTAATGTTAGTTAGTTAGTCGAGGTTCCAACTTCACGGCAACGGGTCGTTCCCATTATGCTCCGTTCCTGTGCCAGTGAATATCACACAAAATGCTCCCCACTGTACAATGTGAAAAGTGGTATAGGCAGGAGTCTCGGCAATTCAACCGCCCGCACAGGTACACTGTGCATAATGTCGCCGCCAGAATGCCAACACAAAATTACTCCACGAAAACCACAGTTCATCGTCGATGGACTCGGCAGTCACCAGAAAGACCTAACTGACACGAGTTTTCTCAAATGGCTCGGTCTTTTACCGCAGTGCGACCCGCCGAAAGTGTTGCATAAAGCACGAACTCCGCAGCTTCAGCGCCGACTCCCGGGAGTCTCCTGAAAAATGCACTCATGAACCGAAAGAGCAAATCAGTCAATTCAGCAACAGTCGGTAGCCATTGTTCCGAACATGAAGGTCACTGTATAGGACAGCTGTAAAAGCATTCCCCGCGAATTTCACAGCTCACAGTGTCGCCCACGCACTCACTCAGTAGCAGGGCGACGGAACCATATACTATCAGTCCAACTTGAGGAAAATGCGATTGCAAATAGTAGCTGCAAGCATAAACACGCCGCAGGCCTTAACGAATCAACGCCTAACCGCCGTGTTTGCGACCGGAAGTCCTTTCTATACTGCTAATTCGTATCTAACAAAATAATCATAAAACAATATTAGCATGATTTTGATTTCACTCAATTTAGTTAGTTTTACTTGCTTCCAACTTCCTTAATTATATTTTTAGTATTTCTAGTGACCATGTCAACATTCACAACATGTTAGCTTGGGTAACTTTTATATGTATATTTTTATGTGTTTTTCATGTAGTGGTATCAGTGTGTATTTGTTGTGTGCTGACGAAGGTTTTAGTCGCAACGTCCGCAACTTGTAATTGTGTTCTAGAAAAGTTTACCGTCTACTTCTCGTTATTTGGTGATTTATAGCTTGATACAAGCACAATCACAACTTGAGCTTTGTCTAACACAATTACACATTACCAGTTATCAACTATACGGGGACTGAAATGGTATGACAGAATTACCAATGTCGAGGTCACGGAGACAACTAAACACATTCCAGTGAGTCAAGAAGGGAGAGAAAGACGCTGGTGTTGGACAGAACAGAAAACATGTTGAGAACACCTGTTAATAGTATAACAAGAACATCCTTTTTCTGGAACTCAAGGGCAAAACAAATAGAGGGAGGACCTAACAACACACGGAGATGAGAAAAACAGAGAAGCACAATATGGGGAGGACATGGAAAAAGCTGCAGGAGACAGCAACGGGCAGGACGGCTTGGTATGAACTGATTGAGAAACAAAGCATCATATCTTTATCATCACCACATACAATTATAGCTTTACAGTTATCATTATAATAAATCTATCTAACAAAATCATAAGGCTAATGAAACTAGAACACTATATACAATAATTAGAAAGAGACAAACAGCTTTCTTTGGTCATGTGATGAGAAGAGAGGTATTGGAGAATATCGTGACAACTGGAAAGATCGAGGGGAAGAGAGGCAGAGGCAGACCAAGAGAAATGATGCTGGACGGATTGAGACGTTGGCATGGAAGAATATCACCGGCAGAGTTGATCTAGAACACTAAAGACCGAGATCTGTGGAGAGCCATGAAATCCTACGCCAGCTGGCAAGACACTTGATGATGAGTAATGTTAATTTCTTCCAGTCCATCTTGATGATGCCCACTCACATATAATGGTGTCTTCCTGTTGCACTTTTCCCCTGCACTTTTCTCTCCAACACATCCTTTAACAAGGTTCACTTTACATGACTGAAGTGCCTTAATTGCCTGACCTCGTTCTCATTCAGTAATAGTTTCATCAATACAAGCTATGCTATTACTTCTCAGTATTTTCTTCTGCCAAAATACCCCCCCCCCCCCCACTCGTCTTAATAACCCCATTTCAGATATGTCTATCAAGATGTATAACGTCCACGCACTCATTTAATTGTCATGTCCATGTCATGATATGCATAACTGTTAAGATATGGGTTCATACAGGGCTGTATCTGCAGCAACTGAGTAAGAAAATCATCATGGAGAGGTTGATGGTGTATGAACAACAGGTGAGTTCAGAGACGACTAAAATATGGGACATTTTAAAGACAAGATCATTTGAGCGCCTGTGTTGACAAGGAAACTTCGCAATGCTAAATCCCATCTGCTTGTGTGGTTTTGATTTTAAAATAAATATTAAAATAAACAGATTAGATATTTTGTAAGTACCACTGTTAGATTGTGCTTAGGAACTCGTCTGTATCGCAATGTGGTTAGAAAAAAAAAATTATCCCGTTATATGTGGCAAAGAATAACGTAATAGATTAACGCTGTCATTCGGAGGTTTTGGAATTAAAGATAAGTTATCAGGGTCACAACAAGGATGAATTTGTTTCTAATTAACATCAGTAACATGTTGACAATAATACTCTAAAGTGTGTTACACTCTAGGAGAGAAACGATACGAGGTACTGGTTTGCTTCAAGGATAAAGCTTACAAGTAGAGTTAAGCCCTCACCAGTAAATCCTCCAGGCCTAGCACCAAATCCTGTCCCAGCTGCTGGTGTGGAAAACAATGAACTGGTTCCTGTTTTGGCTTGACTCGTTCCACCAAACAGCTCGCCAGTATTGCCGGTTGCATTGGCACCAAATGCTATACAAGTGATAAGATCAGCACATTTATATACATAAAACTAACATTAACAATTACAACAAATTCTGGTTTGTTCTTAGTTGAGATAACCATACTTCTTCTTCATCCCATTAGAGCATAGGTCTTAAACCACTACACATCAAGCCATACTATTCTTTGCTATGAAGACTTACGCTTTATACTAAGTTGCGTTGTAGATTAGGTGATGGTGCCCGTCTCTGGCTCAAGCAGACCAGGTTCATTTCACTGTGCTGGCTGGATTTTCACAAAGATGAGAAAAATAATCGTATACCACCACCATCCCCTCAAATTCTGAGCTAGTGGATCAAACGCCTAATTTACCACACACACACAAAAAGAAATAAGAGGATCCGCGGGAACAGTGCACATTTAAAACATCCCCTGGCAGTTGGAGATTTAAAAAAAAAAGAGTATACCGAATAGGTTGCTGTCCAGGCAACATTTATATATTAGAAATGCTACCCACAAAACATTTTCAGCATGTATGATCCTGCTATACACATTTGGGATCAAAGCCGGTTCTATGGAATGTGTGCTCTGTGCTGAGATTCTCCTGTGATTTATGAAAGGAGACTGGAGTACTTATGGAGATATCCGTGTGTAATAAAAGTTATCCCTTATAAAACCAAATCAAAACCTTTATAACAACTATAAAAGGCTTCAGATCCCAACTATTATTTGCCTTTTTCCTAATGTAACGCTAATCTAGTTAAAAAGCTGAGTTGCCACATTTGCTTCTGCTGAAGATATCTGCAGCAACTAACCATTGCCTTTCTCATAAGATATAAACCCTTTTATTGACTTCCTGTAATTTCTTTGCAGGTTTTCTTCCCACTTAATTTCACAATTTGGCGCTTCTATTGACACCAAGAACTCTTTGAAAGCATTTAAACTAATTAGTGATGAGTTTTCTCTCTTATATTTGGCACCAGCATAATAGTTTATCACTAGTTTGCTATCCAGATGTTAGGATTCTTTGTTCTTGGTGAAAGTTAACAAGCAGTAACTGCGAAGAAATTATGACATGTTTAAAAAAATACTTTTAATTTCCTATCAAGCAATCAGTGATAGTAATATCAAATTATATTTTGCTTACTGAGACAATGTTGCTGTAAGGCTCTTGTTCTAAGCAACTAGATTTATAAATATCCAAACAACAATATTTATAAATGTCTAAGCCACAAAATTTATAAATTCTGGGTCTTTAAATGAAGCAGGCATACACTACTGTACTTTCTCTATATATAAAGTGCTACATTATTATGTGTAATGTGACTCCACCGGTCTTACACACAACATCATATGCAAGCTTAGCATACAAGATTGGAGCTCACAACAATAAGGTATAACAATTCAAAAAGGGAAGAGTGATAATAAAAATAAATCCAGCAAATGGTAACCTGATATTCCCCTCACCTTCACTCTTATTCGTTATGTCTTGCCCACTTACTTCCAAATGTAAAACTGGGTGTCTGATTATTCCCAGGCTGATTACTACCATTTTGGCCATTAACATAGTTAGTGTCTGTAAAGATGTTTTAAAATATTACCATAAAAATCAGGCATTAGTTAAAAATTAACTAACATATTTGAGGGATATTTTTCCATGCGCTCGTGATGATATAACTTCTAATGAGGTATTTTGTTTTGTTTTGTCCTGATCATATATTATAAACTGCCTTTTAATACCACTTATAATAGGTTCTAAACCGCTGGGGGGCTGAGTAGTCTCGATGTATGATGTCCGCCTCGAGTGCTGGAGGTAGCTGAGTAACCTAAGAATAGCCTAAGAGTAGCCTAACGGCGCTGCCCGGGCAAAATTTCGAGTTAAAAATCTACCCAAAGTATTTCAGGATCCTCGCCGGTGCTACGGAGTTCGTGCACTGAGCTGACTTTCTCCAGACTCAGGCTTGAGTTATAGTATGTCCACATTTGTTTGCCTTCATTCACGATCAATTATTATGAAAACTGTCTGTTGCATCGTTATGAAATTTTTCCAGCCGTCTTATATTTACCCCCACCCAAGGAATATATCTTTGATAGGTCCAAAAACAACTTAAATCATTGAAAGCGGCAACATTCCTTTGATGTTTTGCTTAACAACTAGTGATTTCTTGCTAACAAAGTTATTTTTACGGTAATGGGAGACCTGCAAATTCTGATGACACACAAAGGCGTATCCAGATTCGTATTGGAGTGGGTGCAATGAAAGAACTAGCTTAAAATCGACAGGGTCGGCTGCATTGCACCGGGTGTTTATCCCATATGGCTCAGTTTCTGTCCGCAGCGCGGAAAGCGTCGCACAAAGCACGAACTCCGTAGCTCCAGCGACGACCCTCGGGAGTCTCCGAAAAAATGCACTCGTGAAATGAAGGACGCGGCCTGGAATCGAACATACACCCTTCGGAGCCTGAGTCAGACGGCTTGACATCTTCACCACGGAGAATCCCGAGAGGGGTGCAATGTGTAATATTAGTAAAGACAGAGAATTTACAGAGGCAAGGGGTAAATAATTTGTAAATTAACAGGAAAGTAGAAGGAATATATTTCTTACCTTATTTTTCATTTCCTTCTTGTTTCTTCAGCTGATGCTGATGCTGTAATGTTTAGGGCCTGCAATTCGTCTGAATAGTTGGAGCAAAATATCTCAGTAAGTGTGTACGTAGATTAAGGTCTGCGATCTGCGATCTGGACGATTCCAGTAGGTTGATGATTGCATAAAATTCAATCCATCCTTTCTCCAATAGTCCTCTTCCTCTTTCAACACATGGTCCTGACGTTTTTTCCAGTAACTTTTATCAATATTTAATAGCGCGGACAGACAGACAGACAGACAGACAGACAGACAGACAGATAGATAGACAGAAAGGTAGATAGGTAGGTAGGTAGGCAGAAAGGTAGGTGGGTGGGTGGGTGGGTGGATGGCTGGCTGGCTGACTGGGTGGGTGGGTCAGTCGGTCGGTGGGTCGGTCGGTGGGTCGGTTAGTGGGTCGGTCGGTGGGTCGGTGGGTCGGTCGGCCGGCAGGCAGGCAGGCAGGCAGGCAGATAGATAGATAGATAGATAGATAGATAGATAGATAGATAGATAGATAGATAGACAGACAGACAGACAGACAGACAGATAGATAGATAGATAGATAGATAGATAGATAGATAGATAGATAGATAGATAGATAGATAGATAGATAGATAGATAGATAGATAGATAGATAGATAGATAGATAGATAGATCCCCGCCAGGAGCCGGGCCGAGCCAGCTAGTTTATTTATATAATCACGTTTCATGAAAGAACCCACAGTTTGACGACACCTCTGAACTATAACATTCAGTCTGTGCAAAAACGAAAGACCGCCAGACATTTTTAAAAATAGCGCGAATGTGTCTTGCTGGCGCTGTAATACTCTTAAAATGATGGCATTAATGGCGGGGCAGAAAAATATATACAGCATATAAACAAACATTGAAATCTGCTGTACAATCTCCAGAACACAAATTTTTTTGTTGGGTGGACATAATGATAAGGTTATATACTAAATCTCATCATTTTCCCTCGGTTGGTTACTGAGATATTGAATTTTATATTGAGGTAACAACAACAAAAAAACACACTATAGGAGAAGAACGGAGCACTTATGGGTTACACCCGTGTGCCATGATGTTGATCCGTCGACTAAACTAAACTAAACTAAACTTCTAAACCGCTGGAATAATTAACATTTAATATGTAACTGTAAATTAGAGGTTTAACATGTTTAAACTTTCTCTTCTGATGGCGCCGTAGTGAGTTTGTTCCACGTGACATGTCAGTGGGTCATACATGTTTACTTCATGTTCGGTAAGCAATAAACTGTGTCAGCATCTCCAATAAGGCCTTAAAGAGGTAGGAAGAGTTAATACTAGTTTAGTAGGGAGACACCAGACATGAGAGATACCAAGCACTATAAATAGCCTCACAAGGAGACACATTTGTGTCAGACCAGGGGCCAATGCGTACAACTGAGCGAGGGCTTTCCCCAAGCTATTGGGCAGCTTGTCCTTGCGAGTAACCGTGAAGTGCCAGGTTACTCTAACTCACAAGCCAGCGTGCTTGAAACACCACGCACGCAATAGTAGCTACTGCACGGATGGGACAGTGTCCGTGCTTGTCCACGCAATGTGTAGCGTGTGGACAGACCCGACTGGAGACAGTAGAGAGCAGACGTATCCTTGACAAATGCTATAGTTTCTAGAAAATAGGCAAATAATAGGCTGTTAATTTAGATTGTGAATACTAGCATCATTTCTCACCACTTCATTGCATTCATGTTGTATAATGATGATGAAGTATAATGCTCGCAGAGCTATTCAAATGTCAGCTCTAAATAAATTGCATTCCATTTGCAAATGTCACGAGTTGTTATTTCGTGCGGTGCAGAAGTAGGGGAGCCCTGAGAATCTGTAGCGAATAAAGTCGCTGACAGGCAGGGCCCCGATTGGTGTCAGAATTGGTCAGAGCCATTAAACCAACGCCAACAGCTCAATTGGTTGCAGAAAACAGTGAACCAGCGCCATCAGTGTAGTTATAACAGTGTAGTTATATCAGGCAATTGGTGTGATATTCAACCAACAGTTAACGCCAGCTATCGATTGGTATCAGAAAGTTCTGAACCAACATTAGTCCATTGCACGATTCAACATCATTGCTGTGTTATATATTTCAAAGTAATGTAAGACATGAGAGATACCAAGCACTATAAATAGCCTCACAAGGAGACACTTCTGTGTCAGACCAGGGGCCAATGCGTACAACCGAGCGAGGGCTTTCCCCAAGCTATTGGGCAGCTTGTCCTTGCGAGTAACCGTGAAGTGCCGGGTTACTCTAACTCATAAGCCAGCGTGCTTGAAACACCACGCACGCAATAGTAGCTACTGCACGGAGGGGACAGTGTCCGTGCTTGTCCACGCAATGTGTAGCGTGTGGACAGACCCGACTGGAGACGGTAGAGAGCAGACGTATCCTTGACAAATGCTATAGTTTCTAGGCAATAGGCAAATAATAGGCTGTTAATTTAGATTGTGAATACTAGCATCATTTCTCACCACTTCATTGCATTCATGTTGTATAATGATGATGAAGTATAATGCTCGCAGAGCTATTCAAATGTCAGCTCTAAATAAATTGCATTCCTTTTGCAAATGTCACGAGTTGTTATTTCGTGCGGTGCAGAAGTAGGGGAGCCCTGAGAATCTGTAGCGAATAAAGTCGCTGACAAACTGCTGAATGCAAAACTACCTAGAAAATCTCAAACAGCTATCGGTGGTTAAGATTAATTGCAACGTCTTGTAAAGGACATGCAACTTTTTAAAACAGTAAATTAACACTTAAGGTAAAGATAATTTAAAACCGAATCCTTATATCCTTTAAGAATTTATGGTCAAGGCATGGTTTATATATTCTGACATTTGCAATAAAGTGTACTGACTTTAAAATGCTACTGTTTAAATAGCAATTTTCGTTCATAATTTTGATGTACACATTTACTTTTCTGCGTAACTTTGAGAATAATGACTTCTGTCTTTCTTACACAGTCAGAGTAACACAATCAACATTAAAATACCAAGGACTGTTCTGTTCTTGTTCTCACAACCAAATATTAAACATTCGGTGTCCCTGAAAGCAACACTTACAGGAGCTCGTCAGGTGCATACTCCAGATATCATATGAAGTGAATAAATTAATAATACTTAAGCTGAAACAATTAAAACACATAGTCACAGGTATTATTCCAATGTGGAACATCTGTTATCCCCACGTTAATTTCAAATTTACCACGAACTCTTTCTTTTTGCACAAAACCGGCTTGAGCCTCTAACGCCTCGCTATATTTGAGCAATCATTTATTGTTCATAGAACACAGCATACGAAACTCTTTTTTTTTGCTCACAGTATAGCAGTATACACTAATATGATAGCCTACACAACTCTGCAGAATGCAACTGACGAGATGCAGCGAAATATGCCAGGCAATAAATTGTGCAACACAATGTTTGTGGATTCTGTGTTTAAATTCACTCAGGAAATACTATTTTGAACTTACAGGAGCCCCTGTTAATAAATGAATATGTGATGGGGCTGGAAAAATAATGTATTATTTTGGAGTCTCCGTGAACTTATGGGGTGTGAAGTGCACGCTTCATTACTTTCCTAGTAAACCCAATTCTGTTCACCAGTGAGTGACACCTTGCAGTCTTGACAGACCAAAGTGTGTGAGTTGGAATGTGGCCAATATTCCATCACAATGCCTGGGCAGAGCTTCAGAGAAACATGTGGCGCCCAAACGACATGTCCCCTCTCTCGGCCTAGTCTTGTGTATTCCAGAGGAATGGGTAACCAATACGTCTAGCACAAGATAGGCTGCAGACGCTGGCGGCGCAGCGTCAACCCTCCGAGACCTCGCCACCACGAGCCGGTGGCGAGTTTTGGCCAGACCCTGACACCCAGGGCGTTCAGCCAAGTCCCACAGGTGAGGGCCTCGTACGAGCCCGGACCATAAGGGCGCGCACATCTGTCGATCACAAGTGTCCGGACCTGTGTAAAGCGTGCACTATCGTCAGACTCTCCACCTGACTTTAAGCGGACCCCGCGACCAGCGGGAATAGGCCCGCCAGAACTGCCGCAGGAGATATTGCCTGTCTATTGCAAGCAAATCCCCCATCCTTCCACTGTGCGGATCTCGCGACCGGCGAGAATAGGCCCGCCGGAGATTATGCTCGTCTGCTGCGAACAAATCTCTACCGAGAGACTGAGTAAGTAAAGAAACGATAAAAGTAGTGGTATTTCAATTGCGCTTGCGCTCCCACCTATGCTACACCCTTCATGTGTCTTCACAAAGTCGGACTAGAGTCAAGCTCAACAGGGTCTTCTTTCCCCGCTGCAGTATTTAACATGCTATTTAAATAAAGCGGAACCTAAATAGTTGAACAGCTGTGCTTTACAAGAACATGGTTGCAAACAAAGACAAAGCACTACCACCTCTTCCTCTTCTAATGTTCCCCTGTTCCTCTTAATGTCAGGCTCTGAACAGAGTTCTGAAATGAGCTCTGGTTTGTGCTTTGTACATTTTATGTTGCCTCTATTGTGCTGTTTATTTTATGTTTGTTCTTTGCAGGAACATGACCACCAAGCTGGCAGGGAAGCATGCTAGCCACTGTGCCACCACCCATCCACCACCAAGAAAGACCACGGCACAGACAACAATTGTCAGGATAATAGTAATGATGATTAAGACACACGAATTAAAAACAGTAGATCCTTACAATAATACCATACCCTGAGGTGTTTTACACTCTCATCATCATCAAGTGCCGTGCCGACTGGCGTAGGCGTTCATGACAGAGCTCTGTCTTTGGTTTTCTGGATCAACTCTGCCGTTGATTTTCCTCCATGCCACCGTCGCAATCCATCCAGCATCATTTCTCGTGGTCTGCCTCTGCCTCTCTTTCCCTCGATCTTTCCAGTTGTCACGATGTTCTCCAGCGCCTCTCTTCTCATCACATGACCAAAAAAGCTGTTTGTTTCTTTCTTATTGTTGTATATAATGTTCTAGTTTCGTTAGCCTCTTTAAGGCATTCGTCGTTAGTTACTTTGGCCGTCCAAGGAATTCGCAACATTCGTCTAAGGAACCACATCTCTGTTGCTTCCAATCTCTTCCTAATTTGTTCATTTATATTCCAAGATTTGCAGCCATACAGCAAAACAGATTCTATATAGCACCCCAGCACTCTCTTTCTTACATTCAATGATAGCGACTTATTGCATGCGATATTATTCATGTTTTGAAATGCAGCCTTTGCTTGTCCTATTCTGCTCTTGATCTCTGTTATGCATCTTTCATCTGATGTTATAGATATCCCTAGATATTTAAAACTGTCCACTTGGTGAAGACTTTTCCCTTCTATTTCTATTTCACATTTGGGTGTCACCTGTATCTTCGATACCACCATTGTTACTGTTTTCTTGATAATCAAGGAGAGTCCTTTCTTTGCACTCTCTATTACTACAATGTCCAACAATTGTTGTGGATCTGTTGCATTATTCGTAATCAACACTGTGTCATCTGTATTGCGTATATTATTTATATTATAACCTCCAAATATTATTCCTGGCTGTTCATTGATCTCTATCATTATTACTTCGCTATAGAGGGAGAAGAGATCTGGTGACAAGACACATCCCTGTCTTACTCCCAACTTTATGTGTTCATAATTTCCTTCTTTATTTCCCATTTTAATTGCTGTTTGATTCCAGTAAATAGTTTTTATTATGTACTGGATTGATTCTTAAGAAAATACTTGCCAATCAAATTGAACCCTCACCTATACATCCTGCTTAACACCAAATCCTGCCCCGACTGCTGGTGTTGAAAACAATGAACTGGTTCCTGTGTTGGCCTGACCGCTTCCAGCAAGCAGCCGCCAATATTGACAGTTATATTCGCACCAAATGTTGCCTCTATTATGGTGTTTATTAATTGTGTTCTTGTTGCGGGATGATTTGTTACTTGTCTTCGACCCTTTCCTAAAATATGGTTTGTTAATAGTGCCATGCTTATTATTTGATTATATTAGGAGCTGTAGTGCCATAATGGTCACACCACCTCGTTATTCGTACCTAGAATACACAAAGGCTTAACGCTTCACACCTTAATGGCAATATCTGCTTTGGGACAACCCATGCCTTGGATTTGTTAAGTACCAGAAGTTTACCAAGGGGGAAATAACCACTAGGAAAAATCATGAGCACATTATTTCTATTTAAAAATTATAATCTAATCCTTTTAACAGTAAAAGTGACTGCTGGGGAGAAGCCAGATTTCTTTAGTATGGTCTCACAAAATATAAAAAGTGTGAGAACGTTTTATAAAATGGTTGGAATTCACGGGAAAACGCTCACTATACATCACTTGTTGATGTTGTAAAAGTTAATGTGGCCAACATATTTGTCTTATCTATTTTTGTTTCTTCTTTCAGCTCTCCTTCAATTATAGCTTCTCTATGACTTTCATAGTCATTTATTTTTGTTTTTATGGTGTTTTCTATGAAATACTTTCTTGTGGTAGTTGTGATATGTGGCCAAGCTAAATTAACTAGCCGTTGTTGATGGAATCTACACAGCTATAATCCCATCTTGTTTTCAGTTACCACCATTTCTGATCTTGTCTCCCTTTGAAATGCTAGCCATACTATGCAAAAATGTAATCTCTGTTGTTACATTTTGCAGCTAATATCACTGATAGCACAGTTATTGTCATTACTTCTGTTGTTTCAACACATATTTTCACATTTTAATTCATATTGTAATCTCTACATGTGCTTAATGAATAATAAATATAAGAGTATAATTGTAGATTTTCTTTTCAAGTTGCTGTCAATGCATAATTAGGTTTGGTAGCTTTAATGATAAATGCAGGGTTAATTAATAATAAAAATATATAAATAACTTGTCTGTAAGCAGTTTCCCGTTTTGGGTCTGTGATGTTATAGCACCAGCACATTAAGTAGGCTGAGAGCAATGATAAATAAGTGATAAATCTCTCCCTCATTTTTAGGCAAGTGACACCCAGGAGTCAGACCAGTGTCCGACCGTGCAATTGCTTGGTATAAAATGCGCAAACAAATATTAGATTGGGTCATCAATGTTGGTCTTAATATTCAGCACCAGTCTCGTCAGTTGGTATGTAATATGTGCTAGGCTTTTAAACAATTACTTAAAATTATCATGTAATTAATGAATTTAATGCATACTTTTTGTTTTTGATCTGTTTTGTCTTGCATGTGCACCCAAACTCCTCTTCTGTTCAGAAAATGGATATAGTGTCATTCTGTACAAACAATATTTCACAGCTTTTCTGAACCAGGTCTTCTAAATGAAATAAAAAGCACAATTGTCTCAGTTGTTAAGTAAATAAGTAAGCACATGACAATATCAAAGGCACATGGTATTAGCCCCACATATGTTATAGACAATCAGCACTCAGTGTGGGATACGGTCAGTATCACTTCAGTCACTTCAGCCACCATAGTTACTCACCCACATTTCCTGGTACACTTCTGCTTCTGCTTCTGCTTCTTATTTCGTTTGCTTGACAATTGTCTATAACAACAATATTGTCTCTTTTATGAATTTCACTAACTTGTTTATTAGTTCACTCAGTAGTCCATAGAATGTAAATTACATGACTAATTAACAAGTAATTATAAATCACTTAACATATCTGACAACTAAGTGGCTATCACTATTGCGAAATTGTGTTCATATATACTTAGCATACTCCTTGAGTCCATAATGAATGCAATATGTGGTCTCCTCTAACCAACGGATTGCCGCTGTTACTGCTTATTATTAGTTCACTCAGTAGTCCATATAATTTAAATTACATGACTAATTAACAAGTGATTATAAATCACTTAACATATCTGACAATTCAGTGGCTATCACTGTTGCGAAATTGTGTTCATATATACTTAGCATATCCCGTGAGTCCATAATGAATGCAATATGTGGTCTCCTCTAACCAACGGAAGGCCGCTGTTATTGCGCTGTTATTGAAACTCCAAACACTACGTATGTTTCTCATCACTGATCCATTGGTGCAGACCATTATGTCACCTTGATGTGTGTTACTCTGGATCATTTGTGGCACTTCAACCTCTGTGCGGTCTGCTGTCCATTCTATGCACCCACCACCCAGCGTTACTATGACATGTGCCAGTCCGTCGTGTCTTCCGGTATGTGATATAAATATCTGGCGTCCTTACAGTCTCCTAGGGATGGATTCCTTGGTTACCACGCCTGGGAGGAAAAGTTGCTAGACTTTGTTCGATGACATCATAATTTGTATGGCCTAAGTTCAAATGCGAGCAAAATGATTGATCGAGTACCCGGCCCAGACAATACCGCTTAAATTAGCAAGGCGTTAGGAGACACTAGTTGTCTGGAACGTTCTAACAGCAAGTCAACCTCTCATTTGGGAGGACATTTAGCCCAACCAAATTACTCTCTGGAGCCTAGGTATGTTTGTAAACTCATAATGAATGTGTAACCATGTCTTTTGATAAGGTACATGTATCATTGTGTTTAAAATATGAATTGTGAGACAGTTAGATCAACAATTCATGTGAAAAGTTAGCCTGAGCGATTGCTTTCTACTGAGCGGACATCTTTGTCTCACTGCCGATTTTCCTATGCATACAGTTTCAATACCTTTGTGTAACTTATTATATGCGCTGGGAGGCTATCAATACATACCAATCTGCAAATGTTCTATGTGCTGTAGAGTTTTCACTCTAAGTGCATTTCAATAAACTTTTCTCTATGCGTAAAAATAGTATAAGATATTCTTAACGCATCTTATGGACATGGGTTCATGTTGGAGAAATAGTTCTGCTAACCTGTAACTTGAGCTAACGTGCCAGTACGGTATCCCTTCTTGTTTACAACTTAGTAACCACACAAAGTTTGTGATGGACATGTAATCCTTTCATAAATAAGCAAGGGGAATGCCATGTTTGAAGAGTATATCTCATGAATAAAGGAAGAAAAACGTACGATATATATATATATATATTTTTTTTTTTTAATTTTTTTTTAGTATATCCTTTACAGGACTTAGCTGTCAACACCAGCATCTTTCAGCTGTATGTTGATTTCTTGGCAAGATTACGCTCAGTAGTTTGCCATTGCTTTCTGAGCGGCCGGCTCAGTATCCCGCAAGTCACGAGCGGGGGTCGAACCGCCTCAGCTCTCGCTCCGCTACGAGACTCTGCGTGATAAACGGGATTACAGAGAGAAAGTGTTGTAACCCCACAGCCAGAGAGACCGGCTATATATATATATATATATATATATATATATATATATATATATATATATATATATATATATATATATGTATATATATATATATATATATATATATAAGACATGCCTTCAGTCCGCATTGAATCATTGTTGTTGGTGCCTGGGCAAATAGTTATGTTCCGAAATTCGCTAACAACGTTCAGAATGCATATCATGCTGTAGAAAAAATCCCCAGTCAGGACACTTCTTATGCTAGCAGCTATTGGTGAGTTATATAACTGCGTTCATTAAACCCATACTTCTATAGGCAGGTGGTAAGAGGACCATCTGTTCTGGTTTTATGGTTGATAAGTGGGAAGAAATATAAGAATGGCCCCAGTATTATTATTATTATATGAAGGATTCACATGATTTCTCTATTATGAGATTTATATATTCTATTCGTGATTGTTACTAACACTACTGGAGTATACATTTTAATGTTACCCCAGAGGGGACATGATGATGATGGTGATTAAGAAGCCTTGTGTACGTCTTTACAACAAGAAGCAAATATTGACTGGCCCTTGGCCTAATGCTATTTGCAGCTATGGAAAGGAGATGGGGAATTTTTGACAAAAGGCCTATGTCTTAGAGATCCTTGTCAGGTTATGACAGGTGTAATAGAAGGAGGTGGAATGGTTAGGATTTCTCTAGATCATCAGAAAGTCCCAATAACGATCTCAGAATAAAATTAGCAGTGAGGAGATACCCTATTCACTTTTGGAGTTGGATAAACTCTACAAGAAGAGAAGAGGAACAATAAAAATGGAAACACACTCCTTTCTCCTTCCCCTTTGTTGGTAAATTGTGTTATGATAAATGATACTATAACATGAGTTTTCTTTTATTAGTAAGTTCCTGAATTCTATTGTGCACTAATTTGGTATTTTGACTGTTGTGTTGTTTTTCAATTTCTAAGCAATTTTCCTCAAGCCATGCTTCTTTTGCCTCCTTACATAATATTCTGACTTGTCTGTGAATTTCTTCATAATTGGCAGAATTATTTTTGTTGAGTCTTCTGGTTTCCATTAGGTGTAAAATTTCTTCAGTCATCCATTTCTAACGACCCACCTTCTTTAATTTTGGAATAGTTGTTTCTACAGCCAAACTTATTGAATTCTTCAACATTTCCCATTGATCATCCACATTCTCGAATAGGATCTCTAGATCAAGCAATATATCAAATCTGTTCTGTACTTCTATGTTGAATTTGCTTTGTATTTCCTTGTCATTACTCAATGTACACAAATCATTTTTAGTGTTTCCTGTTATATACTTGACTTTCTTCAACTTTATCCTCAATGTTCCTGTAAGTAATCTGTGGCCACTATAACAATCAGCACTGGGAACTGTTTTTGATATTGTTAACGCGTTTCTAAATCTTCTGCTAATCAGAATATAGTCAATTTGGTTTCTTATCCTGCTATCAGGACTCCTCGATGTCTATAATCTTCTAGGGTGTTGCTTAAACCAGGTGTTTCCTGCAATCATTTCCTGTTCTTTTGCCCACTCTACGAGTCTGTATCCTCTTTCATTTCTCTCTCCTAAACCATAGTTTCCTTCTGTGTATCTATCACCTTGATTTCCTACATTTGCATTAAAGTCCCCTATTATGATGTTTATTTCCAAATTTTTACATTTCTTTAAGACAGACGCTATGTCATTATAACATTCCTCTACAGTATCTTTACTGGATTCTCCTGTCGGGGCATATACTTGAATAACCTTTATGTTAAAAGGTCTGCCACTTAATTTAACTAGTAGAACTCTGTCCGACACCGCCCAATATCCTTGAACAGATTTTGATGGTTTCCGGTCCAAAATAATTGCCACTCCCCTTTGTCGATCTTCACCTCCAGAATAAATAATCTTAAAATCTCCATCTATCTTGATGCCTGCTCGTGTCCATCTCGTTTCGCACATCCCTAAAATATAATTATTTTTTTTTCTTTTTCAATTTCTTGTTTTATGTTATCTAATTTTTCGCCGTCGTTTAGCGTCCTAACATTCCATGTTGCTAATTTTAATTACTCTGTCCTTGTCTTTAGGCGAATCATAATGTACTAGGCACTTTTAAAGAGGTAGTTTTCCAGTGCTTTCCTCTATGGCAGTAACCATACTGGTAGAGTGACATGTGTCAGGTCTTAGTCAGATATGACTGAGCCGTATAACAGTAGACAGTTCTACCTGGTTTCTGTTAGCGCCGAACGTTGGGCGGCGCTTACCAAACCCAACACCCCACATTGTGCCAACGGCTTCGGGCGGAAGAGCGCAATTGGGAGGGTACAAGCCTTACCCTGGTGCGAGGAAATGCAAGCTAAAGACAAAATGTCATGGTAGGGCAGACCAGGCCCTAAGCCTTGGTTGGCGGCTGGTCTAGGATCGAAGCTCCGACAGGCGGACAGGTAGAGCATTGCTTTGCTGATCCGGCAGCTTCTGTAGCTTGTCTTGTTCCAGATGTAGGGGTGTTACCTTTCCTCTGAAGTGAACTAAGCAGGCCGAGAGAGGGATCATGCTGCATGGGCAACACATGATCTCTATATTTTAGCCCAGGCTTTGTGCTATGGAGAGGCAATAACTCCAACCCTGGTCTTAACTGGTCTCGGAATCAAAGCGAGAGGCAACTGTTACGGGTTATAAGTCCCTGTCAATTGGCATAGACATGGGGCGCAACGCGTTGCCTCTGACGGTGGGAGATACCTACAGGTGTCACTGATCAGCTACCTCCCGCCTCAAGCTGGGCAGCCCCCGGCCAATTGGGTGCTGATCCGCCACAGCGTGTCTGCTTCAATGGGTGCTTGGGGCTAGGACAAAATCTGAATCGCAGACTGTAAAACCAATGCACCAGGTAAAAATAAAAATAGAAACCTCAAGCTACGGCTTGCAACCTGGAACGTGAGAACCATGTGTCCAGGATTTTCCACTGACTTGACCAATGTTGATGATGTGAGAAAAACGGATGTGATTGATGCCGAACTCAATCGTCTTAACATTGATATTGTTGGCCTGCAGGAGACTCGCCTCGCTGAGGAAGGGTCACTCAGGGAAAACAATTACACCTTTTTTTTGGAAGGGTAGAGGGCAGGCAGAAAAAAGGCAACATGGTGTGGGCTTTGCAGTGAAGAATTTGCTACTGGGAATGATTGAAATTCCAGCAGGAGGAAATGAAAGGCTATTATCCCTGCACTTTGCACCCTCTTGTGGTTTTGCCACCATTATTACTGCATATGCACCGACACTCGATTCCTCTGATGATGTGAAGGATTCGTTCTATGAGGAGTTAGACTCGTGATCAAGGCAGTTCCTACATCTGACTACATTTATATGCTCGGTGATTTCAATGCTCGTGTGGGCAAGGACTCGAGTTCATGGCCAGTGTGCCTTGGAATATACAACATTGGTCGCATGAATGAAAATGGGCAAAGGCTACTGGAGCATTGCATCAGAAATGACCTATGTATTACACACTCCTTTTTTAAAACAAAAGAGATGCATAAGGTCACATGGAAACATCCAAGATCCGGCCATTGGCACCAGTTGGACTTCATCATCACACGGAGACAACATCTGAACCATATATCATTGACTCGAAGTTACCACAGTGCTGACTGTTATACGGATCATTCTTTGGTTGTTGCAAGGGTTAGACTGAGACCAAAGAGAATCTACACAGCTAAACACAAATCTAGCCCCAGGATTAATATTATTAACACTCACGATCCTGAAAAGTGCTTTCAGTTTCAACAGCAACTTGAAGAAGCTTTCACTGATACACCAGAAAATTATACAGTAAATGAAAAGTGGCGTTAACTTAAGGAAACTCTTTATAAAACTGCCATAGAGGTTTACGGTACTGTGGATCATAAGAGGCAGGACTGGTTTGCGGCAAACAGCGAGACTCTGCAGCCCTTGATTGATAAGAAGAAGATAGCTCTCTTAAGGAACAAGGAAAGACCAACGCGTAACACTCTGAGTGAGCTAAGGCAAGCTAGGAAGTATGTGCAAAAGGCTGCCAGACAGTTTGCAAATGATTATTGGATCAAGTTATACGAGTCCATTCAAATTGCAAGTGATAATGGAAACATAAGAAGCATGTATGAAGGAATAAAGAAAGCCTGTGGTCCAATGATCAAAAGAAGTGCACCATTGAAAACCTTGACTGGAGAAATCATCACTGATAAGAAACAGCAGATGGACAGATGGGTAGAGCACTATTTGGAGCTTTACTCAAGTGAGACCAAACTAGGGGATGATGCCCTCAACGCCATAGAGGCTCTACCAACTCTTGACCACCTGGACACACTTCCCACCATAACAGAAGTTAAGTGTGCTATAAATGAACTTGAATCTGGCAAGGCTCCAGGTAAGGATGGGATTCCAATAGAGGTTATCAGGAGTGGGCAAGACACACTCACTCTACAGATCCACCAGCTAATAGAGCTATGCTGGCGAGAAGGACAAGTCCCACAGGATGTCAAAGATTCAAGCATTATAACACTGTACAAGAACAAGGGCAATCGGAGCGACTGCAACAACTATAGGGGTATCTCACTTCTGTGTATTGTTTGAAAAGTATTTACCAGAATTGTTCTGCGCAGACTTTTAGTCCTAGGAGATCAAGTCTACCCCGAATCACAGTGTGGCTTTCGACAGAACCGGTCTACCATTGATATGATATTCTCATTGCGACCAATGCAAGAAAAATGGCGTGAACAGAATCACCCACTGTTTATTGCCTTCATCTACCTCACACAGGCATTTGATTTGGTCAGTCGTGAGGGTCTTTTCAAGGCACTAAAGAAGATTGGCTGCCCACCAACTCTTTTGTCCATTGTGGAATCGTTCCACACAGGCATGAAGGGTATAATCAAGTTTGATGGTGCAACTTCTGAAGAGTTTGAAATCAAGAGTGGAGTTAAACAAGGTTGTGTACTAGCTCCAACACTCTTTGGAATATACTTTTCACTTCTACTGAAATATGCCTTTCGTGATCAGGATGGTGGTATATACATTCACTCACGCTCAGATGGCGGCCTCTACAATGTTCAGAGATTGAAGGCCAAGACCAAAATTAGGAGGGTACTGATCAGAGAGTTGCTTTTTGCAGATGATGCTGCAGTTACAACCCACTCTGAGGAAGAATTGCAATGTCTACTATCTGCATTCTCCAATGCTTGTTCTGAATTTGGTTTAACAATTAGCAAAAAGAAGACACAGAATATGTCACAAGGTGCTCATGGGGTACCATCAATCTTTATTGACGACGCCGAACTAGAGATGGTAGACCATTTTACATATCTAGGATCAGTGGTCATGATATACCAGAGATTCGATATACTGATGATACAGTATTACTATCCACAACACAGAATGGCATAGAAAACCTAATAGCCTCAATCCAATTGAATAGTGAAAATCACAACTTATATCTTAACATAGCAAAAACAAAGATAATGCATACAGATAAAACTACTATGGAGAAAGAAATATTCATTAGTGGGAGAAGATTGGAGGTGGTGGAAAATTGTAAATATCTTGGGTCATTGATTACCAATAATGGTGACACAATGACAGAAATTAAACGACGACTATCCATTGCTCTTCAACGACTAAAACAGATGAATAAATTATGGAGTGGGACAGACAGAACTACAAAAAGATTTTTAAGAGCATACATCTTTCCCACTGCAACATACGCCTGTGAGACATGGACACTTACTAAACAAACTGAACAGCGCATACATGCCTTTGAATATAAATGTTATAGACGAGTTCTAAGAATATCTTGGGTAAAGAAAAGAACAAATGCATCCATACTTCAAGAGTTGAATATTGAGGAGGGATGGCTATTAAAGACGATAAAACAAAGAAAATTGAAGTATTTTGGTCACTTGAAACGTCACGACAGTTTGGAGAGAACAATAATGGAAGGGTACATGCCTGGGAAGAGAGGAAGAGGAAGGCCAAAGAGAAGATGGGTGCAGGATGTGGCGGATGATCTCCAGATGTGTGTATCAGACGAAAGACATCTTGCTTGTGATCGAGAAGTTTTCCGGAAGGTTGTTATGGGAGCGAGGTTCTGCAAAGGACATGCTACTGAATGAATGAGGCTCAGTGGTAAATAGCAAATTATCACTAGATCAGGAAATCAACATCCGGATTGGTAAGGCAGTAACAACAATGAACAGGTTAAGAAAAAGAGTGCGGGAGAACAGGAAGCTTACTGCCAAAACAAAAGTCCATGTCTATCAAGCCTGTGTCCTTAGTACTCTTCTTTATGACAGTGAAACCTGGACAACTTACTCACACCAAGAGAAACGTTTAAACAGCTTTCATATACGGTGTCTGCGAAGAATTCATGGTATTAAGTGGCAAGAATCACAAATACTGAAGTATTGGAAAGATCAGGTTGTGTGACGGTTTATTCCATGCTCACTCTTCGTAGACTTAGATCGATAGGACATCTTAGGATGGTGGATGATGGTAGAATACCAAAGGACATATTTTTGGCGAATTACAGATGGGTAAGAGATCTCAGGGTCGGCATCTACTACAATACAAAGATGTGTGTAAGCGGGACATGATTGATACAGTCATTGATAATGCACATTGGTAGCAAGTCGCCACTGAACGTGTTGCATGGAGGGCAAACATCAGAAATGGAATAAAGACAAAGAAGAAAATTATTGCAGATAAGTCACACACCGAGCGTGTGAGATGTAAGATGGTGCATGATGGTGGAAATGACCACATGTTCACATGCACCCAGTGTGAACGGACATTTACAGCGCAAATTGGCCTTATCAGTCACATGCGCTACCGCCATAGGTAAAAGTTATTATGCCTTTTTAAAGCACAAACTATCGTCTGTCAAGACGGCAAGGTGCCAATATAGGGTGACCGCAGCCATTGTCTCGCGAAAGAGATCCTCTGCCTGCCGTCGCGAAACTTGAGACCATAACCAACAAATATCTGTTGGCTGCCTTCAAAATTTCATCCACCACCTGCATTCCATGGCTTCTTTTGAAAACTTCCAATAAACGAATACGAAATAACACCATATAATCCACAGGAAAACACTAAAACGGCGTCTCCCGAAGAATAAACGCATCACATCGTCGCCAATTTTTACCAACACAATATACATATTTCTATATGTTGTTTGTTCCGTTTCTAGATGTTTTCTGTCAAAGAAAAGTGGCAACCCTGGTAACACCGTGGTTATCTATCAACTGGCTTAAGTGACATTCTGATACATGAAGTCGTAACAAGTTAGCCAAATATAAACGCTCCCGTCCGTATAGAGTGATTAAAAAATACACTATAACGGGTGTTGACTGCAAACATGCATTCAGTGGCATGTCATTCGCTGTCAATATGTCATAACAATATTAAATCGTAATTGCTGGATTATGACAAAGAAAACGGCTATTTCCCGCCATTAAAATGCCGAAATATATCACTTTGCAGCAAGCAATTTTCATAATTGCAGTTTGGGATGAGCTCGATAACTTTAAAAGTCGAAACCTACTAAATACACGTAACATATATGTTAAATTGAATAACACACTGTAGAAAATATGCCCAACTGCTATATAAAACAGGATTTACGGTCTAATTACGTCTTAGAAAGACACCCTAGATCTCTGGATAAACAATACAATATTTGAAGATGGGAAGTGTGGTTTGTCCGACAATGAAAGGAAACACTATGTTCAGTAATTGTTTTCTGTTTTATCGGGATCTTGACATAAACGGGGAATTCAACATTATTAACACGCAAAATCTCATGATTACGGAGCCGCAAATATCTGGAAGTCGAATAGCACCACGTTCTTTCCGTCCCCGGTGTTGTCATTGGATACGATCACATTGGTAAGATATAACATTTTCCTACTTACATCACAACTGCTGTGTGGAATCTGATCATAAAAAGGCGAAATATATAATACGACGTATGATTGTTGAAGTTAACAATTCATATTAATTTCCATATGAATATAATTCGCAGACACCCGTAGAACAAGTGACACTGACTTGTTTGCTGGACAGTTTAATGTCACCAGTTTGATTGATACGTCCAGAGTAAGCTTGCTTGTGAAATAGAAACTGAAAGTAGAATTTCCAGGATCAGGGCTGCCAGTTTAGCCATATATAGCGAGATTTTAGCCGATTAAAAAAAACACTGCATTGGCGTTTATAATCATACAACCACACAGGTGTAAAATCACATCATGCGAGATGAGAAACGCAGCTGGAAAAACAAGAAGAGATAGACAAATGCGAAACTAAGAACAAGTATGGGATAACACCGATTACTGACTTTATAGAACACCACCAGACTTATTGGTAACGTGCAGTAGAAACAAGACGCGTCTATTAGATGCGGAAATAATTCGTCGCCTGTAGAGATAAATAGAGGAGTACGGCAGGGATGGGTACTGTCCCCAAACCTCTTCAACCTATACGCAGAAAGAATTTTTAAACAAGTTGAAATGCCTGGACTTAACATCAATGGAAGAATAATAAACAATCTTAGGCATGCTGACAATACCGTGTTACTAGCAGAAAATGAGCAAGAGTTACAAGACCTAGTGGAAAAAGTAAACAGGCACAGTGTAGAATGTGGCTTAGATATTAACACTCAAAAAACAAAAACTATGATAATTAGCAGTGAGAAGGAAAGGTCATCAATGAACATCACAGTAAACGGGCAGATACTAGAACAAGTAACAAGTGTCTCCTATCTTGGACATATAATAACAGATGATGGCCGAAATAGAAATCAAACAGAGAATAGGAATGGCCAAAAATGCTTTCCACGGCATGAAATCAGTATTAACATCTAGAGCAGTGGTTCTCAACCTTTTTTGGCCCGTGCTACCCTTCACCATATTTTCAGAACCTCATTCCCCCCTTTTCGTATTTCCTACCTAAAAATCCCGCCCCGTCCCTACACAGTATATAGTAATGGAAGCTAAATTTAACAGCACATACTAAAACAAGTCTAGACGTCCACATAAAACATGATTTGTGGGTCTACTTACTTTATAAATTGAATTTTATAAGGGTGAGATGTACAGAACCGTACAGTATGAAGGGAACAACAATATCAAGTAATCGGTTCTTGTATTAACGCGATCTTGAAATAATCTTAATTCCCCCCCCCCCCGGGGGATTGGGGGGGGGAGGATTCCCCACCGGTTGAGAACCACTGATCTAGAGAGATTAACAATGCATTTAAAGTGAGAATTTTTAAATGCTACATGTATTTAACGCTACTATATGACGCGGAAGCCTGGACATTTAACAAGTAACTAGAATGTCGAATAGAGGCCCTGGAGTTGTGGATATACAGACGAATCTGTCGTATTTCATGGAAACAAAAACAATCAAATGCAGAGTTTTAGAAAAACTGGGAATGAAGAGAGAGTTGATTAAAGAAATAAAGAGAAGGCAAGTGAAATATTTCGGCCACGTTAAAAGAAACGATACTCTTATAAAACCACACTGGAGGGCAAGGTTGAGGGCAAGCGAGAAAGAGGTAGACACTGATACAAGTGGGAAGATAACATCAAGAGATGGAAGTACAGCAGTCTGACAGAAAGTACAATGAAGGCGAGATACAGACAGTGTTAGAGATTCATTACAGCGAACCTTTATTATTGAGACAGCACCTAATTTATTTATTGATTCATAATCAGTGCGCTACAAGAACACCCAACAATTTCACAATGATATCCACTGAAAGAAACAGAAGACTCTGTGGTGTGTCCTGAGTGCAAGATATGTCACTCAAATCAATCAACCAGTCAACAAATAATTAAATCAATCAATAAATCAGTCAGTCAATTAACCCCAACATTTACGTTGAAACACTTATCTCCAATAGATTAGTCTCAGTGCCTGTTGTAATAGTCTCAACACTATTTTACGTTAAACAAGATATATTATATTCTGGCTTGAAACAGGGTGATGCACTATCGCCGCTCCTTTTCACTACTGCCCACAAGCTATAAGATACTATCCGCGGTATTACTAAATAGACTACAACCATATTAGGTGACTACTAGGCGGGTTTCATACAAAATAGATCAGATATTTATCTTACGACAAATAGCCGAGAAAAATTGGGAATATAAAAGAGATCTCCATAACATTTTTGTGGATTTTAAAAAGGCTTATGATAGTGTCCATAGGAATAGTCTATGGAATACTATGCAGGAATTTGGAATACCAAGGAAGTTAATCAACATGACCAGACTATGCATGGAAGATACTTATAGTATAGTAACATATAAAGGCAGGAAATCAGACCCTTTCCAAATAACATCTGGATTGAAACAGGGTGATGCACTATCGCCGCTCCTTCTCAAACTGGCTCTAGAGAAAGTTGTAAGGAAGGTAAAGAAGGAATGTGCTGTTGGAGGAACATCCAGACTGCTTGGTTATGCAGATGATATAGACATTATAGAGGAAAATGAGCAAAAGACATTGGAAATATCGACTCACTTAAAGGGAACAGCCCTACAAGTGGGCCTGGTTATCAACCAAGATAAGACAGAATATATGGTAATTTCAAGAGAAGGAACGGATAAAAACTCTGGCCATATACACATAGATAATATGACCATTAAAAGAACGGACATATACAAATACCTGGGTACAATCTTCAACTTCTCCAACATAATAAGGGAAGAAATACAAGCTAGAATCAACTCTGGAAATAAGATATACTATGCACTACAACATCTACTAAAATCAAATGCGCTATCTCGTAATCCCAAGATCACAATATACAAAACACTGATAGGACCAGTTGTGCTGTATGGCTCTGCAACCTGGAGTACAACTAAAGGAGACGAAGCCTTGTTACAAACCTTTGAGAACAAAGTCTTAAGACGCATATTTTGGCTCATTAGGGATACAAAGTGGAGATTGGAAAAGAAGAAGCAACAAAGACATTTATGATCTGTTTAAAGTCGCCGCTAATCACTGGTATCATGTTTACTGCAATGGATGGGGCATATAGAAAGAATGGAAGATAATAGGGAAACAAAACTCGCTTACACTCAGGAAATAAATGACCGTAGACCCCGAGGTAGACCAAGAAGACGGTTGGAAAGATAATATACATACAGACCTATACGCACTTGGAATCAGCGACTGGCAAGAGAAGGTCAACCATAGAGACGAATGGAGACGGCTTGTATCTGCAGCAAAGAACCTCAATGGCTCGGAATACTGAAGAAGAAGAAGAAGAAGAAGAAGAAGAAGAAGAAGAAGAAGAAGAAGAAGAAGAAGAAGAAGAAGAAGAAGAAGAAGAAGAAGAAGAAGAAGAAGAAGAAGAAGATATTTAAATATCAACCATAGTAGCCAAGGTGATAATATGCATCATTGTTCTGGTGACCTGAATGCCCTGATTCCCACTTGGTTACATAAACGCTTCATTAGAACTCATTGACTTCTTTATCAGTTATTTATAAATGAGACTGAGATTGTACACAGCCTTCCTTTGTCTATTTACTAGTCTCCTAATTTTTATTTTATTTCTGACATTCATTCATTCAGTAGCATGTCCTTTGCAGAACCTCGCTCCCATAACAACCTTCCGGAAAACCTCTCGATCATAAGCAAGATGTCCCGCGTCCGTTACACCCATCTGGAGATCATCCACCACATCCTGCACCCATCTTCTCTTTGGCCTTCCTCTTCCTCTCTTCCCAGGCATATACCCTTCCATTATTGTTCTCTCCAAACTTTCGTGACTTTTCAAGTGACCAAAATATTTCAATTTTCTCTGTTTTATCGTCTTTAATAGCCAACCTTCTTCAATATTCAGCTCTTGAAGTATTGATGCATTTGTTCGTTTCTTTACCCTAGATATTCTCAGAACTCGTCTATAACATTTATATTCAAAGGTATTTATGCGCTGTTCGGCTTGTTTAGTAAATGTCCAGGTCTCACAGGCGTATGTTGCAATGGGAAAGATGCATGCTCTTAAAAATCTAATTTTAGTAGTTCTGTCTGTCCCACTCCATAATTTATTCAATTGTTTTATTCTTTGAATAGCAATTAATAGTCGTCGTTTAATTTCTTTCATTGTGTCATCGTTGTTGATAATCAATGACCAAAGATATTCAAAATTGTCCACCACCTCCAATGTTTTCTCATTAACATATATTTCTTTTTCCATATGAACTGGAAACAATTAGGTATATTTTGCTCCTGCGAAAAGAAGAGACTTACTAAACCCAGACACAATGCACATCCACATACCTTACAAGTTAAGAAAATCCATCGTACACAGGTGAAAAACAAAACAAAGTGTGACTTATACAAAAATCAGAAGCAATAAATAAAAATATAAAATTAAATAACAAATAATTACATTAGGACAACAAAGGACGGCCGACGTTTCGATTCTAAGAATCTTTGTCAAGGACAGGACAACACAAATAGATAAAACAACGAAAAATAAAACACAAAATAACAGAAAATGGCGGTTTTGTGCCACTTGCGAAGGCACTCTTTGGCTACAGAGTTTAAGTATCGTTAGGTTGCCAGAGGGCCAAGTAGGGTTTATGTTGCAAAAAAAAAAAAGGAAACAAAGAGAAAATTGCGAGCAGTCCGATATAAATATATAGAGGGTGTAGACAGTTAGGTTTGAATATATAGAGGGAGGACAGCATAGTTATAAACAGTGTAAACAGTTGGATATGTATAAACGGAGGTGTGTGACCAGTTGGATATGAATGTATAGAGGGAAGATGGCACAGTTATACAGTGGCGTCCACAACAGAATTGATACCTGCTGGATGGACGCATCCCCGAGAGTTTACTAATTGGCTTTCAATCTTTAGCCTAATGGAGCTGTTGGAGAAGCAAGGTCTCAATGCAGTGACACATACATCGTCGACTCCATTATGGTTGGAAGAATTAAAATGGTTGGGCACAGGTTTGTCAGTACCCTGGTTAATATCTCTGAGGTGTTCCCTAAATCGGTCGGCAAGACGTCTGCCAATTTGGCCAATGTATTTCATGTCACACCGTTTGCAGATGATAACATATATACGATTGCGGGATGTGCAAGTAAACGAATCTTTTAAGGAGAAGGTGCCTATGGGGAATGCAATCACCGGTGTCTGAAAAACGTATGGGCATGTAAGACAGTTCTTAAGGTGGCATTTGAAAGTGCCCACAGATGAAGTATCTGTGGGGAGGCGACTATGCACAATGGGGTCTATGAGACTCTGGTTTCTGCGGAAAATTACCCTAGGGTCATTAGAGAAAACCTCTCGAGTGGTTGGATCGGATTCCAAGATAGACCAGTGTCGGAGAAAAATGTGCTTGATGCCCATGCATTTCTTTCCACCCGTCTCTGTCTACAGCATTTCTGTTACGCATCTGAAGGGTTCTATCAATACTCGGGGATTACTTGCGAATGTTCTACAAGAAAGAATGAGAGGCTCTAGTCCAGGGAAGATCTTAGGAACCAAGCAGACAGAATGGGAGGCTCATGTCTGGTGAATATTCCAAGAAAATAGGAGACAGAATGGGAGGCTCTCGTCCCGTGAAGATCCCAGGAACACAGAAGACAGAATGAGATGCTCTTGTCCGATGAAGATCCCAGGAAAAGATAAGAAAGAATGCAAGGTTCTAGTTCGGTGAAGATCCCAGGAACACAGAAGACAGAATGAGATGCTCTTTTCCGAATAAGATCCCAGAAAAAGAGAAGAAAGAATGCAAGGTTCTAGTTCGGTGAAGATCCTAGGCGCACAAAACGAACGAGAAGCTCGTGTTTGGTGAAATTCCCCATTCAAGAAAAAGAATCGATGATTATATCCAGTAAAATCCGGGAAGGTTAACCTGGTCAACAAATGCCCGCAGAAGTCGGATGTATCGGCCTAACGGCGCAAGAACGCAGCTCTGCTGTAAACAGGCACAACGCAATCATGTCTGAAAAAACTCTCCGTATGAACGCAGAAGAAGAATATCCAGTAAAGATATGAAAACCGGGCTCCGTGGCAAAGGTCTTACGGTCGTAAGCCCGCTTACCCACGTTCGAAACACAGCTGCGACCGATTTTGCAGCAGACCGCGTTGCGTTGGGTTTTAACGAGTTGGTATGGGAGCCGGTCGTTCAGAAAGCAATGGCAAACTACTGCTAAGACATCATCAACAGCAGTAAAATGCTGGTGTTGACAGTGATGTCCTGTGAAAAGGATATGCAAAAAAAAAAAAAAAAGATATAAAGGAGGGCGTCCTAGCCAAGTTGATAACGAACTGTACTGGTGATGTCATGAGCATGGTCGAATGAGGGTTCTGCCGGTGCTCCTCACTTGCCAAAGTGTTCCATCCATCCATCATGTGCCATGCCGGTAAGCGTGGGCGGTCATGTTCTGCCATCTCACCCGATCACCAGAGTCGTAGATCAGCTCCGTGTTTCTGTCTCGACTATGCCACAAGGCCAAGCCATCCAGGTACTTGCTTCTAGGTCTTCCCCTTGGTCTGTTCCCCTCGATCTTACCAGTTGTCACCAAATTCTCCAATCCATTTCTTCTCATAACATGTCCAAAAAATTTTGACTGTCTACGTCTAATTTCTCTAATCAATTTACGATCTTCATTTGTTTCTTGAAGGACTTGTTCATTGGTCTTTCTGGCTGTCCATGGTATTCTTTGCATTTTCCTCAGAAACCACATCTCTACAGCCATCAGATGTTTTTCAGCCTGACTGCTCATTGTCCACGCTTCACATCCATACAAAAGTACAGGCTCAATGTAGCATCTCAACACTCTCTTTCTCGTTTCAATTGACATCTTTTTATTGGTCAATATGTTTTTCATCTTACTAAAGGCTACTTTTGCCATGGCGATTCTTGTTCTAATCTCTTCAAGGCATCTCCCATCAGATGTTATTACTGTTCCGAGATAATTGTACCTGCTCACTTGTTGAAGAATATTCCCATTTACTTGTATATTACATTGTGGTATTTCGTCCTTCCTAGTGGCGACCATAATCTGTATCTTTTTACAATTTAATTCTAACCCTAGTTGTTCACTGTGTGTCACAATCGCATCTACTAAATTTTGCAGGTCCTGTTCATTGTCTGCAATCAAGACTGTATCATCTGCACATCTAATGTTATTGATGCATCGTCCCCCAATTTTGATTCCTTCCATATCTTCAATATTTCTGAAAATACTTTCACTGTACAGGGAAAACAGATCTGGAGACATTACACATCCCTGTCTCACACCCCTTTTAATAGGCTGATATTGGCTTACTTCATTATCAACTCTTATGGCAGCTTGTTGTTTCCAATATATGTTTTTTACAAGTCTAAGATCTTTTCCATCAATTTGTAGATCTTCAAGCATCCTTATCATGTTGACATGTCTCACTTTATCAAAAGCCTTTGTGTAGTCAATAAAGCAAAGGTGTAGATCTTTGTTTACTTCTATAGAACGTTCGATTATGTTTCTCAGTATATACACAGCATTTACTGTACCCTTGCCTTCCACAAACCCACATTGTTCTTCTCCTATTTCAGGTTGTATTTTCCTCCTAACTCTTTGCATGATAATTCTTAGCAAAATCTTCGTGATGTGACTCATTATACTAATTGTTCGATGTTGATCACATTCCAAGGCTCCTGATTTCTTTGGGATTGCAATAAATACAGAATTACATAACTCCTGAGGTATATTTCCAGTATCATATATTGTATTAAGCAGACTGGTAACTTGATCTATTCCATATTCTTCTAAAGCATTAATCATTTCTGTTGTGACGCTGTCTGAACCGGGGGTCTTGCCAGATTTCATATGGTTAAGAGCATTCTGAACCTCCATCTTCAAAATTGCTGGTCCTTCATTATTATTTTGAACATCATACTGTTCGTCTCTGTTGTCGTCATACAGGTTTTTCACGTAATCTGACCATTCATGTAATATCTGATCTTTTTCTATTATGACTCTTCCATCTTTTGTCTTTAGGCAGCCTGCTGATGTACGTGTTTTTTGATTAGTAAGCTCCTGAATTCTTTTGTGCATTAGGTTCGCATTGTTACTGTTGTGTTGTTTTTCAATTTCTCTGCAATTTTTCTCAAGCCATGTTTCTTTTGCCTCCTTACATAAGGTTCTCACTTTTCTGTGAATTTCTTCATATTTGGCAGGATTATTTTTGTTCTGTCTTCTTGTTTCCATTAGTTGTAAAATTTCTTCAGTCATCCATGTCTTACGGCCCACTTTCTTTACTTTTGGAATAGTTTTTTCTGCTGCGCAACTGATTGAATTCTTCATCGTTTCCCATTGATCATCTACATCTTGAAACAGGATCTCTAGATCAGACAATATATCAAATTTGTTCTTTACTTCTATGTTAAAATTATCTTGTATTTCTTTGTCAGTTTTCAATTTGCATCAGTCATATTTAGGGTTTCCTGCTGTATACTTGACTTTCTTTAACTTTACCCTCAATGTGCCTGTAATTAATCTGTGATCACTGTAACAGTCTGCATTTGGAACTGTTTTTACGACTGTTAACGCATTTCGAAACCTTTTGCTAATCAGGATGTAATCTATCTGGTTTTTAATCCTGCTGTCTGGACTCCTCCATGTCCATAATCTTCTAGGATGCTGTTTAAACCAGGTGTTTCCTACAACCATTTCTTGTTCTTTTGCCCATTCTACAAGTCTGTATCCTCTTTCATTTCTCTCTCCCAAACCATGGTTGCCTACACTGCATCCATCGCCTTGCTGTCCTATTTTTGCGTTGAAATCACCCATTATGATATTTATTTCTGATTTTTTGCAGTTCTTCAAAGCAGACTCCACGTCATTATAAAATTCCTCTATGCTTTCTTCACTGCTTTCACTTGTTGGGGCATATACTTGAATGACATTTATTTTAAAAATATATATATATAATAAATACATGCCAAAGTGTTAGGCCATCAAATTTCATTGGCCTGAATGCATGGATGAATAGTTGGCCAATCTTTCCCTCATTTCGTAGATGACGAACTCAAACGTCGAACAACTGTCTGACTGTGCTCATACAATCAATCAATCAATCATGTGCCATGCCGGAAAGCGTGGGCGGTCATGATTCGCCATTTCACTCGATCACCAGAGTCGTGGATCAGCTCAGTGTTCCTGTCTCGTCCATGCCATGTGGCCAAGCCATCCAGGTATTTTCCTCTCGGTCTTCCTCTTGGTCTGTTCCCTTCGATCTTGCCAGCTGTCACTAAGTTCTCCAATCCATTTCTTCTCATAACATGGCCAAAAAATTTTGATTGTCTACGTCTAATTTCTCTAATCAATCTACGATTTTCATTTGTCTCTTGTAGTACTTGGTCATTGGTTTTTCTGTCTGTCCATGGTATTCTTTGCATTTTCCTCAGAAACCACATTTCTGCAGCCATCAGATGTTTTTCAGCTTGACTGCACATTGTCCAAGTTTCACATCCATACAAAAGAACAGGCTCTATGTATCCCCTCAACACTCTTTTTCTCGTTTCATGTGACATCATTTTATTGGTCAGAATGTTTTTCATCTTGCTAAAGGCTACTTTCGCAATGGCGATTCTTGTTCTAATCTCTTCAAGGCATCTGCCATCAGATGTTATGACTGTTCCGAGATAATTGAACCGATTCACTTGTTGAAGAATATTCCCATTTACTTGTATATTACATTGTGGTACTTCGATCTTCCTAGTGACGACCATAACCTGTGTCTTCCTACAATTTAATTCCAACCCCAGCTGCTCACTGTGTACAACAACAGCGTCTACTAATTGTTGCAGATCCTGTGCATTGTCTGCAATCAATTCTGTATCATCTGCATATCTAATGTTATTTATGTTTCGTCCTCCAATGCTGATTCCATTTAGGTCTTCTACATTTCTGAAAATATTTTCACTGTATAGGGAAAAAAGATCTGGAGACATTACACATCCCTGCCTAACACCTCTCTTAATAGGTTGATATTGTCCTACTTCATTATCAATCCTTATGGCAGGTTGTTGTTTCCAATATATGTTTTTTATAAGTCTAATGTCTTTCCCATCAATTTGTAGATCTGCAAGCATATCCACAATGTTGACATGTCTAACTCTATCAAATGCCTTTGTGTAGTCAATAAGGCAAAGATGTATATCCTTGTTTACTTCTAAAGCACGTTCAATAACTGTTCGCAGCATATACACAGCATTTACTGTACCCTTTCCTTCTACAAACCCACATTGTGCTCATACATGCATTATTAATTTCGAAGTTCAAAGACTAAGACAATTCGATACATTCCTCAATGAAACAGCCAACACTCTAAGATGAACTGTGAATTTTCGAGCCTCTAGCATAATATTAATATGTTCAATGTGTCTTCAGGCGTGTAAAAGTGTCCTTTACATATATGATTCGTGTGTGCGTGTGTGTGAGTAAAAGTGATCTTTACTTGTATATATATGATGATATATGATGTGTGTGTGTGTGTTTGTGTGTAAAAGTGTCCTTTACTTTTATATATGTTGTGTGTGTGTGAATGTGTGTGTGTGTGTGTAAAATTGACCTTTACTTTTATATATGATGTTTGTGTGTGTGTGTGTGTGTGTGTGTGTGTGTAAAAGTGTCCTTTACTTTTATATATAATGTGTGTGTGTGTGTGTGTGTGTGTGTGTGTGTGTGTGTAAAAGAGACCTTTACTTTTATATATGATGTGTGTGTGTAAAAGTGTCCTTTACTTTTATATATGATGCATGTGTGTGTGTAAAAGTGTCTATATAATGATATATGATGTGTATGTGCGTGAAATGTCCTTTACTTTTATATATGTGTGTGTAAAAGTGTCCTTTAACTGTGTCTTTTGATATATTATGTGTGTGATTAAAAGTGTCCTTTACTTGTATAAATGATGTGCGTGTGTGTGTAAAAGTGTCCTTTAACAGTGTCCTTTAATACATTATGTGTGTGTGTAAAAGTGTCCTTTACTTTTATATGATGTGCGTGTGTGTGTGTAAAAGTGTCCTTTACTTTTATATATGATGTGTGTGTAAAGGTGTCCTTTACACACACACACACACACACACACATATATATATGATGTGTGTGAATGTGTAAAAGTGTACTTTACTATTATATTCGATGTGTGCTTGTGTGTCTCGCGCGCGCGCGCGCTGTAGCAGAGGAACTAAAGACAGCTGTGTCATATAGGGCTTGGAGGTTCATTTCTAGCTTCGTCAAACAGCAACAACTTTAACTCAATGAAATGACGTGCAGACAAGTCGCATCTTGTAGGTTTTGTCGTTTATTGTTTCTCAGTTGTATCAAAGGGTAGTTTCAAGATGCTACACAAAGATGTCCATGCCATCTTCATTCATACAAAAAAGGCAAATTTATTTCTTATTTCAAAGGAAACTTTAAGCTTTCTCACTCATTCCTGATGGAACCAACTTCTGTCTCGTCATCACACGACACGCTCATCGCCCCCTCAAGCAACGGTGCTCACCCGTGCACTGCTTTACATTGGACATCCTCTATTCTTCATTCTACTTGACAAATAATGCCATATAATCACTATAACAAGCTACACTGTTATAGCGCGCGCGCACACACACACACACACACACACACACACCCATGTACCATTTAATGTAAGAATACGAAAATGACAGGTTTTATCATTCTTGTATACATAATAGGCAGATTAAAAGCCTCAACTATATATATAATGGTCGATAATGTACGCACAATTGCTGTTTAAAACAAGGCTGGGACACACACACCAAAAAGCAAGCAAGCGCACATTAAAATAATAAAAAATAACACTTACTTTAGATCAATAATTTTATTGACAATTGTATTTACAATGTATTTTCCAGCATCTACGATATTCTCACCATAGTTCAGAAAGATCCTTATTAAGTATATATATTTATTTTTAAAAAAAAAACAACCGAAAAATGCATTTTAAGAAATACGACATAATTGATACCATGGATAAAGAAATAAAATATCGACTAAAACTATTTCCCTCCTGACATATTCATAATGTATTCCTGAACGTATACTCGCTCCTGTAAGGGAGCGAAAATGGCTATGGCCACCGACTAGTACAGTCACTGCCCAGAAGGAAAGCAATGGCAAACTGTCTTCTGCAAAACTTGCCAAGAAACCATAACAACCATGAAAGAAAACATAATAAGAAAGAAATATGGTGGTGAGACCCCCAGGCCAGGCAGATCAGATAACACTGAGGAAGAGTGTGACACAGGGGCCAGTACTAGTAATTGTGATGACGGAGATAATCTTGACTGTGTTACCAAGGAAATCCCCACTGTCAGACTAAGAAACAGAGTGAGAATAGGAACGTGGAATGTGAGAAGTCTGTATGAGGGAAAGCTTAAAGTAGTATTTGGTGAGACTAAGAGGTTAAATATTCAAATTTTAGGAATTAGTGAACATCGCTGGAGAGGCAAAGGACATTTTACAAATGAAAATGGAAGTCTTTTCATTTATTCTGGTAGAGACTTCGGAGGCCAGAGTAGAGTAGCATTTTGTTTAGATAAAACAACTGCAAAATCTTTAACGTGATACATCCCAGTCAGTGATAGAATCCTCACTATTAGACTTAAAGGCCGTCCAAAAACCACAACTCTCATACAGATATATGCACCTACTTCAACAGCAGAGGAGGACGAAATTGACGATTTTTACAACAAACTGCAAAGACACATTAAATAAGATTGGTCTTAATGATATAATAATAATGGGTGATTTTAATGCTATAGTAGGTACAGGACGAGCTGAAAATGAGAGACACGTTTTAGAAAAAAATGGATTGGGAAATAGAAATGATGCAGGTGACAAATTAATTGAATTTTGCACTGAAAATGAGTTAACGATAGCCAACACACTTTTTAAACAACATTCAAGGAGACTCTTTACAAGGAAGTCCCCGGACAGTATTACCAAAAATCTGATAGATTATATTTTAATACAAAGAAGATAGAGATCAAGCATAACATCTGCAAAAACCCTACGAAGTGCAGACCTGTGATACAGATCATCTGTTATTGGAAGCAGATCTGAAATTAAAACTCAAAAAGCTTACCCAAAGACCACGGCCACTTCGTTTTAATCTCACAAAAATACCAGCTGCATACAACGTAGAAGCTAGGAACCGTTTTGGGGTCTTGATGTCTGTACAAGAGGAAATGACACCTGATGAACTGGCAGTACAAGCTAGAGATATCTTGATAGCTGCAGCCAAAGATTTAATCCCGACCAGGACTAAGTAACATAAGCCATGGATTACACCATGCGCACTAGAATTAATAAAACAACGAAGGGAACTAAAACAGAAAGGTGAAACCGATAACAGTAGAATGAAATATAAATCTCTAACACAAGAAATAAGAAAGAACACATGAAAGAAAAAAAACCAATATATATATATATATATATTCATTGACACCTTTCCGTCTTGACAGACGATAGTTGGTACATTGTGCTTCAAAAAGGCTTCATAACTACGACCCATGGCGGTGACGAGTGTGGTTGGTAAGGCCAATTCTTGCTGCAACTGTCTGCGGACAGTAGATGCATGTGAAAACATGGTCATTTCCACCATTGTGCACCATCTTACGTCTCTCACGCTCTGTGTGTGCTTTATCTACAATCATATTCTCCTTTGTCTTTATTCCATTTCTGATAGTTGCCCTCCATGCAACACGTTCATCGGCGACTTGCTCCCAATGTGCATTATCTATGCCTGTATCAATCATGTCCCGCTTACACACATCTTTGTATCGTAGTGGAGGCCGACCCTGAGATCTCCTACCCGTCTGTAATTCACCAATGAAGATGTCCTTTGGTATTCTACCATCATCCATCCTCCTAACATGTCCTATCCATCTATGTCTACGAAGACTTAGCATGGAATACACCGTCACACAACCTGATCTTCCCAATACTTCAGTATTTGTGATTTTGTCTTGCCAATTTATACCAAGTATTCTTCGCAGACACCGCATATGAAAGCTGTTTAAACGTTTCTCTTGGCGTGAGTAAGTTGTCCAGGTTTCACTGCAATAAAGAAGAGTACTAAGGACACAGGCTTGGTAGACGAGGACTTTTGTTTTGGCAGTAAGCTTCCTGTTCTCCCAGACTCTTTTTGCTAACATGTTCATTGTTGTTGCTGCCTTGCCAATCCTGATGTTGATTTCCTGATCGAGGGATAATTTGCTATTTATCTCTGATCCTAGATATGTAAAATGGTCTACTATCTCCAGTTCGGCGTCGTCAATAAAGATTGATGGTACACCATGTGCGCCATGTGACATAATCTGTGTCTTCTTTTTGGTAATTGTTAAACCAAATACAGAACAAGCATTGGAGAATGCAGATAGTAGATGTTGCAATTCTTCCTCAGAGTGGGTCGTAATCGCAGGATCATCCGCAAAAAGCAACTCTCTTATTAGTACCCTACTAATTTTGGTCTTGGCCTTCAATCTCTGAGCATTATAGAGGCCACCATCTGAGCGTGAGTGAATGTATATACCGTCATCCTGATCACGAAAGGCATATTTCAGTAGAAGTGAAAAGTATATCCCAAAGAGGGTGGGGGAGGGTAAACACCCTTGCTTAACTCCACTCTTGATTTCAAACTCTTCTGAAGTTGAGCCATCAAACTTGATTATACCCTTCATGCCTGTGTGTGTGTATATATATATATATATATATATATATATATATATATATATATATATATATATATATATATATATATATATATATATCATTTGCATCTTGCCGTCTTGACAGACGATAGTTTGTGCTTTAAAAAGGCATAATTACTTTTACCTATGGCGGTAGCGAATGTGACTGATAAGGCCAATTTGCAATGTAAATGTCCGTTCACAGTGGGTGCATGTGAACACGTGGTCATTTCCACCATCATGCACCATCTTACGTCTCAATCGCTTGGTGTGTAACTTATCTGCAATAATTTTCTCCTTTGTCTTTATTCCATTTCTGATGTTTGCCCTCCATGCAACACGTTCAGCTGCCACTTGCTCCCAATGTGCATTATCAATGCCTGTATAAGTCATGTCCCGCTTACACACATCTTTGTATCGTAGTAGAGGCCGACCCTGAGAGCTCTTACCCATCTGTAATTCACCAAAAATGATGTCCTTTGGTATTCTACCATCGTCCACCCTCGTAAGATGTCCTATCCATCTAAGTCTACGAAGACTAAGCATGGAATAAACTTTTACAAAACCTGATCTGTCCAATACTTCAGAATTTGTGATTTTGTCTTGCCACTTAATACCAAGAATTCTTCGCAGACACCGCATATGAAAGCTGTTTAAATGTTTCTCTTGGTGTGAGTAAGTTGTCCAGGTTTCACTGCCATAAAGAAGAGTACTAAGGACACAGGCTTGATAGACAAGGACTTTTGTTTTGGCAGTAAGTTTCCTGTTCTCCCAGACTCTTTTTCTTAACCTGTTCATTGTTGTTGCTGCCTTACCAATCCGGATGTTGATTTCCTGATCTAGGGATAATTTGCTATTTACCACTGATCCTAGATTTGTAAAATGGTCTACCATCTCTAATTCGGCGTCGTCAATAAAGATTGATGGTACCCCATGTACACCTTGTGACATAATCTGTGTCTTCTTTTTGCTAATTGTTAAACCAAATTCAGAACAAGTATTGGAGAATGCAGATAGTAGACGTTGCAATTCTTCCTCAGAGTGGGTCGTAACTGCAGCATCATCTGGAGTTATTGCCTCTCCACAGAACAAAGCCTGGGCTAAAATATAGAGATCATGTGTTGCCCATGCAGCATGATCCCTCTCTCGGCCTGCCTAGTTCACTCCAGGGGAAAGGTAACACCCCTACATCTGGAACAAGACAAGCTGCAGAAGCTGCCGGATCAGCAAAGCAATGCTCTAACTGTCCGCCTGTCGGAGCTTCGATCCCAGACCAGCCGCCAACCAAGGCTTAGGGCCTGGTCTGCCCTGCCATGACATTTTGTCTTTAGCTTGCATTTCCTCGCACCAGGGTAAGGCTTGTACCCTCCCAATTGCGCTCTTCCGCCCGAAGCCGTTGGCACATTGTGGGGTGTCGGGTTTGGTTTAAGATTGTTGTGTTAAAATAGAGAAATATCATAAAAATTGAAGAACATACGAAATGTTCAAAGAAGTGAAGTTATTGACAAGAAATGTTCCACCTCAATTAAATGTTATCTGTGACAGGTTGGGAAATACCTTCACAGAATCTAGACAGATTCTACAAAGATGACAGGAAAAATGCAGTGGAATGTATGGTATGAATGACTGTGAGAATATGAATGAAATACATGAACCAATGACAGCAGAGACGGAACTTGAACCCTCATTAGATGAAATTGCATGGGAAATAAGGAACCTGAAGAATGGTAAATCATCTGGATGTAATGAGATACCAGTTGAACTAATTAACGCTGGAGAAGAAGAAATCATACAAATCTATCACGCATTGTGTAAAAAGATATAGAAATATGGTATATGGCCAAAATATTGTAAGAGAACTATCTTCATTCCAATACCAATAAAGGGCAACCTGAAATTGTGCACCAACTATAGAACTATTGCCCTGATCAGTCATGCAAGTAAAAATCTACTAAAAATCATATTGGGAAGACTTCGCAAGAAAATGGAAGAAGAGATTAACGTAGTTCAAGCTGGATTTAAACAAGGAAGAGGAACAAGAGATCACATCCTCAACAGGCGGTTAATAATAGAAAAGTGCAGAGAATTTAATGAAAACATATTCTCATGTTTTGTGGATTATTCAAAGGCATTAGTCTGTGTACAACAACAGAAGCTTTGGGAAATCATGAGGAATATGGGCTTTCCATCACATTTAGTACAACTCATAAAAATGCTCTATCTAGACCAACAAGCAGCGGTTAGAATAGATGGCGAGACATCAGATTGGTTTGACATCAAGCAAGGTGTCCGACAGGGCTGTGTGCTGTCACCTTATTTGTTTAACATGTATGCTGAAAATATAATGAGAAATGGCAGAGTTGATAAAACCAGGAAGCAATATGATGCCCTAAATATCGGTGTTCATGAAATACCAGAGATTAGATATGCTGATGATACAATATTACTATCCAAGTCACAGAATAGTATAGAAAACTTAATAACCTCAACCCAAAGAAATAGTGAAAATCATAACTTATATCTTAACATAGCAAAAACAAAGATAATGCATACAGATAAAACTACTGCGGAGAAAGAAATGTATGTTAATGAGGAAAGATTGGAGGTTGTGAAAAATTTGAATATCTTGGGTCATTGATTACCGACAATGGTGACACAATGAAAGAAATTAAACGACGATAGTCAATTGCTTTCCAAAAACTAAAACAACTGAATAAATTATGGAGTGGGACAGATAGAACTAAGAAAATTAGATTTTTAAGAGCATGCATCTTTCCCATTGCAACATACGCCTGTGAGACCTGGGCACTTACTAAACAAGCTGAACAACGCATAAATGACTTTGAATATAAATGTTATAGACAGGTTCTAAGAATATCTTGGGTAAAGAAAGGAACAAATGCATCCACACTTCAAGAGCTGAATATTGAAGAGGGTTGGCTATTAAAGACGATAAAACAAAGAAAATTGATATATTTTGGTCTCTTGAAAGGTAATGAAAGCTTGGTGAGAACAATAATGGAGGGGTTATATGCCTGGGAAGAGAGGAAGAGGAAGGCCAAAGTGAAGATGGGTGCAGGATGTGGCGGATGATCTCCAGATGGGTGTATTGGACGCGGGACATCTTGCTTGTGATTGAGCAGTGGTCCGGAGGGTTGTTATAGGAGCGAGGTTCTGCAAAGGACATGCTACTGAATGAATGAATGAAGGGTGAATCACATGTCAATCTCAACATGTAATTCATACAATACTACAACCGTGTTTAGGAATGTATTACGTAAAAATTGTAAAATTTGCATATTTTTGTTTCGGTACCCTTGCGTTGTCTTTTGTTGCGAAATGTCATATTCCTCTAAAAACCACAACTTTACAACTAAACAGATATATATTTATTTGAAAGTTACCTATTTATAATAAAGATAAAACACCGTATTAAAAAAACATTTCTAATTATTAACAAGCGACAGGATGCGCATTGGTATAATCGTCAGAAGATTACGCTAATAATGTCATGAGCTGTGTAGGACGAGAATTCGACACCTTGTGCTTTGTCGTCCACTATGAGAATGAATGAACAAACAAACTTTGTTTTCTCAAAGGGTTAAGAATTGGGTACACAGACCCATGAACATTCTGCCCTTCTTATCTCTAAGAGAGGGAACGATTGGCCATCGATTCCTGCCTACATTCAGGCCTACATAATGTGAGGGCATAACTCTACACATGCCTATAACACGTTTCTACTACGGGCTTGATTTTTTCGTTGGCTTTTTCTGTTTTTTACTTTTCACTGTGCTGGTTGAGCCTGCCTGTTTTGATTTCCGGTTTGCGCTGTAATCTTCCATACGAAGTTCCTGCATAAAATCATAATTAATTATATCAAAACTGCAGTGATATACTGAAAGCCATAAATAAGAATAGTCAAATATCACAGGTGATTGTTCCTTCTACCATTCTGTCTCTCCTTCTATACATGCACGCTTACTCACAAATGTGATTACAGCAATATTTGGTCCTTTGCAGAAAATCGCTCTCATGACTTGCTGAAAAGATTCTCGATTACCTGCCTCATGTATTTTCAAGCTCAAGGTGTCCTCAATGTCATGTGTCCATCTTCACGCTGGTGTACCCCCGCCTCTTCTTCCAGGATCCATGCCAGTCATCAATGATCCTCCTATCGTGATGTTTAATATGATCACGACGTATTTCAGTTTCTGAGGTGTGATGGTGTGTATGAGTCTACCTCTCTCTACACACACGTAAGCAAACACACACATGCGCGTGCACGTGCATAGACACACTGACACACTCTCACACACATCTAAATAAATATATGTCTGTTCATCCGCCCGCCTACCCAAACCTTTCTGTCTGTCTGTCTGTCTCCAGGGTTGTATATAATTTTTCCACCGTGATATTTAATTTGACCAACGTATTTCTGTTTCTAATATGTGATGCTGTTAATGAGTAAATTTTCTTCGATGTTCACATCTCTCTGTTTCTTTCTACAGACACACGTATACGCACATGTGTACATATTTTTAAAATATATTTACACAGACATATACATTTAAAAAATACAAATTGTCACCCATCCCTTGTAGCCTTTTCCTTCCCATGGATACTAAGTGTGGAAGAGGAAGAACAAGTAGAAGATGATAAAGCTTTAACATCAAAAGACCCCCCGCCCCCCGCTCACCCCTCCAAAATAAAAATAAAAAACGAACTCACCTCTAAACTTTTATTTTCATACTCCTTCATCGCCGTGATACACTGGTGTTTAGTGTTAATGTTCGTGGTGATCCCGCTCTGGATCATAGTGTCATGACCATTTGGGGGGTTGAAAGGAACTGTAGTTCCAAATGCCGCTAAACTGGCCCACAAAAATGAACCAGCGGCTGATGTTTGACCAAACAGAGAGGATGTGGCTCCATTATTTGTTCCAAACAAGCTGCTGTTTGTCTGGCCAGTGGAGGTTCCGAAACCTGAATACATTTATAAATTCTTCATGAACATGTATAAACCTCAATTATGTAAACAAAAAGACACGACAGTTTCTTTCAAACTAATTTGGTAAAACCAAAAGAAGCAAATCATGGATAATTAGCAGACTAGTGAAGAATTATGTGGAAGTTGTGATGTTATAGAAGAATAATGAGAACACCTTAGACCAGTGTTTCCCAACATTTTTTGTTCTACGCCCCACCTAAGCCTTTCTAAAATTCTTATGCCCCCCCCCACCCCCCCCCCCCAAAAAAAAAGAAAAAACCATATACATAATTTTAAATATTCAAAAATTGAAATGTTCACTAAAGAAACTTAGAATGATAGGTTTTAGGAAGAAATCACTAGGAAATTATTGAGCAAACACAGTTAGTAAATTTTCAAAATATATAACTGAGAACTGAAATTCAAGTACAAAATAATTTTAATGAAAATGTTTCTATATTATTTTAATTATTAGTAATTATTTATTATTTAAATTTAGCGAGATCCTTGCGCTTGATGCTTGCTGCAAAGAGATCTTATGTCAGGTTCCAATTTAGTTAACTTCAGTCTCAAGTCTCCCCGTTTTGTTATATACAGCCGATTTCTTTTTTTTATTCTTTTTAAGCAGTAAATCATTTATGGTACTAATTCCGCATTCAGCTAAATATGAAGATTGAAACGGTAACAATAGTTCTCTTGCACATTTGGTTGCATTTGGATATTTGATTTCAGTTTCCTCACAAAGCCATGCCATCGCTCCTTTATATTAAATAAAGTTTTAATTGACTAACGATTCTGCATTTCTGCGAGTTCTTCTTGATACTGCATATTTGAAATATCAGACAAATCCATTAACATTGGCTGCATTATCCAAGTTGGGAAATCAATTTGTTTCAAATCAGAAAATCTTTCTTTTAAATCAGCCGATAAAATTTTCAGATCATCGACAATAACATATATAGCGGTATCGGTCACTTCACATTTTTGGAGCCAATGAAACTTTACAAAATGTTTGTTGTAAATATATATCTGACATAATTCAATAAAGGTAATGAAACCAAATATCTTCGCTTTTGCATCGACAAGAGTTTTATTTGTTCCTTGAAGTTGTTTAATTAATATATTTAGTTTTTCAAAGATAAAGGCTAAATAACTCACACATGCCTTACCATTGACCGTTAACAGATTTTTCATTTCGGGTTTGTCGCTTAAAAAATCACTAAGAGTATCAAATAGTTCCATAAATCTTTTCAAGCAGTTCCCTTTTGAGAGCCATCTTACTTCAGTGTGAAGTATGTCTCACATGGTCTTCATTTTGTTCTTCACAAAATAACTTGAAGAGTCGTTCACATTTGGCACAAGCTTTAATAGCATTGTTGCACTTAATAACTAAATTTAGTACTTTATTTAGAACAGGTGACATTTTTAGCTGCCAGGTTTTCCCTATGAATAACACAATGCACAAGAAGCATTTCTGGATTCTCACTTTTCATCAATTTTAAGCAACCATTTTTCTTCCCCATCATATTAGGAACACCATCTGCAGCACAAGATGTTATATTTTTCATTGGTATATTATTGGACAAAGAGCTGAAAAAACATCTGATGGCTGTAGAAATGTGGTTTCTGAGGAGCATGCAAAGAATACCATGGACAGACAGAAAAATCAATGACCAAGTACTACAGGAAACAAATGAAAATCGTAAATTGATTAGAGAAATTAGACGTAGACTGTCAAAATTTTTTGGACATGTTATGAGAAGAAATGAATTGGAGAACTTGGTGACAACTGGCAAGATTGAAGGGAACAGACCAAGGGGAAGACCGAGAAGTAAATACCTGAATGACTTGGCCACATGGCATGGTCGAGACAGGAACAATGAGCTGATCCACGACTCTGGTGATCAAGAGAAATGGCGAGTCATGACCGCCCACGCTTTCCGGCATGGCACATGATGGATGGATATTATTGATATCTAAGTAATTTTTTAGCTTTCTATATATATATCTTTGGAGGTAGTGGTGCTTTCTAATGATTTACAGAACATAATTTCTTCAGCAAAATCACCTTTATCAATACATCTTATGTTAGTTATAAGTACGGCCTCACTGTCTCTCAAAGTTGATTCATCCATTTGCACCGAGAATTTTCTTGTTTTCAGCTTTTCAACAAGTTGTATTTCAATATCCTCACTCATTTCGTCTATTCTTCTGCTAGCAGTATTGTTACTTTGTGGCATAGTTTTAAAGTCTTTGTCATCTTTTTCCAGAACCGTTTTAAGAAATTCTGATATTGATGGTTTGATTAAATTCTCCCCTTTAGTATGACTTTTCCCAGATTTAGCGATGAGTAATGAAATTTGGTAACTAGCCTCAAGATTACGATTGATAGTTACATTATGAGCAGTAAATAGAGACTTTAATGGTACTCTTTTTTCAAAATTGTTCTTTAAAGTTTGAAAGTAATTCAAATCTGAATTAATATGAGCATTATATTTCGCCTTCAAATGCGCCGCAAGTTGACCTCGTTTCATTGATTCGTGGACAGCGGGTATGAAACCAAATTTTAAATATTCCTCCGAATACTGACAAATTGTTTTCTTGCTTGCACCACTCATTTCACTATGGGCTGAAAGATATAAATATAAGGTCAATTAAAAACTAAAAAAATATATGAACTGGAGTAAATGTAGACTAAAAATGATATGTATGGCCCATTTACCTCACCACCAAAATAAAAACAAACAACTTTCATTTGACAAATTTTTCTGGAAAATTATGCTTCTAAAACTGAAATTAATTTCAATACCATTTCTATATCACTTATATTTATACAATGTATATATGTTTTAAAACAACGAGACTTTTACAGCAATTTAACAGACGCTTATTTCAAATTAACACCAACGATGAATGCTGAGCGTTACTGCGAAACACTGCAGAGACTGAGATCCCGGCACTAAGCTTTTCGCACCATTCAGATCAAATAGCGCAAAATGCCTAGTGCCAGCCCAGTATAACCAGTAGTTTGCCTCTAACGTCTAACAATGAAATCACGGCTACTAACATGGCGGACAGATCTGACTTATATTGGACGTTTGCCCAGCTCGAGTAGCGACTGAGAGTCGCCATACGGTTAACTTAAACTCTGTACAAGTCCATTTTCGAATTGCTCCCCTTAACAATCGAATTGCCCCCCTGAACAATCGAATTGCCCCCCCCCCCCCCCCCCCCTGTGGGCCCCACGTTGGGAAACACTGCCTTAGACGGATAAAAAGAGCAATAAAAATATGTCGAAAGAAGTTAACTCACAAAGTGAAGTAGTTACTCGATTCAGAAGAAAACAGTCTTGAGAATAAGAAAGCTAAGTATGTTGTTACAATGGGAAAACTGGATAAGAGATCTAGAGAGAAGATGTTGGATAGTTTGACATCATAGTATGAAGGATCATCAGTATAAGCAATGACTGGTAACGCATAAGACAAACGACTGGATAGACATCATGATCACCACACGGCACGGACTGTAAGAATAACATACACAGTGAAACACGACAGTGTCTTGTGTATTTCAATAAAAAAGGATTCATTACATTGCTTCAGTATATGTTGAATTGGCTATGTAGTAAGCACATGACAGGATACTGCACACTATTCAAAGTAATAAAATATGCTCAGGGGTTAGCAGCTTTCTCCGTAACTCCGAATGCTCTCGTGGTTGACGTGAGCGCACGAAAATTTGAAGGGGTTCCAGTCGCGCCAGTGACTTACGAGAGTATGGAGCCGGTCGCTCAGACAGTTGTGGCGTGCTGATGAGCGTAATCTAGCCTAGGAATCAACATACAGCTGAAAGATGCTGGTGTTGACTGCAATATCCTGAAACAGGATGGAAACGCGGGGAAAAAAAGATATTGTTTGTGTCATTATTATTAAAATTCACACCTTGCAGGTCACTATTTGGTATGTTAATGAACAATTAGTTATGAGATACAATGTTTGTGTTTTTCACGAAACAAATGTGAGTCAGGTTATTCAATCCAAAGATTTCTGTGAAGTTTATTTTACATGACACTCAGCCATTAACCTAGCTTTGTGAGTACTCACAATCTTATTCTTTGAAAATTAGTATGGTTTCCCTTTACCTTCCAAATCCACGTAACAGACTTCTTTAAATGATATAGTAGGTAACATTTTGTAGAGCTGCGAACAACAATAGCATTTGAGTTACATGAGTAAAAGTCTAGCGAAGAGAGAAGGTTGAAATACTACCTTGCTAAAAATAATGTAGTACTAACTAAAAACACTTACAGCGACGAAGACAAAGCCGAGTATTTTGATAAACTTGTAGATACGTTAAATAATATCAAGGAGACATGTGAACTAATTGTGATGGGAGATTTTAACGGACGAATTTGCACACGAAGAACACCGTGGAATGATTGCATGGGGCCATTCAGCGACACAGAGACTGATTGTAACAGCAGTGGTCAACATCTACTCAACATATATATATATATATATATATATATATATATATATATATATATATATATTATATATATATATATATATATATATATATATAAGAGACTGTATGTGTGTGATTGGGGATGTATTTGCTGCGTTCACGAACGGTCCATCCGATTGAGATGAAATTTTCAACACGTCTTCCTTTCATTCCTGTGCAACCGACTGTAATAGTTTCTTAGTGTAAAATCGGCTACTTACTTACTAAAATTTCATTTTGTAATTACATGACTTAACATAAGAAATATTATATAAAGGGACATAACTTTTAGTAGCATTGATGGGACGCAGAGGTGTTTCCAAGGCACCAGGGCCGGGTTATATACTGGCCAAGACCTATTGACGCGTCCTCGTCAAGCGTCCTTGGCAACAGGTCCCTTCGGGGTCCTGGCTAAGGTCAATAGGATCGCCGATTCCTCCGAAGTCGGAGAGTGTCTGCCTGTATGGCGAGGAATCACCAGTCTGCACAGCAATAAGCCGGACATGGGACAACGGATACTCACGCAAAACTCAGGTCCTGTATGACATCACACTGATGTTGGACAACAGGATGCCTTCATCCGACA